>JAMBLF010000164.1:0-382813 GCA_030578115.1 Leucoptera coffeella
TTGTTTCTCGATACATAATATTATGTCCGTGAGATGGAAAACATCGGTCGAACGCATTGGCTATATGGACATGTGAGAACGCTGTACACACTACAAAACGGATTTCCCGATGTATAAATTTCAATGAAAAGTAAAAATGAAAAATCATAGATACAATTATGGTGATAAAGCTTCGTTACCCCAAATGAGATACTTACTATGTAAATTTTACATACATAAATATTAGCAAATGATTTATTAACTGAATCTAACTCTGTATACGAATTCTCAATCATTTGTTTTTTAGTGTTTGAATTGATTTATATCGATTGAGTGTTTGAAACATTCTGAACTTTTCATTAAAGATATAGTAAATTACGTTTGTTTGTATTTATTTGGTTTCCTGTATACACTGTGTATTTTATCAGACGGAAAAAAATTTGCTCAAAAGTAGTTTTATTTTGAAAATCAATGAGTTAATTTATAAGGTGTATTTATTAAGTTTGTTAAATTATTTAAGCGTTAAAGTAATTGGATATATAATTGATATGTATATTTTATTTTTAATTCCTATAAAGTATTTCTTTTACTTAAATATCATCAAATTAGACCATATAAATGACGTTTACAGTATATACAGTATATATTATAGTTCGAAAAGTAACATCAAATATTAATGACTATAAATTAAGCTAATTAAAACTCACCATTAATCAAAATGTGCATAGTTATACACCGTAAATGGATGTCGAGGCAGAAGTGAAACGTTTTTAGTGTGGATACACCGCTACAGTGAAAGTGTCTAATGTTACCTTATGTCGTAACTTTACGTAAATCCGATACTATTCTTAGCATTCTTGATAGATTAACTGCTCGGACTCTAATCCTTATCCTGAGGTGTAACGGAAGCTGGCCTAATCATTTTTTGACGCCTTACTACCAGTGGAATGATAGAATAATCTAAGACGTGTTTCCTTGTATAACTGTCAATGCATTAGGTGTGGGTCTGGTAGTTAAAATATAAAGTAGGTTGAATAATTATTTTCTTTACCACTTTTCCTTAAAAACATATTAATTGTGTTTTTTTATTATGTTCTAATTTTCAATATACAATACATACATCAACCCCATTTTGCTGAGGAGGGTTAGGCAGAGATCACGGATCGCTAGCTGTCCCGATATGGATAACCCACTTTCGCTTCATTCCACTCATACACCTCCTTTAAACCTACATTACATTACAACCTACTTTAAAAACATAACTATATGTATATACCATTTTCAATTCTTTCTAGTCTTAAGATTGTAACTATAATAATAAAATAATGCATGATCTTATCTGAATAGTCGATTAAGCGGCTGAAGCATTATACGCGCATAAATGAAGATCAGGTTATTCAAAAGTTATCTTACGTAAAAGCCCTTTTCGTATTATATAACATCATTGAGTAAGTAGATTGATTCAAGACATTTGGGACACCTACACATATTTTTTGGAACCTTTTTGTAATTAATTAAAATAATGATCGTCTTTTGCTGTTTCCTGAGTTTACTAATCTGGATCATCAAAACGTAAATTGCGTTGGTCAAAAATTTTATGTGCATAAGATTTTTAACTGAGAATGAAATCACAAACAGTAATTAATTATTAATCCTTTTAACATAACGCCATTTAATGTTATTTAAAATCATTTTCACATATACAGGATATATAGGAGCTCATTTCCACAATTGCGAAGGTAGTAATCTATGGCTACCTCGAACCCACGTGTGGATCAGATAGTCAGTACTCAATGTGACAGGTAAGCCATGTCGTCATTTTTGGAAGAAAAGCATTTACATCATAAAAAGGCTCAATCATTTTACGATGTAATTAATATCGTTATGCTTGGTTTTGTACACTCATTCTATTTTTATTAACAGCTTAACAAGTTGCCTGTTATAAGTGATTGTTAAATTTATTGAAAGCGGTTGAGTGAAGTTCAGAGTTTTTGTTATGGCTGACATAATGCCCTATTCAGAGTTCAGATCAATGCAATAAGGTGCGATAATGAAATATTCTTGTTCGCACTATGAGGAAAAATATCCGTGTATTATTGAATAAAATAAATGAACACTTTTACAAGCTGTTTTCCTCACTATTCATGTAAGTACAATGTATTTGTAAATTAAACGCAAGAATACTTCTGACTATTTATACTTTGGTGTACAAACTTTTGATAAAATCTTAAATGTATAACGCTTCTTAGAAAACAATATCTTCTCATAATTGTTACCAGTGTCACAAAGATCTTTTGCCAAAATCGAACATTCTCCTTTTAGGAACTCAATGCGATTATGATAGAAATCAGAATTAAAGCCACGTTTTCATTATTAAGTTAATCTTATATTAGGTATCAACCTGTCACATCTGTAATAAGTAACCTTTCATTTACCAGTTTTTAAAAGTCTTGCCTAGGTCCTTATACTCCTAAAATTATTAAAGTTTTTCCAATCTGGGGTCGTCTTTTACTACCACTGGAGCTCCATAAGAGTTACTTTTTTATATGAAATAGATGCTGTTGATAAAGTACTCTATTTTTTTTTCTCTATTATTACTACGGCTACCCACATTTTTTCGAAGGTGGTTAACGATTGTTACATATAATTAATATAAGGATAATAAGAGTACATTTGTAGAAACTCGTAAAAATAAACTAACAGACATGAAATCGTATATCTCTGGTTAAATTTGGTTCATGAACACTTAAGTCGATCCCAAATAGACTTAAAAACATTTCTATATCAGGAAGGAGTATCAGCAAGCCATTGGGCAGGTTCATAATGGCCGCTTGACAATGAAGAGCCTATTGTGCCAGTGCAATTTTCTTCCGATCTAAATTCGTGATAAACATTTTGTAATTGCTTTACACAAGACACTTTAAACGGTAACAGTGCGGCGTTACTTCGAAATACTTCTTTTGTGTTACGTGTGCTATTTTTTTTTCTATAGACACAGAAATTCGTAGAGCCCAGCTGTGAAGAAACAGTGCTCGTAATTGGCATGACATGACCACCTAAGTGGCTGAATGGTTAAGTAGACACTTCATTCACTTCATTCGGGCTTTTTCTCGTACTATATTGATATAGTTAGTTTTAGTTCTAGACTTGGATACTTGATTCAGGTATATTGTTAAGATTCTGTTTATTTGTTCTGTGTATGCTTTAGGTTATGTGTCATTTACACACATACACATACATTCGCGTCCTTTAATCTCTTTTGGATGGACAGAACCTCGGAGATATAATAGCTCCTAGGTCATTTTTTACCACGAATATTGAGGTTGCAATGTCATAATAGAACATTGGGTCAGATTTTTATCCTGTAGCAAAAAAGATTGCATTAACCCCTAGTCCCTTAGTCGCCTCCTACAACATACCGGGTAGAACGGCAGCTAGTTAGCATTATTACTCAATCCTCTCAATATTCTGAAGAGATTTTATATTGTGCTTGTGCGGTAGTGGGATTATATTGTACTTGAACATTAGCTAATTATGATATATCTAGTGAGTGGGTTTACGGAAATGTAAAATACATTAGCACTTCTATCTCGTGTTTACAAAAAATCCTTGTGCTTTAAATAGACCACACTTGCAATGTATAGACAAGCAAAAAACCATTTGTATCCTAGTTCAATGTTTTTAATAGCTTTGATTGATATATCACAAAAAGTTTTAAAAGACTTTATTCGTGTGATAGTTATATGCTTGTATGTATGTATGTAGCGAGGCAATAAATCAATATTTGCTTTGAAGTATGTATCCGGTTAATGTTTCCTAAAATGGTTTTACGTGATACGATTCTCAAGAATATCATGAATCATAAACTTACGAAAGAAACCGTTTGATTACACGGTCGACTAATAAAACAAAGCGTATTACACGCCAATTCACAGGTTTAATTTGTTAGATTTATCGATGTTCATAATAGGTATTCGATATGAATGGGTAGATTAATACTATTAGAAGGTGTAATTTTGACACATTAAGTAAGAGTGATGAAAGCTATTTTGTACTATTACAATTCTTAAAAGACACTATAACCGGTTTTTGGTATGCTGATATCCTAAGAGTAGAAATTTGATACATTTAAATGCGATTATATGATGTTAGTTCAGTCTTAGAGATGTTTATGTTTATTTTGTGACAAGAATGAGTGAATTTTGATCATTAGTACATATGTATACAACATTTATATAATATCTTAAAATGTATCATATAATAGTTTTATTTTTTTTTGTTTTGGAGAGTTACCAATATTTATTATTCAATTTATACACATTCGTTCATAGTTTTGTCATCCCTAGTATCTAGGTGACATTATATTATTTTTGTAGTCATAATAACCGGTTTCCAAACCACAGTCAATAGATTCCATTTCTCTTAATTCTTTCATTTTTGTATATTACATCCCGGAAAGAAAGGTAGCTGGTCAGCATTTTATTATCATGATTATTTTACGATGAACTAAGCAACCGTTCCTGACGTAATCGGCTACAATAAAAAATATGGGTTTTTAGTTTAACAGTTAAGTCTCTACTTAGTGCTTGTAAATTGCGACATGGGTAACCACCTGTCATAAAGAGTACTGACTGGCCATAGAATTACAAACCTAACCTCTGACTACTTCGCAAGGGTTAATGGTCGTGAAAACGTTTATCGTCGTCTTTTTGTCTTAGCATAATCATAACGTTGAATGTTGAAGCTAAAATATCGATTGAGAACCGTTTGGAGGAGTAAAGAGAAATTCAATAGAACCTAATCTATCTATCTAAGTCTGCACCTAAGCACAGCTTAGTCCAGCTTAGACATAACAAAGCAAACGGCAGATCAAATCATGTTTCAATACTTATTTTGCCTCCGGGGTACATGTATACTCGTATAATTGTATCACACTAGTATCTCATTGTTTGACGCATTAGGTTGATCCTTAAGATTGAATGTCTGTATCGTTAGTGTTAGCTGTCAAAATAGACTCTACTTTCATAATAAGTTAAACGCATGTTTTTATATTACTACTACTTCTACTTCTTATAAGTAACGAGCATTTCTCATTTTCCGCATTTTTTCGATTACACTATATTCATCAATTTCATAGATTTTTTTTAGTATTAAATAACTCATTGATAATTATCATGTATCACAATGTGAACCATACATATAAAAGCTTATACATATGTAAGAATGCCCAAGACATTCTGTACTAACAAGGTATTCTATACATTATTTAATATCATATTATCACAGGAATTACCTTTCTCAGGTCACATATACTGTGTAACTTCGCAGGCTCAGTAGGAAGTAATATTCGCAAAGTTCACTTTCTATCTATATCATTATTACACCGAGTGAAGGGTAAAGGGACTGTCTCATATTACGTTGAAGCGCTGTTTGCAACTGCTATGATATTAATATTTGATATTGAAAGTTCAGTCATCCGAAACGAATGAGCGACTTCCGTGTAAGCAAATGGTTCGGATTCCAAAGCAATTATCATCCTCAATTGATTGGTAAATGGTTAGGAAGCTAACATATCTAATTTAGCTATTATCGAACTGTTTTGCAGCTGAATTTATAAAAACAATGTTGCATTAGTTCGATAAGAGTAACGAGCGCAACCTACCTATTTTTTTGAAATATAGTCACATGTATTATAAATGTTCGTTTTATAAACATAAACTATGTATGTATTACTTGAAAGCACGCTTACTTAAATCTGGTGTCTGCATAGCGATCTCTGCACTTGCGGATATATCTAGATACTTATTGCATAATCATGAGGAAGAGATTTAATTAAATATTTATCTAAGAATTAATAGAATTTTACGACTAAAGAACGAGTTATTCAAAGGTATTATAATGCAGAATTTATTTGTATTTTAAAACTCGTTTGTAATTTCTCCCAATACATCAATAAAATGTTAATTGTCATATTAACTTCAAATATATGCATAGAGTCATAAATATGAAATAAATTGGACAAAAATGTTTAATATTAGAACAAAGTTTTATTCCAAACTTTTCTCCCTCCATTTATGTAATAACTCCCAAAGGAAAAAAATCTAAATGATGTACTTAATACTATACTACACTGTCCATACCACAATTTCCTATTCAAAACAAAAGCAACGTGGGAAGCGATCGACTCTTAATGTATTCGATTCCCAAATATCGAATCATAAAGGCGCGATTCATGTTAAATCGATTTCGTCCTACGTACTGCATAATCGTGATGCAACGTGCTCGAGATTCCGGTCGGTGTTACCTCACTGGGCTCGGAAGCCCGATGGCCCGCTTCCATTCTTTCAGCGGAACAGTGAAAGGGTCCTCTGATATACTTTTACCCTCTTGTAAGCCGCGCCTGTCGAGCGGTTATAAATTCTCCGCCATCTCTTGCCGAGAACACAACATATTCGGTGGCTGCACTAGACAGCCGTCGATCGCGTCTCCACCTCCTCACTCGGACTGATTTAGTTTTCCATCTGTTCCATCATACATAAGCATCCAGTATGAAAATCACGGTGAGTTGTGCTCAGTGACAGAAGCCAAAGTGAAGTGATACCGGATGTTATGACAAGTGGTCGAGACTTTTTCTGTGATGTAGATTATTGTATGAGATAAAAGTGCTTATATGTATTTTAAATATCAGTTGCAATCAATTAGGTGTAGATTACAAGATGAGTTTGGACTTAATCAATTGATAGATTTGTAAATAGAGTTTTCGATAATGACTTAACAGTTTAGTTATTAAAGTGTTAAAGTTGTTGAAAATATACAATTATAGTTCTCAAAGGAGCGCAGTGACATATGTTTTCATTGCAATGAATTAGAATATTTTTGAATTAGAAATCATATAGGAATATCTCTAATACTATCTCATGCGTTTGAAAGTGATTTAGAAACAGGCACAGCATCTTTGTTATCTCACGTGACTTCATAATTTTCCAATCCGGTAAACTGGTTTAGCGATGCAATAAAAACATCAACGAAAGTGGAACTCACTTCCTATTGCCATAAATTCATTGAAATGTTCATCGAAACTTTTATTTTAAATATTTTGTTTACATTCCAGATCACCTTCATCGCTGTTCTCAGCGTGGCTTGGGCTGCCAAAGAGAAGACTGAAGATCCAAAAAATAAGCGAGAAGCTTATCTCGGATACCAGCAGTCGCCCAGCCATGCCACCCACATGTTCCAAATCCAACACAGCGGAGGTCAGGACGATGGAAACGCCATTAGCATTGGGGCAGGATACAGCATAGGTGGCGCCGCTAAGCCCAGCTACGCCTTAGACGTCGCCCAACAATACCAGCTTTCTCCCCAAGCCGTGCCCACAGGACATCAAACCTACCAATTACCACCAATCATGTTGGCACCTACACACGGAAGCTTAGATGCTAACGAAATCTCTCAGCTGATGAGTCAACTTCAATCCGGCTTGGCGAGTGGAGCCATCTCTCTACAACCTCAAGGCCATGCTCACCAACAACCCGGCTATGGAGTGGCTGAACAACAGTACGATTACGCAGAACCCTCGCCCAAACCCATCAACACTTTGGCGTTCACCCAGGCCGTGTCCAAAGCCCGTTACAGCATGGCTCCACCAACAGTCGCTCCAACTTCATTCCCCGGCGCTAAGAGCCAAAGCCAGTTCAGCTCACAAGGACCAGTTCTCTTCACTCCAGCCAATGGTGATGCTCAGTCTAGCCAATCTATCCCCAGCTATGGAGAGCAATCCGAACAGGGAGAACAGTCGGTCTCGTCATACGGACAGGGATCTCCAGGGTTCACCTTGGGAGGCGCTTCTGGTCACTCCCTAGGCAGTGCTGGTCCTTACGCTGGCCTATCCCTTGGCAGCGCTCAGGCGTACGGCGGTTATGGATCAGGAAGCAAGGCCCCGTTTAAGCCTTCCACTTTCTTGGGTGCATCTGTCAGTGATTCGGGCCATGGATCTGCTGGATATTACGGAGGCAGTTCGTCTGGTCTTTCATCAGGTCATGGATTGTCCTCGGGACAAGGATTCTCTTCTGGACAAGGACTTTCCTCTGGACAAGGCTTTTCTGCTGGACATGGTTTCCCCGCAGGTCTTTCTTTGGGACATGGATTTTCATCAGGCCAAGGTTTATCATCTGGTCAAGCCTTCTCCTCGGGTCACGGCTTATCTTCAGGTCACGGTTCACCAGCTGGTTTGACTTTATCATCTGGCCACGGATTATCATCCGGTCAGGGTCTGTCAGGAGGACATGGCATTTCCTTAGGCTCAGGCCAGTACAGTGGTTTGGGAGCATCTTTCGGCGGCTACAAGGGCATCAAATTCAATGCACCATCACACATTCCACAAAAATCCTCGATATACGCAAGCTCGTTTTCTGACTCTGCATTAAGCAAAGCTCCCTTCATTGGAACACACGGTACCCCCTCCTTTGGATTGTCTTCTGGCAGCAGCCACTCGGCTCCCAGCCCCCAGTTCTACACGTCAAGTAAATTCGCCTCAAATTCGTTCGGCGATTCCTACAAGTCACAATCTGCACCATCATTTTCTTCGGCTTCTTTCAGCTCCCCCAAGTACAAATACAGTTCCCAAGTCGCCAGGTATGCCCCATCAAAAGACGCCCAAGGCTCATACAGTGAAAGTAGCTACAATACAATAAAGTACAGCGAAGAATTAAAACCCCGTGTGAACTGAGTTCACATGTGTTGCGTAACAAAAAGATATAATTCGCCAAGTGATTAAATTTTACAAAACCATGTAAGTAAGCCTTAATGAGTCTTGGATATGAGCGAAAGTGTTATCGTTAATGAAACACGGTGAATTTACAAGATTCAGACGAAGATCATAAACACTAATGATTTTTGGTTCGATTCACTTGGGAATTTGTTTGAACGCAAACTGACTGTACATAAAATTCTTAGCTAAATGTTTATTTATTATGTTGTTGTAATTTATAATGAATGTTCTGTTAAATATAAAACTTTAAACGTTCCTTTGACTTTTACTTCCATGCCCTTAGTCACGTGCTGAGAAAAGTAAGGGGCTCAGGTTTACGACGTTGACGAAGCCTCGGCTTGCATTGGCATAAGTTTCTCTCGCAGGAAAGTAAAGGAAATTACCATTGGAAAATGGCCCCGACTGCATCTAACAGGTTGACAGATAAACCTACTTATCGGGAATGCACATTACGTTGCATTTAAATACAAGCACGTGCAGATTTGCATGCATTTTGCGACAAATTTTGACATGAAATGTTTTCTTACAGAACTAAACCTTAATAATATAATTATCATATAACTCATTCCTGACTTATGTATTCTGTTTTTGCAAATTCATGAATATTTTTATAAGCTTAAAGATTTCAATCTTGGTCTCACATCGTTACATCTGTTTTTTTACAATACATATGTATACGGCTTACTATTAGAAGTTACTTTGACATATATATAATAGATTTTTTGATGAATACTCTCTTTATTATTCTATTAAACCATTCTTATATTACTTTTATATTTTCCTAAATTAAAACTTCGTCCAAGAGCGAGAGCATATGAACGAAAAACGTTGATTGTTACGTCGTAGTGTTTTTTGCAACCCGTTACAATTAGCAAGTAAAATCACTTCCACTCGGCCGTTTTGACAACCTACATTTACTCAGAGCCGGGCATTAAATAGAGTGGATCTTAAACAAGCGCCGCGCTTCCGAATATTACGCAATTACTTTCCTGAGCACACAGTGTGTATATTATTTGGTCTTATTTCATTCCAAAGTCTCTCGCGTCCGGGTTTCTTGTATCAATCAGTTGATTTTTTCGTTTCTGAACGAGATTTCATGCTGCGATATGAATAGATTCACTCTCGGTTATTTTTCTGTTATGCAAGCGCTTATTTGTGCAAAATCTATACGGTTACTTTCAAATATGTACTAGGTAAAACACCAATGTTTTAGTACCGTTATTTATGTCTCAGTGTTTCAAACGGTACCTGTACAATATGCACGTACTCGTCTATAATTTTGTAAAGCCAAAGACTTGGAGCACATAAAATACAGTACAGTTACCATAACCTAGAGTTAAGATTTAAGATTGTGGTTGCTATTTAATAAAGGGCTACGTGGGTTTATGTACAATTCACTTCTTTGATATCATTGTCTTATGAGGTCCTTCAACATCTGCTTACAATACCCTATTCCTCTATTTCTGTTCCCTAATGCTATCTAATTTAATCCTTAGTACGTTTTTACTTCTACTTTGCACAAATGGAGTTAAAATAAAACACTCAAACACACATATTTCCTTCTCACGAGAAAGTATAAAAAATAATACTCATGAGAAACGCAGTTTTGGTATTTTTCCAAGGCGAAGTTTCTCTAGCTGATTAGCATGCTGATTTCGAATGAGTTGAATTTTAACGCGCTTTTAATTTCGCCGGAGAGTGCATTGTTACGTCACCGCCTCGCCTTTAGAATGTCACGCTGACTGTTCCACTGATCTGGATATGCGCAGACCATACAGCTTATAGACCTGATGGACATTCTACATAATATTAATATAAATTAAAATGTAACGTCGGTGGTAAGACACCTCCCTCCAAGGCGGAATAATGACCTGGATAAAGTAGTATTATATTAAGTAAGTATATTATTAAGTAGGTTGGATGAAAATTATCGGATTTTAGGGCCTACCATTGTGGAGATCTACGACCAGCAGGATGCTATATGTTAATTGATTATTTCAGGTAGACAATGAGGTGTAAATATTATAGTATTACGTACATTTTTTTCAATTTAAAACAACCCAATTAATCTCCTCTAAGAATTATTAAATAACTTTATCTCGCATGTGGTGCAGAATTTGAAAATGGAATATAAATCAAAAGCTCAACATATTATGTAAGTAGCTTAGACTTCCGGTTTAGTATAGGTTACATGAAAAGATGTTAAAAGTATCATTGGAGCATTTCATTAATCTCTATCAATTTACTCTATATAACATTATTATTAATTATATTAGGTAACATTAGTCGTATATAAATCGAGTCTAATTTGCTGATACATCCATCAACTATTCCCAATGACATAATCTTGTCGAAAACAGCAATAAATGTTCACAACTACACAAGAGTTGCTCGTTACAGCATGTCATACTTTCTCGATATAGTAATGATATTCTCAAGCACATCACTATAATATGTTACATTTAGTCATTCAAGTAGGTTGAGAATTTGGTCATTAGCAACTATGTAGGTGATTAGTTTAAATTGACATACTTACTACATATAGTACTTCCGAGAATATTCGTAATATATCAACTAAATAATCATAACACGTCATCTAGTGAAATATAATGGGAAGTTCTTTGATATATTATTCATGGTAAATTATTTAAAGGGCTTGTAATAACGAGCTTAACGTTTACGTATATCATTTAAGGCAATCAATCTTTTCCTTTGTGTATGTGGTAAGTGAAAGAAAATTAAGTATTCACTTGTTTAATGAATGTCAGCCATTTATAATGGAGTTGTGAAATTGGAGTTAATCAAAAAGAAATCACCCGGTAGTTAGTTACCTTTATGTAGTTCATTAAATCCATACATGGGCCATGGGCAGTTATTTTTATTGTTTTACTAACGATTTAAAATGTTTTGTATTATTTGTAGGAAGGGTCATTAAACAATTTAATAAGTTAATAAATTTTTAATCTCTTAGAATTCATAATAAATGATGGCATAGGCAGTGACGATGGACCGTTATCTTGATCAAACCTGAAATATTATTCCTGCTTCAAAGACAAAAGTAATAGGCCGACTTAATCTTTCGATGTATGGCCATATTAAAAATAAAAATAAAAAAAGACAACAGTAATAAACGCCATCTGTTGATACCATTCGAAAATGCAATGAAAAGTGCAATTTAAGTGTATCTTTGCAAAGTTCTCTCGCTTTGAAAAGTGAAAGTAATATGTAATAGCTGTGCAAACAACACAGGTGTAGAGGGCGCCAGGTATATACATACATATACATATAGAACACAGTGACAGATTTATCTGGCGTGGTGGTCAGGTTAGGATATCTACATTCAGATACATATAGAACACAGTGATAGATTTATCTGGCGTGGTGGTCAGTTTTGTACATACATAACGCCAGTACCCCTTGTACGCAAAAAATCACGGATTCCCATCTGTCCCGATCCTGACTAACCACTTTCGCTTTATGTACACTCATCCATCACCTCTATAAAATCGGACAAATTCTTCTCCTAAAAGTTCCTTTTCGACTAGCAAAAGCTGTTTGTACTTTCAGTAAATCTTCTCTTAAACTTATCAAAATGTCTTTACTTTACGCCATTCCTTATTTTAATTCTCGTCCATTCCCGAATATAACGCATACAAGATTTCTTTCACCGACTACCACTCCTCTCAGTTATCTTTCCCATTATAATCATATGCAGCAACTTGTACCCGTTTAAGCCTGTGTTATTTTTGTTTTTTTATTTCGTTCTATGTTTCATGGCTGTACTAGGTATATAACTTTGCGTTATTATATGACTAGCAAGCAACAGCTCGGCTTTCTATTCAATTTAGGAATAACTACTACTAATTTTCATGAGCCTATATATACATCGTAATTTTTTAATCTATAACAATGAAGGCAACAACAGCGACGCTGTCAGTTTGTAGAACTATACTGTTATAGTGAACACTTTATTTTAAATACGGTTCGTTTTAAATTAATGAAAGTATGATGCGAATCCTTTCGGTTTGTAAATAGAAAACCATTTCTTACCTAATCAAGATCATAATCTATTTATCAGTCACTTATCAAAAGCAATTCAATCAGTGTAGTCTGATACAACGTCGAGTAACACAGGGGATGAAATCAAATCGATTTTCTTTTACCTAATTTGTGCCTGAGTTTAGAGTATCGAAGTTGATAGTTAGCGCCTGTTGTATTTGTCGAGCAAATTGCGAAAAGTTAAAAGCTGCTTCGTACATATCGCAGTTTACTAGGCACTGACCTAATGTTGATTATAGAAAACTCTTAGGAACAATATTAAAAATTATACTTCTTTTGCATATATTGTAAAAATTCTATGAATTTCTACTTATATAATCCCACATTAACTAAAGAAGTGTATAAACGTTTATTGTTTTTCAGATAAAATATATAAGGTATTTATAAATTACGTATGTATATAAATCAATTTTTCGAAATAATATCTCTGTTATCTGATTTCCTTTAAATAATGATAAGCACAAAATTAAAATACAGACTTGAGATAGAAAGTTAGTCTAGTTGATGTAAGATTACAAAACAGGTAACCAAAGTAACACACAGTTACAAACTTTGAACGTTCATTACCGTTTATTTCGCATGGTCTTGTTGATATAATTACGAAGTTCCTTGTTTAGGTCTCCTTAGGTTCTAATGGACCCTGTGAGGTCGTTGACTTCATAATGACTTCTCATTCGTTACTATCAATTTATGGGTAAACTTCTGAGTTGAGTTTGTATATGATAAATGATAATAATATGTCACGGACAGGCTTGACTAATTGAATAAGTAAATGTTGTAATTGATAGATAATGAAGAGTTAGATTGATTACAATATCTAATCTAATCTATTATAAAGTGTATACTAATAAATCTTTAGATGTAAGTATGTATGATATTCGAAATGGATGGCAGAAGTTCGGGTTTTATGTTGATAATTGTAAATTCATATGTTGATAACCAATTGAAACTACTCGCATGTTTACTCATCTAAAAATACCCAAAACTTGCGATAAATCAACTCACAGGAAGAATTAATATCTTCAATAATTTTAAATATTACTGAATATTCTTCTGTAGTAAGGTTCACACGTATATAGGGGACCATGGATTAATAATTCTCGTTCACATATTTTGTCCAAAGATACGAGTAATCCTCCTATACGATCCTTCAAACTATATGTTAAAATAAGTTTCGCACGTTCATAATTCAGGAACTAGTGCACTTACGTCCATGTGAAGCGATAAATAAGAACTTGAGCGACCGCAAGCGGCGGGCATTTCCTGTCGCGTGTAGGAAGGCTAAACAGATCTGGTTTTGAACGGGATGTCATATGTGGTGTACATGCCAATAGTAGGTCCACTGCACCGGTCAATTCCCTCAAGATCTGGAGCTGTGGAAAGTGGTTTATGCCCAGTGATATAAATGCATGAACTTGATACAGCCGGGCACTTTTCCGAGCGTGTTCGAGGCGAGCACTTTTCCTTTACACGCATTTCTCCCTAGAGGATAATGTGATTTGATTTTTAATTGAAGCGAGCGATTATTACGATGGTGAATTTCAAGTTCTTGGTGAGTTTTACCTAATATATAATACTAAGTTATAATTGTTAAAGGTTGTTTATAATCTAAATTGTTTTTACAGATTATAGTGGCGATAGTGTCCCTAGCGTACTGCAGTGAGGCAGACGATGCGGACCAAAAGAAGAGAGGCGCTGGCAAACCAGCGAACACTTTGAACTCCATCCCTACAGGAAGTCAGAAGCCCGACTATACCTACAGCATATATAGTCAAAATCCGAACTCTCAAATAAGCAATACTTACCAACCACAGATAGCGTCTTCCTTCTATCCAGCCCAAACTGCTACCAATCAGTATTATCAACCAAATCCCCAAGAACAAGCTGTATACTCCCAACAACCTCAGTTGAATCTCATCCCTCCCGCAGCGAGTACCCAGTTCGTCCCTTATAACTTCTTGCCTAACCCCGCGGCGGGCTACCAACAGAAATACCAAATAATTCCAACCAAGGCTGCTAACGGCAACATCCAACTAGCTATCATTCAACAGCCCCAAGTTCTACAACAACCCTCTGCTTCAGTGTATTTCCCGCAAATATACCCTGGCCAAGTCGCGGCTCCTCAGCCTAATCAAATCGCTTTCCCTTCTCAAGGACAAATACCTAACTTTCAATACCCTGTAAGCCAGCCTTATGCTAGCCAACCGTATGCCAGTCAATCTTATGCTAACCAACCATCTATGTTCGTTCTACCCCAAGCTAATCCTAATCTTTACAATCTAGCTTATCAAAATCCTGTACCAAACCTTTATAATTACTACCAGCAACCTGCTGTCAAGCCGAACTATGTCTACAACCTTCCACAACAAGTCCAAACTCAGCAAGCTGCCGCGTCCGCTGTGGAGTATGAAAAGATCCAGAGTCCCCTTCAACAAATTAGCAAAGAAGACAACGAAGTCGGGATTCATAGCAATGATTATCTCAGCCAGTCTGATTCTAGTGGGAGTTACAAATCTTACGCTTCCAGCCGATCATCTTATAAAAATTAACTCTATATTCTTTATGAGGTCTCGTGATAAATCCAAATAACTGCTAACGATCTTTGTTCTTAGACAAACATTTTAAACCATGTCATCATATTGCTCGTGGTCATTGTTTACTCTTATTGTTTTTGTATTTATAATCGCCTTAAGTGTTAGTCGTTAAGTTGTTGCATTGTTCTTTTCGTGTTACCATCTAATAAAGCAAGCGAATTTGCATACGTAGTTTTCATTTACTCTCCCTAATGATAGCTTTTTGCATGACTTGTCTCATTTGGAGTTATGGTGGCATAATACATTTGTAACTTGTACTAATGCGCTGGCTAAAATAACAGTCGCTGTAATTGTATCCGGATTGATTGTAGGCGACTTTCACTATCAACTAGAGTAAGTGTTGATAAAGCTTAAAGTTACATCGAAGCTTAAGGTGCAACGATAAATTAAATCTATTGAACCAGTTTCGAGCGCTGGACAAGTACTCGTATCTTTTAATCTGATTGTTATGGTTTATTGTGAAGGGCCCGATGACAGAGCATTACGTATTATTACGAAATAAAATTAAACTGTCAGATGTTGCTACGATGAAATAGACTGTTTACTGTTAAATCGCTCATGCTTTGTTAAACCGTTTAGGTCAAGTATGAGTCGATAATTCTTAATTTGATGGGTGACTTAATCCTGTAGCAAGATATTCTACCGATAACTTTCAATAGAGATACGCAATCATTATCTATATCCCTGGATAAATACAGCCAGAGATCACGGCTCCCGATTTTCTGATTCTATCTGACTGCTTTCCCTTTCTTTATATCTCTCGACCTTCTAGTAGAATGTATTCAATATGACTTAACTACCAATGTAAGTTTTAATCCTCAGTCATCATATTCGTTCGAGTCCAAGGAACACTTCGAAGGTATATGATACAACTTAGAAATCTAACACTTAAAAAGAAACTAGCCTAAGAAAGTAAAAAAACTATCTGTAGATCGCTCTAAAAGAATGAGCTAATTTATATGAGATTTCCGCCTAACGCTTCCTAACTGTAGCTCTTGAATTCAATAATAGGAACGGTAAAGTGCTTCTTAATCTGATCGAAAATCTATTGTGTCTTTAAAATATCAGTCAGGTCACTTAGTTTCATAATAGGAAAAGAAACTGCCTTATCAATACCTCTTTGTGATCGATGGTAATACATTATTAGGTAATCACAATAAAAGATTTCATTATATTCATTCCTCAACAATACATGTTAAACAATTTAATAAGTAACGGCCCATGATTGCTTAATTATTTATCAATAGGGAAATGTTTTCATTTCTGTAAGTCTTGAACTCTTCTCTAGTCTTCCTTACGACTTAAATTGAAAACTATTTTAAAAAATCGGTAAATAAATAATAAGTGAGGAGACTTTCACAAATAGTGTTATCACTAAATTGTACACTGCAACACTCTCTACATGCTGATAATGTGTACAGAGACATAGTCTTACATTATATCAGAAACACAAAGGGACTATCAATAATTTGTATCCAAGCAGTGTTATTTAATTATTTAGATAAAAGTAATGGAAATTTTATCACTTTAATATTAATCTAAAGTCATAACAAAGTGTTTTAAAAATAAAGTTCATATTTAAAAAGCTTTAGTAGCTTTCAGGTATTATGAAAAAAGACCATAGGACTAAGGTAAATTTCTTATCCTAAAACGTGGTGATAGATATTCTCTTCCAAACATACATCCTTTACGTCCTTTAATCTCTTTCTGGGCGGACAGAATCTTGAGGACATGTTAATATCTCCTAGGTCACTTTTAGCATGAAGGAATGTTGGGATTATGATGTCAATATAGACATATGAAATAATGGTAACAAGTTACTATCCCACCGCACAATAGATTCCAATTACCCGTGTTCCCTTAGTTGCCTCCGACGCTAGGCCGGGAAGATCGGCAGGTAGTTAGCATTTTTTTTACATCCAGGATAGCACGGGATAATCTATTCCTATGCCGCTGAAAGAATGTAGAGACTTGATTTATTTGCATGTCTTTTATTGGTATTCGACGTAGCTCAGTTTCTTGGGGCTTGGCTCTGCATCATAGGTTACAGGGTTCCAATCCCGCCTGAGCATGTACCAATGGCAATGAGGTATAATGAATTTCTATATACATTGTCGTAATGAAAACACATTTACGAAATGCACTGAATTATACGGTGAGGGTCAAAAGGTAATAATTAGTGCTTGTAAATGGCGACATGACTTACCACCTGTTACATTGAGTACTGCCTATCTGGTCAAGACGTGTGTTCGAGGTGTACATAGAATTACTAGCTTCGCAATTGCGAAAATCGAAACTTGAACCGCTGACTACCGTCTCAGTCTTTTTAGAGGTATTATGTACATTCCGTTTTCCTCAAAGTCATTTAAGGCTTATGCGTAACCATGTACAAGTGCCGATTACATAATAAGTGTAGCATCTGTTGCTCGTTATGTCCGTAGATTGTAGGTGTACACTGAATTTGTTACAGTGAATTTGTGAAAGGAGTTTGATTCATGCTAATTGAAGGCGGACGCTCTCATTTCTCAAACCTTGAGGTTTTTACGAGAATATGTTATAATAATAATGTTGAACAGAAGATTCACTACGTTTCCTGTTTATGTGCATTTAAATTATTTGTGTTATTTTGTCGTCATCATTAATTTGCTCATTTATTATTTGCAATAAGACTACCTACATTCTCGCGACTTGAATTTACCATAGCTCAATAGCTTTATAATGCCATTGGTTATGAAGTTATAACTATATCGGCGCTATAAACAACATAGTATTAGTTATTATAGCCAATAAAAAGCACTTTATTAATCATGATAAAACAGGATAGAACTACCGTTCTACATTATGTACCAGAAACATCGTTTTTCTTAGTTATCGTCGATAATATCTTGAACTAAAAGACTGCTTCCTTTCCTTCTTAAAAAAATTATAATCATTTAATTCCAGTTCCAGACTAGCCTAATACAAAGACATAATAAAGAAACAAAATATTTAATTAGATACCTTTTTTAATTTCTTTACCTATTTTTATGTGATCTTATTTCCTCACCTGACTAAGCGAAGCGAAATGAAAAAGGCCTTAATGTTTTCTATATTTACATAAACCGGAGCTTTTTCTCTGGTAACACACACTTATAACTCCCTGCTGTTACAATTTACTCAAAGACCTCGTATGGAATGAACATAGTTCTACATAGAGAAAAACAAGCCAATTACATTGGTATTCGAATGTAATAATGTGATAATCATTCTAATCGATACATTTTCTCTCTTTTCGACCAATTAAAATAAGAACGCTGAGAAATGCTACACTTGTATTACATGTACTTGTACATGTGTGCTTGTATTATGTATGTACTCGTAAATATGCAATGCTACTGTAATTGCTTTCGGGTGAAAAGAGTTTGATTGGCCACTGTATATTAGTAGTATAATCATAGTTTAGATCCAAACAAAAAGAGTAAATTAAAAAAGTATGTACACCAACTAATAACTAATATATTTAAAGTTTAACATTGTTAGTTTCGCTTTTTGTAATACTGTTACTAAACACTATTATTAATTTACACTTTTAACTAATTTTGACATTTTCTATACGCGTATTTTAATTAATTTTGACCATATATTAGGTAAACGCACGATGTAAGCTCAAAGATTAATTGCTAGGTTTCTGAGATGACGTCATGCTATGTATAGGTGGCGTTACGTAAAAACTAACACACTTTTATTACCTTTGCAAATTAATTTATGATCCGGCAATGATTGATGTATGCACCGGACGTCTTTTTTCTGCCATCTCCAAAGATGTAATTAATAATTAAGGCGGTTGAAGCAAATTGAAATTATCTTGGGCCACACTTTAATATTTTTACTTAAGACAAGGTACTCATATATATTCATAGTAAATATTATTGTTTATAAAGGTTATTTAAAGTAATTTTTTTGTTAAATATTATTTTTAATAAGGTTATTTGAAGCTGATGATTTTACTAAGTATTAGTGTTAAACCAATGAAAACAAGACCGGTAGAAATGTGTATCTATGTTCGCTTCCTTCTAAGGAACTGTGAATTGTTAGAGAAAGTTTTGAGAATCGCTAATAAGCTACAACAGTTTACCAAAAATACTATTAAGGAAACTGTAACATCTGTTCATTTACGAAAGAAAACTCGTTTGCGTAACCTATCGAAAAATAGAACAAAACTAAATTTGAAATACAAACAACTTTAAAAATAAAATCATAAGAGTTTAATCACCGTAATTGCACCTGTCATACACACCATGGGATCAGCGATCAAAACTGAGTTAGTGTTGCATAACTTGCCAGTATTAAAGCTTAATGCTATGCAATAAAGTTCTCTTCAAATTATGCAGAATAAATTGCTATATTTGAGCCTGATGGGTGCTTATTTGAGATTAACATGTCCGAAGTTAACGTAGATTACCTAGGTATATTGTCTGTACCTAGATGCACTTATATTCAAGTGTATTTCGTGTATCAAGTTAAAATTTATTTATATTTAAATATTTTGATGGTTCATATGTATAAGGTGTTAATTTTATTTAAATAGTTATATAATATGTAACCATTTAATTATGGTAGTGAGTAAGCGCAATGGCTGAAAGCTTGACTTTAGATGTCACATCCACTCAAAAAATAGAAATAAAAATACATACTGGTTTAAAAAATAAAAATGACAAGGAACTATTTAAATTTTCGCAAGTGAATATATTCGTATGTAGCGCAGCGTAGCGTATAAAAATGTTTCTTTAAATGTAAAAAAGAAATGAAAAAATGCATTTGAAAGGAGGAAAGCTTTCATTCATTCATCACGGCCACAAACCATACATAATCAAAACAAATAAAATAAAAATCTTTTGCCGATTTAAGTAAGTACTATACAAAACGTAAGTTGCATTGGTCAAATGTTTTTAAATATCTAGATTTTAAATCTATGTCAAAAGACTTTACAGGTAATTTGTTTAGTTAGTTAGTTTTATTGCTGTTCTAATATTCTCTACTATTATCTTCTATTAGTACAATTGTTTTTCGATCGTGAGAATAGCTATTTTCGTTTGATGGTTTGGTTCCCACGAATATTTGGGTCTTATTTGAATGGCAAGTTCGTAATTTGCGAATATAGATGCAGGTCACCGTAACAATTAAACTGTATTGGATTTAGTAATCTTGTTTGTATAATTACATACATGTTAACATTCACAGCTAATCCTTTTTGGGAGAGACAGAACGTTAATGACATACCTACTATTTCTTTGTCTATTATTAGCTAAACTAATAAGAGGTGTGATGATATTTATGTTGTTTAATTAGATACTTCATTGCACTATTATCTGAATACATACCTATATTCAGAGACTATCAATCGCCACTTGAAACGATCGTGACAAATCGCTCACAGAAAACAAGAACACGTATGAGAAGGTTAATGGGCGTGAGTGAAGCAAGATTTATCATATGAATCGTACTCAAATATGAATGAAGGTAGTAAGAAGATATTTCTGTTAAGTCATGACTGAGATATCAATCTTGGTGAAGGTGGAACATTTCAGTTATTAGCGGAGTATTCATCCATTAACCAATTACGAATAACATTACAATAAATTAAAGTTCAATTACATTACATGCCGAGCGGAATTGTAGTTGGTTACAATTTTGTTTAAGATACGATCCAACAAACGAGATTAAATACGATTATAACAGTTTTGAACATATCGTGAAATGGAGATCATTGCTGCAAGGCCCTTTGTCCCTGATGAGGGAATATAGGAAGTCAATAAAAAATAGTAGAATATGAAAATATTATACACAAATAAATTTTTGTCTTTATTTTTCGGGGAGGATAAATCTAGGACAAATAAAATCTTATACCCTCAGTCAATCTCTACTATCAGTAAGTATGTTTTACAACTAAAATATGTACGTATGTTTAAGATGCCATATTGAAAAAGGGTGACATTAGAAGTACCATAATTGCCGAGTGCGTATAATGAGGTGTAGGAGTGTCAATGACTCGAAAGCGGTTTGTCAGGATCGGGAGAGACAGTAATCCATGATATCTGCCTACCCCTTTACAAGGTAACGGGCGTGATATGTATGTACATAGGTATGTTTTTTAAATAGACATGTCCATTACATGTAAAGTTTCCACGCCACTTCTGCACGTGGATTTCATAAAGCTGTTACATTTATTACGTAACACAATCCGGTGAATGGAGAGTATAAAAACTTGTTAATCATCCAACCGCCATAATGTCAAAAAACTGACAGGCGCAAATTGTTTTTTCACTCTTTTAGGCACGCGGTTCAATTTGGACACATAGTTACTCTATATTGGATTTTTGCTTATATGAGCATGTGAAGTAAGCAGTCTATATTACATACTCGCCTAGTGATGGGTTATATTAGTTTAAATAAAATGAAGGCTGAATATATTAGGCATTGGAGAAATGAGGATTTACTTTTCTCATTCTAAATATTGATGATAATTATAAATAGATATCCTGTCAGGTTTTGGAATTAGTATTAGGTATTTCAGTATACATCTATATTTTTTTATATTTATATTTATTTTAGTTTTCATTTGACAGTGGAACTCCGAAACTTCTACGATGTTGTAAGACAGAGTGTTTTAAATAAGTTTTCAATTAAATTGAGCTTATTCTTGCATTGATTGAGCCATAAATGAAATTATGAATACCAGTAACTTCAACTGTGATTATAATTAATCTGTTATGATTTGATTTGTTGATGCTGAAATGCGTTAAGTGCATATCTATTCCATATAATCTTCTTATCGCCGTTAATCTTTGGCAAATTGAGGCTTATTTCACCAACATACTATGCCTAATATAATAAATAACGTGAAACGGTTTCCTCATATCAAGTATGTTATTGAGATACATGGGCCGTCAAAATATTATGTTATTTTAGACTGTAGCTTACCTTACGCAAGTGTTGGCAAAAAGGTTTTAGTGTAACAAGACTTCTTGGTATATTCACGTAGACGTACATCATATACATACATATACACTCACGTCGTCTAATCTCTTTCTGGGTGGACAGAACCTTAGACACCATAGTATCTCCCAGATGACTTTTATGATGAATATTAAGACTGTGGTATTATATGGAACATTTGTAATAGGTACCTAGCCCATCGTCCAACAGTTTTAATTATCCCTAGTCCCTTAGTCGACTCCTACAACATGCCGGGGAAGAACGGCAGCTAGTTTACAGTCTTTTGTGACCCAGCTAGCATGGGACATGTACATCACATATGAAAGTAGGGTGTGATTTTACAAATAAAAAAACGAAGGTCAATATTTCTCTATCTTTATTCAAGCATGTATGTTGCAAAAATTACAAATGTTTATGAAGATAAATGAAGGCTCAGCGTTATCTAAGATCAATTCTTGATGATTTCAATCATCATCAGCCGCCTAAGGAATTGTCCGAAAATAAAACAATTCGTAACAACATTTTAATTGATTCGTGAATCAAATGAATTTCTCTGACGTGTATCATTTATCATCAGAGGTTCGCATTTTAATTAAGCCAGTAGGAAGTCACATTGTTTCGGTGCAGGCAAACCAGTTGTAACTTTTGCGTTCGAATGGAAACCTAGTATGTACCTGAGCAGCTTAAGTTGATGTTAGACTGACTGATACTGAGATAAAGTTATTTAAAGATTATTATTAATTCTGAAAGTTGAACGTTCGTATTATATAATAATAATAATAATATTCGGACATTATTACACCAATTGAACTAGCCCCTTGGTAAGTACATTTAAGACTTGTGTTAAGGGTACTAGTCAACGTATATTTAAGAAATGTATACATATTATACATAGATAAATACATATATGGCATATATAATCAACAACCAGACTGGAAAGCAGTAGAAAAGCGTTGTTCTCAACTCTGCCTCCACCGGGAATCGAACCCGGGACCCCACGATTAGCGTTCAGGTGTCTAACCACAGACCTCTATGTCTAACCGATCGCGCCACGGAGGTCGTCTGTTATATGGATGTAAATATTGTACAAGTACCTACATCTTTAAGATCTTGGATGATATGTAGTAGTAGCTAATTCATCGATAAAAAAATTTTGAATGCCTTAGTTATCTATAGCTAATTGTCATATACGGTATGGCACGTAAAACACAGAAAGCTGCATTCTGTACTAGTCTTAATCTATCAAAGTTAGCTTTTATTGTTCTCTTTGAGTGTTAAAATTAGTCATGGTCTGAAAATGTTAATGTCTTTTCTATTCATGAAGACCTTATTTTATATTCGCATAAATCGTGAATTTAGAAAAGAATTGTATAAATATTATTGTCAAAAGTGTTTTATGTGGTTAAGAGGATGAACTTGAGTTTACATAATGTGAATACCTTGAGAAAGTAAGATATACATTGACAGCGCGGCTTGCAGACTAAGTGCAGCCATAAATCAGATCGGCAGCACATACGGCTTATTGCGTCACATGTAAGAGACGCTTTAAAGTACTCTGTTATTGTCACTGGATTAATTTATGGGATTAAATAGTCATTTATATTTATTTACATATTTACGCCTTTCATTACTAATTACGGTGAGGGAAAATATCGTGAGGAAATGAACTTTTTCCGAACAGATAATAAATAGTCAGTGTTTGTAAATGGCGACACGGCTTACCTGTTACTTGAGTACTGACTATCTATCTGGACAACGCGTGGATTCGATATGGCCATAGAATTATAACCTCTACAATTCCGGAGAAGGACACCTGAACCTCTGCCTATACCGCAAGTGTTAATGGTCGTGAATGCGTTTGTCATAGTCAGCACTAATGTAATAGGCGGAGACTATCGCTGTAACATAACTACCCCCATAATTGTGGAATAAGTAATACAGATTAATATTGTTAAAGGTAGTATGTGCATTTTATTATTGTATTCCACACATGCACTCTCATTTTGTTATACTCCCCATAAGCATGAACCTAACAAGAAGTCCCGAAGAAACTATCATCACGTATTGCGGATAAAGATATAACCATATTTAGGAATAACCGTAATAGTGATTAGCCTATCTTCATAACGTAACTAAACAAACCCTCAATCCATAGTCACATCTTAAGACGAGTCGAGAAAAGCGTATCCTTTTATATTTTATTCAAGTACAACTCAGCTAATAATAATATTTGCATAGCGATGTACTATAATTTTACCTTAGCCTTTTACGTTAACTTTTGAAACCGATAACAAGGCGTCTATAGAGGTACCTGTGTAGTAACTGGTAAATAAATAGGCAATTTACCGCTTTTGTATCTATTAAGTTGCTCCACATGATATAGTAGAAAGTTCTAACCAGACCAGCTGGAATGTAAGAGGTATGCGTGTACTCGGGACATGGCTATGTTTTAAGGGTCGGTATGTATCGCAAAGTAATGGTACAATTGATCTTATGTGTCTCTGTTGCTTAGTTGCTATTGGGTAACGCAAATTCTTTTATATAGGGTATAAGATCGTCGAATATGTGGACTATTTACTTGTAACATGATGTTTATATTAAGGTCTTATCTTATATTAAGGTTTATATTAAGTAAGGTTTATATTAAGGTCTCTCAGTTACTTCAAATGTACATTATACTTGTATTACATATACATTAGTACATTAAACATGATGTACGTGGTTTTTCGTATTTATTCTTATTATTTAGAAAAAGATACATGATCTCTTTATAGCCCTTAAAAGAAAACAAGAGAGACGAACGAATGATATCTTTGTATGTATATTAAACATATGGACCGTTTGTGTAGGAAGATGGTTTGCAGTATACGATATCATATAGGTTGGTTGGTGTCCATTATTATGTAGATTTATTAGGCAGGTCACCCGTAAGTAAGAACCTTGTGAAAAAAGGTTACGCAAGCCATTCGAACAACAACTTTTTAGTTCTATTCTTTCAGAAGAAATGAACTTTTAATTGGCGGTAAATAGTAAAAATAAACTGTAGAGAACTTTTACCAGTCGGAACTATGCGGCTTCGTTTTTTTTGATTCACTTTAAGATATTGACTTAGAGGTTTCCTTTTTATTGTTTCGGAACTTACGCCATTAACAAAAACTAAGATAAGTACAGTCTAAGTAGGTTGTGACGTTACGTGGACGCAGAAAAGTCACGATTATAAATATTGTAAAACTGTTCACTCGTAAATTACAGAAAAACTCACCAGACACATTTTTTAAATCATTTGTACAATTACGCGTGAAGATTTATTGATAACAATACTCGTAGGGTAAATATTTACTATAAGATTGGGTTTAATATGAAACAATGATCTATTTCAACATATTGCTTAAAAATAATGTAAGGTATTTTATGAACCTTCTGGTTGGCTTGGTGATTGCAATGATTAGCCCAATTCTTTGTAACAATGACACCTGTTTGTAGTTAATAAATTTGTAGTTGGACAATATGAGATTTTACCAACTAAGTTTCAAGTTAAAATCCTAGTTTAATGTAAGGCTTATGTATGTTTTGTTGGTTATAATTTTCACGTAAATTCAGACTGTAGATGCGGTGCCTCTTGAGCACAATGCATAATATAACAGTTTGGGATGCGTTATAGTGAAACTATAAATCAAGTGCTACTTTCACACTGTCATCCATTTGAACACTACCTCTAGAAGGCTTGCACAAATTGTTTGTTATCTAGGCTGTATCGCATATAATTTGCATGAAAGTTTTTTCTGCCTTGCCTTCTCTATGTTATTATGTTACAATGATTCATGATTGATTTTTTGGTTTTAATGGTATGCGCTAATTCGTTTTCCAATTCAGTCATTCTATTGTTAACTATGTCGATGAACTGAAATTACTAGGTGAATAAATATACACCTGCCGTCTTTGTTACATCATGCGTTTATTCATAATATTGAGAATTTAAATCGACTGATTTCTTCGGCATAGGATTTACTTGTCAACCTTAGCGAGGATGGATAAAAGAAAATTAGATTTATTGCCATGCAAAAAGTACGTACTGCGAGAGAAGAGCCCGTAAGGAAATGAGATTATTTGATATGGGGTCAAGATACCTAAAATAATTACAAATTACATTAGTATGTATTAATACAAATAATCATTACAGATGGATACATAGGTCTCCTCCCATTGCCTTTCTAGAGATGGTAAACAATGTATGTAAGAGATGATTGATTAATCACCTGTTACATTACAAATTCTTATTTACTTTGGGTGTACATCTTCTTTGATAGTACTATAATCACTAAAGACTGACCACTCCTTAAGGGATAATAATATTGAAAAGAATATATCTTTATTGCGGAAACATAATGCAAGGTTTTTATTATCACAACAGTTGCATATCATCACAATAGTTATTATAAGAGTCATCTAAACTCCCCTAAAACGATGACCTGAATTAAAATAGATTTTTATTGCGTTGAAGTAATAAAAGTACGGATAAGATTAGTTTTATTGCTAAAATCGTTGATTTTGTTTGCTTGTTTCGAATTGTTTTATTTTAAAGCATACACACAAATTGTTATTGGAGGAGAGTGATAAGGTTTCTATTATAGTAAACCCATTTGTTTTTAATTTTTTTACATTAGGAATGGAACTGAAAATGTAACTTATCGTTCATTTAAAACCTAGACTAGGAATCGTGGTTTGCATTAACCATTTTTATTGACAATGTACGAAATGAAATTTTATTATTATACGTATTATTTTCCTTAAAAATAAATTTACCATAAAATGAACTCAATAATAGCTTACAGGTCTCTAAACGAATTATTTCGGAAAGTAAAAAAACTATCAAAGCCGCCAATTTGCTATTTCTTTGTTTCTATTGTAAAAGTAAAAAGTATTTATGAGGAAATCTAGATCTAACTATAGATAGGTAAAAGTTCGTTTACTTGAACGGCAATGGATTAATTTTTATAGATGGTGATCACTTAAGGCTTTGTGAACCTAGAAAGATAAGTTAACTTACATGATTCAAAGTATGACTTTTAATTTTTAAGAACTTTGTTAATAGCCAAGGAGCAATGAAATTTAATTAGTTCTAAATTTAAGATCGTCGATCAAGTAAATATAATTCTAGTCAGTAAATTGGCTATCCAGCGGGGCAACGCTGCTAGTGTGGGGGGCTTTTGCTTCTGGGTGCTAAATTCAGGACACTAGTGACGCTGTGTAAATATTTACCGTTTGTTACATTTAATATTTTTTTAAATGTTTTAATATCTACATATTAGGTTTTATTTTGTTTGTTTTATACTTAATTTTAATATTTTAACCTAAATTATTAAATATAGTTATTTCTAACGTATATATTAAAAAAATTCATTGTTCTCAGTAAATAAGAGTCCAGTTTGTTGTTGTGTTAAGTAGATGTGTCTGGAACATCTTATGATTGTAGTCTTGCAATAATTTTGGCAATCAGATTACACATAATTAATTGAAATAGCATCAAAGAGTTTCATCACGAGAAGCCTTGCCTGGAGCGAGAATCAAATTAATGACTAAAATGTAGTGCATAACTTGATGTGATATCTCATCCGAAAAGCAGACTAATTACTCATGGATTTAAGAGTTTAACTAGGTCACTTGTTTAAACATATACAATATTTTTATTATTTATTGTGAGATGCGATGATTGTAGGTATTATGAGGAAACCAATCGGTTAAATATAATATACATTGAACGATAGAATTAAAAATAGTGTGATAAGGTTAGGTTGCGGTTTGAAAGATGTAGTAACTAAGATTAAAAAGCGCATGCTTCGAATGTTTGGTCATGTTATGCGGATGAATGTTAGTAGATTGACAAAAAGAATATACGTGGGTGAAATGGAAGAGCGGTTACGTAGGGACCAGGCCAATAAGACACATGACAGTCAGATAGACGCCATATTGAAAAAGGGTGACGTTAGATTGGGACAGATAGGGATTCTTGATCTCAGCTTATCCATCTACAGGGAAACAGGCGTGATGTGTATGTATGTAAGCGATAATGGAAGCTGTAGTGAGTAAACCTACCTATATTTCCTTTTCTATAGGTTATAATTAGCATTTGTTACTGCGAATAACTTACTATCTGACACGTTGGCTAGTTGCTGGTATCTAAGTGACCAAAATATTATCGTAATAAATACGTTGGTAACTCAAGTATCTGTCTACCCCGAAAGCTTTAAGGTTGAGCATAGTGTGTTGTTGTTTCTCCTTACGGAGGATTTTTTAAATAAATTTTTAAAGGAAAAAAATACTTGTAATATGTAGTAGATGACTATCATTTTTATTAGAAGCTTATATTGTAACGATTACATTGTACGCTATAGCTTACATTGTAACGTTACATTACTTTCATTGATTATTTCGTACAAGGAATTATACAACTGCAATAAGTACAGATAGTTTTGCGAAGACTTTTCTTAGAATCCTATAGCTTAATCATGCACCTGACATGTAGTGTTTAATTTGTACTTTAGAAAGGTTCGAGCGCGCCTACTTAGTAAAAGCCTTAATTAAGTTCCATAAATTATATGGTAAAAGATTGAAGATAAATGTGTTATGCAAGAAACTTTGATATGTATAGATATAAGCTAATATATATATATGTATAGATATAAGCTAATATATTGTTACTAAGGTAGTCTTAGATAGTTTTTGACAAAAGACATAGAACAAGACTGGCAAGGTGATATAAAATAAATATATTATGACTGCGAAACGAGTTGATATAAAGAAAATGTGAAATGTAAAGAAAAAATATGAAATTATAAAGAACATACCACACCAGATCCTATTTATAGTTAGTTTTTTACAGCTGCTGGGTAAAAAAATCTGTGCATTATTTTGTTACATGAATAAACACTGTAAATATATATTTAAAGTATATAAATTTTTAGTGTTCGCAGCGACGTCTTTTATTATTTATTAAATAATTTATTTAAAACAGTTTTTTTCTACGCTTAACATTCTTATTTTCATCTTCTGTTATTTCCTGCATTTATATTTTATTAATAATGAAATCTAATTCAAAACATGGCTGTAAATACTACGATATCAATTTAATCATACACTTAAACTAAACTAAATTGCAAGGCATCAAAATAAAACTATTTATTTTTTATCAAACAAAAAACAAGTAATTCTTGTTTTGATGAGCAAGTTACAAAATTCAATAGCAATAGACGCAAAATAAAAAAAACTCGTTATTAAATTTGCAACATGTCGTGTCTAATAGTGACAAATGGATCAACGTTTCTCAACGAAATCTTCAAAAACGAAGGGCTGAGAGCATCGCTAGTTGCTCGAGCTCCACTTTCATACTCTTATATGTAGAATGCTATTTAACTACACTACATTCAATACGCGCGACCATTTACCTATCGGGTGGCTGACCGGACGCATTTCCTTGGCGAAAACATTTTTAAAAAGTTCGTACATACAAAATATAATAATATTTTGTTTAGATCGAAATATATAATTTAGTATTTATTATTTCTAGAGAAATAATAAACTATGCATTTAAAAATAGTTTTTGGAACAAATATTGTTTTGAATCAATGGAAAAACAATATTTTTTCACGTCACTAGTAGTCGGCCATTGTGAATTTCCTCTGTCAATTTTCCCGCCACAACACGCTCCACCATGAATGAGTCACAAAATTGTAGTCAATTAGTCAAACGTACAATTTATTCATGTCAATTATGTAGTGCAATCAATAGTGTGACCGGTTCTTTCCTTTTAACGATCGTTTGTTTAAATTATAGGATTTCTTTCGACTGAGCCTTTCGGTGGAAAGGCCAAGGAACACACTGTCATGGCCTGTTGAAGAGGATTTACCTATGCGTATTGTGCTGAAGTGACTAAGTGTTATTGTGAATGTGAACCTGCTATTCACCTATACGATGGATGCTTTCAAGGTACGAGATTTTTGGATTTCGGATATACATTAACATTATTAGAGATATTCATGTAAAGTTTTGTATAGGTATTTTTAAGAGGATTTAATTAAATATTGACTAACTCGTAATAATGTTTAAATGTAGAGTCTAAGTCTCTACTGTGTGTTTGATTTCCCGAGCTTATTAAATGTAAGGGCATTTATAGTTTTTACTGGTTTGCATTTAATTCAATCCTTAAAAATCTTTAAAAGTCAAAATTTTATTTTATTTATTTTTCCATTATAATGCATCTCTATGCGTATTCATGATTATTACATATCAGTTTAATATCGTAAATCATTATTGTGGGCTTTCGGGATAGACAGAACCTCAGAGACGTCATGTTCGCACAGTCTTATACCATTAGTCGCCTCTTACGAAATGCTGGGAAGAAAAGTAGTTAGTACTGTTTATATCTCAGCTATCACTGAACAATTTATTAATATTTTTATTTTATGATAACGCCATAAAGTGCTATTACATAAGCAAAATAATACTAAAGAACATTATAAAGGTAATTGGTGTTTATAAAACCTCTATTACCATAGTTGCGCATTTACAAGGCCCGGTTACATAAAGCCGGCAATTTTCATCAATGAGTTGCGTTGTGTTTACGAAAGCAGACCTTAAATGAGACAATTGGAGCGGTGTGTTTTGGACGAGATTTCTTGTCCTTAACTGTAACAGAAACCTACTTTCATCTGCCGTTAAAACAAAGAACAAGGGCTTCGTAAAAATATTATAAGGTACCTACCGACTTGTTTGTTTGTTTATAGCGACAATGAAAATCCGGTTAGTGCTAGATGCAAAAAGAACGCTAATTAGCTGCCGTTTTTTCCGGTATGTCGTAGGAGGCGAATAAGGGATTAGGGTCCAATTAAATCTATTGGGCGATGGACTAGCAACCCGTCACCAATGTTCTATATGACATTACAACTCCAAGATTCATGTTAAGAAGTGAACTAGTCGATATAATCGTCTCTCCTAGGTTCCATCCACCCCGATAAGGAATATAGCACGTGAATGTATAAGTAAAAACGTCATACCAAATTGATACTATCATTACACTGATAAATATGCTGACGGAAAGAAGAGGATTTCTATTCAGCATGGAATATGAGGCGACTATGATTTTGAAAATATATACCAAACCCCAATAATATAAATTTGATCCGAACCAAATTCTGGGAATCGAACCTGACCAAATGATCTAGACATTCAACGTAACAAGCCAAACACCCAGACAGAATAATCTTAGAAAGTCCATTATCCATTACACGATGCATTCGTTAAGCCCAGACAAGTTTTGAATTATCATGTAGGTACATCTTGTTATTTAAATCTCATTCACGGCTTTGGCTTCTGGGTCAATATTTGAATTAGCCGAAAACAATGAGTGGTTGCATATTCATACATAATCTAATCTAGACTCAGACGTATTAGAAATTGAATCAGAATTCAATTTGTTGAACAAGAAATTGATATTAAGATCCAATTTTGATATGCTTGTTAGATGGAGGTAATTGTTGTTAGCAGATATGTCTTGTTATCTGGGTATTTACACGTCAGGCTATTTACTTTTTATTTTAATATGCATTTTATGTAATGAACAAGAATTTATTATAAAAAGACGGTTTACTGGATATTTAAACTAAGCAGAATATGATCATTTTATTAATATTTATCTACTATAAGTGTGTGACCTGTAATTTAGATATAATTCGGAAAAATACTTAACAAATATTATTTATGTGGATTATATTATTAACTGTAATTGTTGTTGAATGCATAATAGAATAAACTTGTAAGTAGGACTTCGTAAATTCTTTTTTAAACGAAATCAAGTGCTATAATAGAGTTTGTGTGTGAACTGTAGAGTATATGTCAATTTTAGTCGTGATTTATTTATCAATAGTGCGAGTGTAAATAATATCGTAGTAGTGAGGAAGATGTGTTCTAGATAATAAACTAAGTTCTAGATTATTCTAGGATTTCGTTGAAAAATTGCTATATGCTAATTTTGCTTTGAAATCAAACATTACCTAAATGTTAAAGTGGGTATTTTTTACTCTAGTACTGTAAAGATTTTCCGTATTTATTTTCTTTCAGTATTTCTACGAGTATTGTAAGAATTATTACTAAATCAATTTTCATACAAATCTAGATGCCTTATTCTAAAAAAAGTTAGATTTACGTGTGTCCAATAGATGTCATGTAAAAAGAACTATATCAATTACTGAAGTACCTTTAACCCAAGCTGTAAATACGTTGTTTGTAGGCGATTTTACGCAATATAATTTAGTTTTAGTATGCGTTATCCAAATAAGCTTATAAAAGTCAGTTTTCCGCCTCCGGATATTGTAAAGTAATATGTATTGTGGTTTTATGGCTGTTCACCAGGTCAAGCACATTCTTTTTAAATAAATGAATTTAACAATAGAATTCGGAAAGATAGATAAGCATGATTCATGGAATAATTACATGACTTGCACATATTTAGTCATTCAATATGTAATCCCAATAAACAACTTAATCTCTTTATTGTAAGGCTTATTAAAAAATAATTATAATATGGGTATTAAAATAATAGATGGTAAAGCAGTGTCGTAAATTTTATTGACAGATAAAATTACATAATGTAGAAATACTGTGAAAAAAGGTTCTAGATTGATAGAATTTCTGCATTATCTTATTTTATTTTTCATTAAAGCTAACGACAGTGTATGATAAGTTATATGACTTGCACATATTTAGTCATTCAATATGTATTTGTCATAAACAACTTAATCTCTTTATTGTATATTGTAAGACCTATTAATAAAAATAACATGGGTATCTAAATAATTATACACTGTCGTAAGTTTTATTGGAAGATAAAATTACATAATGTAGACATTCTATCAATCTAGAAACTAAGAAAAGTGTAGTCTACAAGATAATATAAAACATAAACAAAATGAATTCCAACGGAAAACTACAACAGTTTCTCAGTCTAGTAAAAGTAATGTAGATTTGCATTAGGTGTTAATATGCGTAAAAACCACACACTAACAATGTGATAGGCGTAGTAACCAAAACCCTGATTACATATTTGATGAAATGCATGTACGCCACATGCTCCGAAACGAGATTCATTACGAAAGCCAGCCGCAACCACACACACGATAGTGTAAAGTAAAAGTGATTCCTTTTTCTAAGTGCAATGTAAATGTACTCAGAACCGGTCTAATAACAGTTACGGTTATATTTTTTGCCATTCACCTGTTTACGGACATTAGACGGCTAAACCTTAAATTGAATCTTATGTTGTGACGATAAAGCGTGGTCGCCGCGGCTTATCCGAGCGACTCTCGGGCCCTTCTCGATCCATCTAGGCCGATTTAGTGCACTGACCACATTGCTCGGACGCCTACAATGCCAATCACCTTAAGCGTTCGCTTTTACTTTCAGATCGCGCTGTCTCTGCTGCTATTAGCCCTTCTCGTTAGGGCCGAAAAGAAGATTGAGCTACAAGACATTGAAGCGGACAATTTGGAACGCGAGAAGGAAAAGGAACTGGAGAAGTCTGATGGCCACAGAGAGACCCAAGGACCTCCTCAAGATATCCCCTTGGAATACCTTAAAAGTAGTTTGTTAAGATACTTCGAGAACACTCCGCCTACGCAGCAATCTCGGTTTGTGCAACAATACGCGGTTACTGAACCGTCAGAGAATGCTCATACTCACAAACCTCAGGTACATTATCCCACAGGCCCTACAGCTCAGCAGGCTATGGTGGGATACCTGTCTAATGTCCCAATGCAAATATATCTAGTTCCACAATACTACAATGAGCAATCCGAACAGAGTAGTAATTCTCACACGGGTCCTCAATCCCCTGTATCAGCTCCCCAAGGTTACGCTACATCTGAAGTACACCAAAACAATTATGTTCAAGTTCCCACTTATGTCGCTCCTACAGGCAAACCTTACCAGCCTCAGTACAACCCACATATAACCTACGTGACATACGCCCCTCAACCAACAATGGCTACAGCCAGTCCCCATGTAGTAGTTGCACCGTCAGCACCCCAAGCTGCCATACAACCCGCCATTCAACCTGTTCTATACCACGTTCCTATGGTGCAAATTCCCACCGCAGTAGCTTCCCCTCCAGTCCAAACTAAAACATATACTCAAGAAGAACAAGTCACCGCCCCAGAAGACCACGAAAACGAAATAGAAAGCCCAAAACATTACGGACCTCAAACGGAAACTCCCTATACCAAATCCGAGTATCCAAGGTACTATCCCCATTCGCCAGATCACAGACACAATAGCATACAAGAGCTACCCCATCCTAATCCTTTGTTACTACGGGCACCACCACCACATTTAGCACACATCCCCAAAGTCTTACCTTATTACAGACCTTACCATAAACCAGTATATTCCTCATCTGGTCCATTAGTCCAAAACGCTTTGACACCAAGACCAGAGTTTGCATATGGTGTCCCGTTGAGGAGACGGCCGCAGTCTCTGTTAGACTCATACGTACCCTCCAGTGTACAATTAGAATATATGAAGCGAGGTTTTAGTAGAGATCCTTTAGTGGTATACGATGCAATAGCTAGTGGTAGGCATTTGAATCATCCTAGACCAAGGCATTATGAGAGAGGTTTTCTTCCTAATCAGATGTACCATACTGCGGCCGGAGGTATTACATATGGACATTATAAGAGGATGCCTAAACATGAGAAGTCGTCGTGATTTGGATTGAGTTTATCTGTGTAAATATTTAAATGAATGTTGTCTAGTTATTCTTGTGAGATGTTTTGTGTTGTTGTTTGTTTAGGTTAGTTCTAATGTTTAAGTTTTATAAATTTATTTTCATATCGATATCAACAATAAATTAATATTAAATTAGGTTTTCGTTTTATTTCTTACCTTTTTAATAAATATTATTAGTCTCTTTTTTATTTACATTAAACCACATAAGAATACACAATTTTAATGTAAAATATAACATCTTAAAACAAGTGTTCTCTATGTCAAGAAACTAGTGTGGTCAGTGACTGGATGAATAAGCTTCCCTTGTTGTTAGTTTCAGTAAAGAAAAGCATCGTTATGACAACAGTAGTCAGTCAAACCTCTAACTATCCCGAAAGTATTACTCTACACGAAATGAAATATCAATCATATCAACAAAGGAGATAGATAGACGCAAAAATTCTTTGTCTAAAATTTTAATGTAAACATTCCTCACGCCGATCTATCCATCAAACTTCACATTGTATCAATTACTAATTACGCACTATTCAATTAGACTCCCAACAACACCATCTTTCGACAAACTCGATAATCATCAAAATCATCAGCCTAATTGATTCTGTTAAGTCACGAACCACTTTCGTTGGGAATCGGCACGAGTTCTACGCACGAATAAACAAACCAACAAAGCTTGTAAAAGTAAGTGTAAGTGTTTAGTTGTTACGTAACTAAACTCTTTACTAAGTGTAGTAAGTTTTTAAACATCCCTATGAGAAAGTAAGAGTTATAAGTCTCTATACTCGAAATGACGGCTCAAATCCCGCAGTTTTCACTGGATAAAAGAATACAAATTACATGCTATGTCAACGTGTACAGGCGCTTGTTATTGCCACTGCCAAAGAATTGGCTATTTCTTTGAACCAGCCTGAATTAGTACTATGCTAATTACATTTAAGACGTACGTTAAGAGTTCTAGTTAAAGTATATTCAAGAAATATATTCTTATTATTGACATACACATATACCTACATAATACACATATGTATAAAGTAGAATACATGCGTAATTTCCCTCCATCGAGAATCGAATCCAAGATGAAGAAGAGTTTTGAACGCTGATCTTGATATACGCCACAGAAGTTATCAATTCCCTTAGAAATAGTCTAAGTATTTGTTATATTGAAATACCTGTTTTGACTTTTCGGCAAAACGCCACACCATCGTCAGTCGTAAATGGCTAGTTCGCCTGTTGTATATTAACAAGCTATATCTCCCTCATTCAAATAGAACGTATAATCAAGAAAGGAGTAAAGTAATAAAAAACTATGCATGTGCCAACGATCTATTAAGGTTTTTCAGAACATTACAGTGATGGTACTGTCTCCTTGATCACTATTAGATTTATTATTCTGAATGAGATAGCTATCATATAGTATTTCAGTAACACAGGTTGCTAGTCTAGATTCCATAGATTCCCTTCAAGTTCCCTTTTAGGACATTTTGTACTATTAATAAAAACTATAGGGAAAAGTCAATTCCACTTCAGTCTGAAACTTGAATATGCTTTTTTCTCAGTAACGAATGTTGTAAGAAGTGACATGAGATATTACCAAATTTATCTCACTCCGCTGTTGAATTATGAAATTCTGCGACATATCGTTGACGAGTATGTGATATGGGGTTATTGTAATGGTTATTGGCAAATACGCTTGAAACTAACCAATTCTTAAGTAATTCAACCTTATTCCCAATTTATTAATGAAAGTGATTGTAGGGTTTCAATGAAGAGAACGGAACCACTTATTCGAACATTTTAATAATAATAATAAAGCATTTATTTACAGCTACAAATCATACCAAAAACAAATATTTTACAAATCAAACTTACAAACTGGAGGGTACAGCATGTGCATGTTATTATCGCAGCAGAAAGGTTCTAACTTAGCTGGGTATACGTTTGGTGGCAAACGCAACGCTCATATTATATTAGAACCAACAAGAAAGTTTTTACTAATCTTGCATAAGTGTTTTAGAACGGATTGTAATTAATTCGATTAGATAGATTAGGATCCTTCGGGGATCAGGATCTGTGCATATCCACTTAAAACTAAATTCATTTAACAACGACATCTAGCGCTAAACATATAATACGTGTTGTATAAAATGAAAGTATAGCCTAAACATTTCAATAGAGCTGCGTACACACAGTTCGGTAACTTGATTTTTGCTAGCAGTACACGAGAAATTTCTTAAAGTTTAACAGAGATGGCACTTTAAAATGATAGCAGAAGGAAGTCAGTGCATAATTTTAATTGCCTAATGAGCCTTAGATTTAGGAATTTAATTTAAAAAATATGTTGTCAGTGTTTTGATGCTTGTTCATAATATGAATAGTTTATTCATATTAGAATAAGAAATAGCTAAGTATATGGCTTTAAAACACCTGTCTATCGGTTGAATTTTTTTAAAGTTTCTATCGTATATAATGGATGAAATTAAATAAGGAATATATGAATGAATGTAAATCAGTTTTTTTTGTTCCCAGTTGAACGATTAGTTGTTTGATACAGTCAGTCAACTTAAACAGTAATTGCACAAATAAGTATTGGTATCCAACAACTGACAACACATATACTTAAGATGGCTACAGTGATCCCGTCACTCCAATTAAGTGGAATTTTCCTCAAGCCCCCCCCCTCTTGTTGTGACAAGCAATCAGTCTTCACGCAACGTGTCAATGCATCTTTTAATCGCACACGATCTCTACCTTGTGAGATGAGACGAAACGAAATGAAAAGCGAGAGCAGTATTCTTAATTACGATTCATTCGTCCACTGAGCGGCTAATTAGATGATTAATTCACAAAAACATCCACGCCGCGGCTTGCGTAAGAAAGAAACTCTTTGAGAACATTTTAAGTCAGCTTGTCCACTAACGACAATCGGCAACCAAGTTTTTGTAAATACAGGATAAAATATATTGATTTCAAAAGTTAGTCAGTAATAAAAACTCTGTATCCTGATCGCTTGTATACCCATAAACTAGTTAACATGAGATATATGAACGAATTATAAAGTATGCGAGTATACGTGAAATAAAATGGACCTAACCTGAGGATTATCCTCAGTCCGATTATCGGTCGTACAAAAACGACTGTGGCCACACTAAGGCTTCTCGGTCCACACTAGTGAGTAGCGATTTCGTCTATCCGATGTGTAGGCTTCAGAGGTCAACAGTTTCGTAGCTAAGCGGGGTACATTAAGAAAGTTATTAAGATATGGTCACGCGATAAGTCTTAAGTTACGGTTACGTTAGATGTGCTCGTATTTTATATTGGTTTCCTAATGATTTGCAATCATGCTGAAACTATTTTTTTAGTAGTTTCAGCAATTGTAAGAAAATATTAAATTCTCAATTGTGATAACATATTTGGTTTGGGCACATGGAGCGGATAGATGATACAAGAGTAACGTAATTAATTTATAGAGCCTAAATGGATGGTAGAGTTGGACGGGGTAGGCGGCATATAAAGAATAAATTCGGGACATTCTTCTCAAGCAGGGTGTATCCAGCGTGAAGAACAGAAGAGCATGTATGTGAAGGTTAATTATTCCATTAGGGGCGTAGAGGCGTGAATATATGTATGTATGTTAAGTGTGATAAGATCCTGATATTGGTCAATGATTTTATACAGAACGGTTAAATGTCAAAACCATCTCGAGAGATAAACCATAACCTTTATCTAATTAATCAAATATGTTAAAAACTCAGATGAGAAATCATATTTAACATATGACATGCTTTTCATAGCAGCTGCTGTTCATAAATTTATAGTTTTAATACAAAATAACATTATTTTATTTTAAATTACTTTGACCCTTTTTAAATGACGATATGAAATTATAGATTTTAAAAACCTTGGTATGCCACGTATTCACAGTTACAGGACATTAAATCACTATCTCAAATATAATGAATATATTACAAATTAGGAATAATTAAAGCTCTGCTGTAGTGACCTATATTGTCAACAGATGGGGTTATAATTCTAAACTAAATACAATATGCTATAAATATATAATAAATATAATTGTATCTGAGCTAAGACATCACAAACTAAAGTTGACACTAGAATCACGATATCGTAGTTTACAAATGTCGATGAACGTATCGAGTCGCCAGTGCGATAAATAATGCACGAATTCTCATTCGGTTAATAAACTTGTATCGCACGTTAGATCATCGAGAGGAAAGTGAAATTTTAAAATATCTTACATGACGAGGTTACGCAGAACATTTAAGAGGATCATATGGCACGCGAACCGATAGATTTGGCGCTTCTACGTTTAATCGGTGTTGAATCTGAAAGATTGATATTGAGTGTTACTCGTCAATGAATTATGTTGTTTGGATATCGTTATATTGGATGAATATTCTATTTACACGTAATTAATGTTTAGTAATTAAGTGATTAGAAATGAATGAATTCGTTTAGAGCTTTCGTATGTTAAGTATTGTAGATATTATTATGCTTTATGTTTTAAGTTGTGATCATTTAAATAAAGATTTATGGTTACCCTAAATAATTGGGTTCATATTTTAACCCAATTATTTAAATATTTATGAATAATATTACAGTCAAATTTATATAATAAAGTAACCAATGCACGCTACGTTTTAATCAATGGCCGGTTAAAAATAAGTTAGTCATTTACTCTACTTTCTTCTTTCCTCATTCATTAATTAAGAGCCATACAAAAAATTTACATTTGCACGGAAATGTTCGACATGTGGAGAAATTTCAAATGATGACATACGAGTCAAAACAGCCTACTTCCTAACGAAGTCGTGCCCATTACGTAACGTGTTTTAATTTATGTTTTTTCAAGAGCATACTAATGATGAGAACCGCCATCTTGAAATTGTTTCCGACTTAATTAATTTAAGCTCTTTGTCTATGATTAATATTGCACTTGCTAATGCTTTGAATAGATCGTTTCAATAACTCATTGTTATTGTTGGGGCCGCACTACGAGGTAATAGAAACTAAATGCGTTTGAGGATTTAAAAATGATGTTCTTTTTGAGGTCGCATTGTGTAATACTCAATCATACATATTAAGTCCGGGTCCTTGAATAGGATTGGCTAGGGTTATAGGGACAGGATTACAGATCACTGGTCAGTGTATATCGTATAACGTTATATAATTTTTTTAAAAGAAATCGATAATTATCAATTTATCAAACATAATTGATGAGCAATTTGCGTTAATAAAGGATATTACTGCACGTGGGTTTAAATACCTATCATTTGAATCAAAAGTTCCGATAAAAGCTTTCGTCAATTAAAATTAATTGGTCGCTGCTTTTATTAATTCATATATGTTAAAATATATTTTTAATTGGCTTGGGGAACTTTATAATACAATAATAAACTTCACTGCTAGTCGTAGAAAATAAGTTTGATCATTACAAGAACAGTACGCAACCTACAATAAAATTAGTTTAAGATTAATACTTTAATATAAGTACTAAAAGACATTTAAAATTACGTATCATGCAAGTTGTGAAAACACTAAGTAAATATAAAAATCCTTCTACTAATAGGTGACACACTACTAAATGACTCCTTTAGGTGTGTGCTAAGAATATAATTTTCTTTCACCCTACGATAGGTACTACATGTGCTACGGTAGATTTGTATTTAAGGTGTATTTATATTGACTGTGCTTTGTAAAAAATAGTTTTAACTTACGATTACGATCGCGCAATTCTTTATCATTAATAATAACAAACAAAATGACTGGATTTTCAAAATTCTATGTGATGAAAGTTCATTTAGGCGTAGAAGTTTAAGTATATAACACACCTTATGTTTTTAATACTCTTGCTGGATGGACCCAGGGTACTTTTTACACAGGTACTTTTCAACCACTTGGTGACCATAACGTAATAACATAATATGTAATCACTAATTTGCAATGAAGTGAAATCGTGAGCTAGGAAAGCTGTTGACCCCTAGATCACAGAAGAGTTACACAACACGCGAATATACAAGAAGATAATCTATCCCATGTATTTACTTTGCGGTGTTGCCACATTTTAATCACTTGGACTCTGTAACATATGCTAAATCGCTCTTCAACTGACAACGAGATATTGTCTCATACAGACCGTCTTTTGTCAAGTGATTTACGTACAGACAACGCGGTCAATGTTTGAGAAATAAAGTTATTTTAAAGGCCTATGTACACAGGAGCTATTTGGTTTTCTTTCGCCATACACTAGTTAATAATTAACCTCTTTTAAACAATCTTACTTGAGACATTTGTTAAAATAAGTAGCTGTTTACGCATTAGCTAAAGTCTTGCACGAATGAAAGTCAACATTTCTTGAACACTATGTCGTTTAACTATTATGTTAATGTGAGTCTTGGCTCATATTTGTAGGAGGGTCATTCCAAGATACATATACATATATCTGTTTTATGTTATTAATTATGAAATGCTCATTTTAATATATACTTAACTAAACATTAAATGATAATAATTCATCCAATAAGTGAATGCAATTGTGTATCAAAATTGGGTCATAAATGGCTGAATTTGGATGCTTTTGTTCAGCTTTTATGTTACTTCTTTTTATAGCGCATGTTTAGAGATGACTGTTTATTTAAAGGAACATAGACAAAACAGAAAATATTATCAGATCTGTTTGTATGTCTTAGATTGCTAAGTTCAACTTTAGCATATCATACGGTAAGCCTGACCATTTACGGCGGAACTGGTATACATGCCTCAGGTGAAGATTAACACCTCTATGAAGTAATACATCAAATTAATATCATAAGTACCTACTAAATAAATAAAGATTTAAATAACCTAATAATTACAAAATAAAATCTTAAAGCGAAATCTATTTAGTAATAAAATATATCTGCCAAATCACAAATGACACCTCTATTAACGTGATATATCCATATATTTGTTGTATTTAAGGCACATTATGGTGCATAATATGTTTATTACATACGAGTATATTATTACTTGACAACCTCCGGGGCGCGATCGGTTAGACGCCTGAACTCTAATTGTGAGGTCCCGGGTTCGATTCTTGGTGGAGGCAGAGTTCAGAACTACGCTTTTCTTCTACTTTCCAGTCTGATCGTTGATTATGTATGTTTATATATATATTTATCTATAAATAATAAGTATATTTATAGCGGCTGTAGCCCAGTGGGTAAGACCTCGGACTTCGTATGAGAAAGGTCCTAGGTTCGAATCCCGACTCTGGCATGTACCAATGAATGAAATTTAAATATGTGTTTTTCATTTACGTACATAATTTACAGTTGCTAACGGTGTGGGAAAACATCGTGAGGCAACATGCTTATCCCTCAGGATAGGTAATAGTCAGTGCCTATATACGGCGATACGGTTCACTACCTATCACGTTGGGTGCTGTGTATCTAGTGATACGCGGGCTTCGAATGACCCATACCTAACATGCCTTCGAAATTTCGGAGATGGGCATTCAAGCCTCTGACTACCCCGCCATAATAAAAAAGGGAGTGTGTATACACAAGTCGTGAAGCGTATGTATGTTATGTAATAAGTATATATTTCTTAAATATACGTTGACTAGTACCCTTAACACAAGTCTTAAATGAACTTACCTAGTAAGTAAGTACCTACTTACTTAGTAAGGGGCTAGTTCAATTAGTGTAATCAATAATAAAAAAGTCCTACAATAATATATTATATAACCACTTTAAGTTACATCACTCAAATTGGATGTGTATCAATATTTTATTACGAAAATGCGTGCCGACCCGTACAGCGTCTTGGCATGTGAATTTACTTTTAATGTTATGTAGGCCAAGATATTGTGCTCTTAAGTCTAGTAACCTGCTACTATCATCTCTCATTTGAATGAGTTTTGCAATGGATATAAAGATTTATGCCTAGGATTGGCTAGTCTAAGTTTTTGCAAGATATTCGATTGCTATTGTTATAATTTTCCAATAGAGTAACAATGAGAGAATGTTGCTAAATAAACATAATTAACTATGTACATCATAACTAAGATTTTACATAATACAAGTAACAATTGACACATAAGATTGTTATCACATGTATTTGAATGACAACGCACCTCATGTAATGGACCTTTTCGCATAGGTTTAAACCCAAATTATTTGTTCCTAGTATTGCGAGGCTAGTGCAAATTATCTTACGGTGTGTTCGAAGTTGTATAATTATTGTACACCATAAATATGTATGATTTTATATGCTGGTCCAGGCTTACTACGCGAGTGCATCTAAACTACATATGAAAAAAAAGGACATATAATTTTGTGTTTGTTTTATTGGGTTTTGTAACTGGCACTGGGCAAAAAATCCCGAAAGCCGGAGTTTCTTGTTGGTTCTTCTCCGCGCCAGGGCTTCCAACAAGGTTTATAAACCTAATAATAAATTTTTACTTACTACCATTACTAAATCTTTTACATCTCACATTTTTACGAAGTACATAGTATAGTTACAATTTGTTCAGTTCTTGCGCTATACATTTTTATATAAGAGGATTAATTGGATGACATATAGCTCCCTGACTGTACCGGTATATGGATCAATACTGATTGGCATCAAATAGTACTTACCAACCTACCGTGTGCAGAGAGATGTATGAGTAGCTACAAATGGAAATCGTCGGCGTCAATATCTCAGGCCCTTAATTAAAAGTAGAGTTGTTGAGAGCCACGATACATAATATAACGATTTAAGTAAGTAGTTCAAAATTTTTAATGTAGTCTCTTGTGCAACACGTTGTAAAATCCGCATAACCCACTATAATCATTAGTAAGATAAATTAACATTTTCATTGATCACTCAATGCAATCATGAAGTTGTACGCACGAAAGGGCTTTCGCAAATCGTGACATAATACTATCGTGATACTGTATCGATGTTGGTGATCGATTCAAAAAAATCTAACGGTTAATGATTCTTATGTATCGACTATTAAGTCAATATAACGATTAACTTTTATAGCTTTATGAATCATGTTTTAAATGATCATCTGCTTTGCGTGCTCATGGTAAGAGTATTAAATAGATAAATGAAAATAATATTTTAATTGCTATATGACGCCAGTAAAATTTCAACAATTAGCATATTGCATTAATAATAATAATAATCCTTTATTGACATGTTTAACCCATCACGGATTAAATTCTTTTTCCGAGCCTTAATTTGCTATCAATCAATGCCTCAATTTCTTCCAATTAATTATGTCCTTGTTTATTATACATCAAATACACGTAAGTAAATTACTGATCATCAACCAATTCTTTTAATTCAACTTTCTTATAATTAGTACGATCAAGTTCAACCAAAATTAGTAGTTTTCCTGTCACACAGTTACAGTTTGTGGGTTTTGTATGAAACTGGTGACATAACCCAATTGCCTTTGTTTCAACAATGAACATGTGATTCTGCGTAATCTCATATTCATTTTGACACGAATTTCACACTATTGTCTAGATTCCTTTCCTTTGTATTATTTTGCTTTGATGAAAGCTTTTGATTTATTACGTCCATTTCGGACTGAAATTTGCTTGCTTCGTAGCGAATTTTTGAACTATTTGCACATCAAGATAATATAGTTTTCGTCATATCAAGGATATTAAGTTAATTGTAATTACGTTATAATGGTTTACAGGAACCACGTAGTAAATTCGAAGCTAAACGTATATAAAGAGACAATAATTAATAATGTAAGTATATGTTTTATGTATGAGGCCTGTGTGCAACAGTTGATTCATACAGGCTGATGATGACAATCATGTTTTATTTTCAGGTTCTATATTAAAGAACCATATTAACTATTTCAACCTCGATCCTTACACAAATGTATGTATTTGTAACATGCTATAAATTTCGTAATAAAATGATTAATTGATCTTGTGAATCAAATGTTTAAATTTAATGATAAGATCATTAATATAGATAAAACTATGTTATTCCGCTTCTGACCTTCAACGTTAGGCATATGTTCAAAAACTTTTCGATATCTAACTTTTACGAGGGCATTTAAAGGAATTTCTGCATAATGATGTCATAAAATTATAATTTATGACTTTTCTATCTTCATTATGAGAATGATTTATTTAATTGATCAGAACTTTGTATTATTTAAATATTATATAGGTTATGAGAATAAAATTGAGCTTTTGAGGTTTTATATTATTGGGCGATGATATAAAAACATTAATAAGTAAAACACGATGCTTTGTTTTTAGAAACTTTACCCAGTTGTTAAACTTACATAAAAATAATTATTTGGGTTATTAAACCATATAATGTTGTCGTTCATTGTTTAATAGAACAAACAATATCTTCATTAAGAAGTTTATGAAGTGATTAATACAAGATTACATGTGAATCTTTCTTAGTGGTCCATTATGTATGTAATTATATAAGCATGATAGATTATCTTCAAGAAGAAATTTAAAGGCATAAGATTTTATAGCTAAGATAATATGAATATAATTATAACGAATCCTGCTTTGCGAAATGCCCGATTTGTGGGTCTTAATAATCGATTAAGGGCGTATCGTTAATTATTTATTAAACAGTATCCAAATAAAACCATCCAGTTAAAACGGGCTGAGAATTTGGTCATATGATGTGAGACAAGTTCAGATAACATACATCTGTGTATGGAAAATATGATTTTTTGTTGCTCTAGGTAGGATGTCGATAAGTCACAAAAATTAGTACAAAGTGTTTTTGTATGAAAATCTTATTTTAAATTTAAAATGCCTACGTAGAAATTATTTACGTTCAAATAAGGAAATTGTCGTTGTTTTGCACATTATGTGTTCCCATAAATTGAGTGCGATCAAATGGTCTTTAGCCAAACTGGGCGACGAATCGGCATGCTAATGAAATTGAAAGCAGCTAAGAGACCAACATATTTATGCGCTAGATACGAGTGAGAGAACTTCCTTTTACATTAAAGTTATTATTAATATTATACAAGCTGAGACGGAACCTTTTTAACACCGCAGAGGCACACACAAGAACTACTTGTGTGCTTTTATTAAAATCAGTGTGTGTCTTGTAGTTGTGAAATAATCGTTTTTATTATTATTATTGAATAATATAGTATATAAATAACAAATTTAAATAATAACAAGTTATTATCGAAAAGGGATCTTCAAATAATGTTTAATAAATAAACCAGTATACTGTATTATTACACTATGTAGGTCACGTATCATATCACTAGTCTTTCTTGAACATAGCATTTATGGTATCAAAATGAAATATGTTTTATGAAAAACATGATGTACTTATAATTTAGAAACGGCATTAATTTATTTTCTTAAATCAAACTCACATTTACGTTTTATTAACCAGCACTTTTATTAACTAGACAGCATACAACCTTTCTAGAAGTTTAAAAGCTTAAAACTTAAAAGCTGCACTCAAAAGCTCGCACCCTAAACCTGCAGACAGTCTTGCACGACGCGATTAGTGTACGCAGCCGAAGTCTCGCGAGGCATCTGCGATCACCATTTCCGAGGTATAAAAGAACGGTACATGATTCTCTGCGGACCCATTCCTCTACCGTAACTGACCCCGACACTATCACCGAATTGAGGTACATCTTCAACCTTATGTCATACGACTTAAAGCTTATAGAGCAAATAAGTGAAGTGCTGTGTTGTGTTTCTAAAAGTTTTGTTTTTTTGACAGAAAGTGTCAACTGCCAGGTCAGAGGTAAAGCGGCGAGATGCGGTGGAGATATATGGTAATAACGTTGTTTTTATTTATCACTAACCCAGTTTGAATTTGCGTAAATGATTAACGTAATGACAATATCATCAACTTCCGTTTAAGGGCGATTGTCGTCGTCTAATGATTAATAAACGAGGTTTTAATAATTATTATCATATACGCCATGTTGGGTATTACTTATAAGCTTAAATATATGCTGTTTTATGATTTAAGTAACGGCATCACTATAACTAGAAACCAAAAATAACTAAAACTCCTTGGATCCACGCTTATGTCTAACCTGTTGGGGACAAAGTAATTAATTTATATATAAATAATTTGATCAAGATCTATAAATAGATCATAAACTTACATGACATACTTACAAAGTCCATACTTCTGAAGGATTACTTGATTACTTCCGGGTATCTACTCTTTTCCATAGTTTCTTAGTAATCCCTATAAGAACAGGTTTTATTTTACTAAGTTTTAATTTTTAATCCTTCCTTTGTTTACAAATGGACCAAGGAAGTGTTTAGATTTAATTCCTATAATTTTCATACAATTCTTGCATACAGTAGAGCATTCATTGTAATCTTTATGGATGTTGGTACGTGTATATACTCGTACATTGTAATAGTTTGAACTTACGCTTCTTGGTTCCTTGTTCCTATATCAGATATAATGGGAGACTGTGTATAATTAAATCCAAAAGATGAAGAGAAGATAAGTTTAAAAGATGTTCTTATCAAATTTATTGTTTATTAAGTATATATAAAAGTTACATACATATATCACAGACGTTTGCCTTTTCAAAAATACAATAGAATAGCGAAATATTATTCACTATAAACATAGAAATAATTCTGAAGTCACTACTTTTCGTAAGTTCATTTGATTTTGCGTCATATTCATTGCGTTACTACCTTTCAATTAAATCAAGAGGTAATCCTCATGTCAATCAGTAATTCACATACGGTTAAATTCATTTGTGGGACGAGGCAGTTCTCGTTGAATACGAGATAGTATAAAGATGTTTTTAGTGTAATAACCAGTACTATCAACTTGTCGGTTGACATTACTATCAGTAGTACTACCTCAAGTTTGCACTATATTGTAAGGATTCCAATTAAGTTTGGATACCACATTATACTTTATAACGTAAGAGGATTGACATAATCTTAAGATGAAGTCACATTGAGAAGTTTCAAGAATAATATTTAATTAGAAGTTAATATCCCCAAACAATAACTTAAAAGATAAAATATACATGACACAGGGTTTTATCATTCTGTCTAGCTTTTAAGAGATCACGGACGTAAAATTCAAATAAATCACGTCTCGTTATTATAATGATCAGTATAGTATCATTATTCTGTCAAAAAGTGAAACAGCTGAGTAGCGGAACGGGGTCACATGGCTTGCGCCTCAATAAAGATGCAATAAACCTAAAAACGGTAAAATATTACTAACAAAATGGACCTTATGTTCCGCGGAAGTTTTCTAGACTGTTCCTTATGGCATTTTTGCATATGTTGTATAGATAGAAAACTAAAATCTAGAGAAATCTCTTAAATTTCTACCTTTGAAGCTTAAACAAGTACGCTAAGAGACGAAAAATAAAAAGAATGGGATTGACTTGATGCTACAAGAAAGTAGAAAACGTCATGAGGAAACCTTACAGGATAGGCATAAGCCTGTGTGTGTATACGGCTATACGGTTCACTGTCACGATGGGTGTTGTCTATCCAGTGAAATGGCTTTGAGTGGCTTGTACCTAACAAGTTTTCGAAACTTCGGAGATGGCAATCAAATCTCTGACTACCCTGTCACAATAAAAAGCGTAAGCGTATGTTATGTTGTGTTATTGACTTGCATGTTACATATTCACTAAGATACGCGACCTTTGTATACGAATCCCAAACACATTTATTTTTTTCTAGTTTAAGGGCTCTTCTCATGAAAAGCTTTACATTGCTTGAATGAGTAGCAACTAACTCTACGTTATATGTTTGTGTAGGTGCACTTCTAACCCACGCTAATGATAGCAAATGCATGTAATATACTAGAGTGTAATGGTATGGAATTAAATTAAATGATGTGGCTTTGGCGCTTACTGGCTGAAATGCAAATGATTAATGCCTTCCATTAGTTTTAGAGTTCTTGTTTAATAAAATAAGATCACCTAAGTATTTAAAAGTTCTTGATACGTTTTTAATGAATTGGTATTTATTGCGTGTAATGCTTACTAAGTATGTAACAAGCTTTCACAGGAATGCAATGCTAGGGTTTCAGCACAAAATAAGACTTATGTTAAAAATAAGAAATTTCACAGACATGTAATATACCATAATACTAAAAAAAGACAAACGCGTTCACGACCATTAACCTTTGCGGGGTAGTCAGAGGTTCAGGTTTCCATCTCCGCAAGTTAAAAGGAAGTAATGGGCACCTTGAACCCACCTGTTGACTCGAAGCCATGCCGCCATTTACAAGAACTGACTAACACCTGTTCGGAGAACATGTAAGTTTCCTGAGGATGTTTTCCCTAACCTTGATATTCGTTGCAATTCGTAAATGTACATAGAAATTCATTAAACTTCATTTCCATCGGTGCATGTTCAAGCGGGATACAGAGTCAAGCCCCAAAAAACTGAGCTATGTCGAATTTCATAATACGGCATATATGCAAATCTAGTAAAACCTAGTTATTCTTACATATTTTAACTCAACCTTTCAGTACAGTAATCTGCATTTGATGATTTCGCTATAAATAAAACAAAAGCTTTATTAAGAATTCGCCCTCAAGCCTAAGTGTACGGTCAGTAAATACAGTCAACGATTGCACACGCAAATCGAGATTTTGACGCAACTAGTCATGTTACATAACTGATGGGATACAGCATTGTTTTCTTAGGTCAATTTGTTTCTCTTCATTGTTTACTGTTGCTGATGTAAATATGGAACGTGATTCCTATCAGCAGATTTGCGATGGCATTTAAATGATCTCTCAAGCGTGAATATCAGTTAATGAACTAAGCAATGTTATTATCTATGTTTAGATGCTCATTTATAATTAGAGATAAGGATCAGTGATAGTTTAGCTTGATAGGTCTTAGTGATTCACGAACATGAGTATTGTATTTGAAATGACATCAATAGCTATTCATAAGAATGAATCAAAACTAAATAGTTAAATGAAAGTAAGTAATTATTATTTCCAATAAAATTGTTATAGTTTATTGTTCTTCAGAAAGAATAATTCGGACTGCTAAAAATTATATGTACATAAACTTCAATTTACTGAGTGATGTAACATAACGTTCTGTGTGATAAATAGTTTTTAATTTGCACCGCAATCAAACAGCTGTCGCAACCAAATCTAAATAAAAGAAGAAATCAAGAGTAATAACTCGAGTAGTTTGAAGAAAACAATGTAGTGAGTTTTTTCTTCGCACGGCCATCATTATTTGCAACACTGGTCCGCCTTTCCACTAATTATTTCTTTCAATATACATACACAGACGCAATCCACTTATTATCGAGTGACACAAATATATCGAGAATCGTGTCAACAGAACTTACGTAGCTATGAATGAAATACGCTATTGGTTAAGAACGTAGTGTGAAAAATAAAATTAAGATTCACGGTCGTATGAAGTAAATCAATACGGGTAATCGTAAGTGTAATTGGTGACAGGGTGAGCCTTGAATACATGATGTAGGTTAATGGAGACTGATAGCTGCCTTTCTTTTCACAACGTAATAAGAAGTTCTTACTGTTATCGAAGTAGGTTTATGCATTTTAATGGAATGGTAGTAGTTACGCATGAACAGAAAAAATGAGATAAATTGTAGCTTTTGCCTTTTAGGAATTACGTGATATTATTATATTTATATTTAATTCTTATTTAAAATATTATGATATTTATCATTTTAGGTACCTAGGTTTCTAGATTCAAAAAATTGTAAGTAGGCTTTGAATTGCATTGTTATAATGACCCATCATTCATATTGCGGGTTTTCATTTCACACTAATGTCGCAATCGTCACGTTTGCAATGACAAGATGTAATGAACTTCGCAGTGAAATAAAGCGATACTATTTCCTTATTATCTAACGTTATGTACTGTCGAATTTTTCTAGTGTTTGCTTTGCATCCAGACCTTAAAGATTTCGTTATTTTGTCAATATTGCATATATTAGGACCTTTTCATTAATGTTATTATACCTATTATAATTTATTTACTTATATAGATATCATATTGATTATAATATGCAATTTTTTACTTACTTATTAATATTAAATCAGGATTTCAAGTAGATAACAATAGAAACAAAGGTCAAAATAATTTATTGTATAGTCGTAATACAGATAAAAATATCTTACGAGACAATAATTCATTACTTTTGCGAATGTGCGAATTTTTCAATCATAACTTGAGCAATGCAAAACATTTTAATCCTTCGCAATCGGTTATCAAAACTTATAATTCAAAAGTTGGCTCATCGTTTTCTAGCTATTAAACCTTGGTCACATTGCGCAATAAATAACAACAATATTTAGTTCACATCGAATCGAACAATTACTGCTATATTACCAGGAAGACAGAATTAGAATGGAGGTTGGCTTCCCAAGCACGTACAGTCACTGATTTTGAATTATACGTATTGCTTAGTGCTGTTAATGATTCACACTTTTGACAGATTTACGATTTAGAAACAATCGGATAGTGTTTAAAGGAACATCATAATAATAAAATACACTGCTAAAATACTGAATTGTACACCAAAATAACACAGTCCCAACCCAAACCTAACCTTTGCTGTGCGTTTAGCTATATTTTGGTGTATATTTCAGTATTTATGATTTGCATATAAGGGTGATTTTCCACCAGAGTTGAGCGTATACTGCTTTGCTATGGTACGCATAGCTTATTACATTATATATAGATTATATAGATTGTAGAATATCATACGTACTTAAAAGAACGAAGATTGCTTGCGTTGGTGGAAAGTTCATGCGAACGTGGCTTACTCGTGTATGGTAGGAAAGAGTCCTTGACAGGGTCTTGTGATACACCAATCTATGAACAAAATATTACGTATATCTTAATGTATTAAACACGTAAAGAATAACCATAATCAGGGATAGATTGTTCATAGACCTGTAACATTGTACTAAACAAAACTTTCATCGTCCAGTGGATTTAGATTTTTATTAGTTATAGCTGGTATGTGTATATTACCTATTGCACAAAATCTTGACACGTTAACACCAAAGCTTGAAAGGGCCAATGACTGAGTTACACGCCAAAGTAACCTTCGCGATTGTATGTGAAGTACTAGTTTCAACGTATTCATGATATGTTTTTAAACAATGTAAGGGATAGAGTGGTCAACAAATGTTTGATACTAGTAAAAAATATTCTTCAGTAATAATTCATTTCCTGTGCTTGTAAATGGCGACATGGCTTACCACCTGTTACATTGAGTACTAACTATCTGGTTAACACGTGGGTTTGAGGTGGCCATAGAATAGATACCTTTGCAATTGCGGAGATGGACACCTGAACCTCTAACTACCTCGCAAGGGTAAAAAAAAGGGTAAAAGGGGTAGGGTAAAGGGTAAGGTGATCGTGAACGCGTTTGTTTCGTTGTTGAACGAATCTTAAAGAATATTTCTCTGAATAGTTTTTAGCCAGTTATCTCAGTGCTAGTCAGAGACATAAAAAGAAGCTAACTAGCTATCATTCTTCCCGGCATGTCATAGGAGGCGGCTAAGAAACGAGAAGTCAATGAAATCTTTTAAGAGACAGGCTAGCAACCTTTCACCAATGTTCCATTAGGACATCACGACCCAAATATACACACTAAAATGTGACCTAGTGTATATTATATCTTTGAGGTGCTGTCCACTCCGATAGGGATTAAAGGAGTGAATGTACATGTATATTATATCTTGTATGTAGTATATGGAGAGCATGAGCAGATAGCACTCAGCAACATAAGTTGCGTTGGGTACTGACTATATTGTAAAAGGAGGGTTCCAAGTTGCATAACATCCATACATTTAGCATTTCCTAATGCCAGCTATAACTATTTCGACTTCCTTATTAAACGTTTAAAGATCGATTTGTATCCCATAAATCCCCATTACTTTGAAGTGACAGGTCTCATCTTTTATGGCACGATTTGAACGTGCAGCAGATAAATGTATTTGTGATAAGGAACTGTGTTATGTGATTTATGCACTTTTTATTGTGATTCTTTTGACATCGTGTTGATCAAATCACCATAGATATAAAAGCTATTTATATTTTCTTCTTTTCGCCATTTTTTTATTTGATTATGTCGGAGACAGTACAAACATTGATGCCATGGCGAATTCACTGCTTGTTATTCCGTCACCATGGTTACGCTAACGCCACCAGATTCCGCAACTACTGTAGAAAAACGAAGGGTTTCAAACTCACAGGAATAAAACTTTATACATATGCAAGGGTTGATATGAACGCGCCACGTATGAATTTATTTTTTAAATATAAGGATGTACGATTATGTCATGGTTGTGTTTGGTTCGTGGATTATATTAAGCGCTGTAGGTCAAAATATAGTAGCAAAAAGAAACTTAAAACGTATTTGTCAAAACTTTTGACATGCTGTTTATATCGCCCCTGTATACTTATGCAATTTTTAAAATACTATGAATTATTCAACAAAAAAACGTTTTAGATGATTTCCTTATAAATATTAATTAAAAGTTATGTAACGTACCACTTAGGTGACCACATTTAGGAGAGAAATTAAGTTATTTATAGATCACACATTAGAAATTTGTTCTTTGAACTTTGGTCTTAATAACAGATTTACAAATTTTACAATTTTTTGTCACATTTGCCGTCAGTATTATTTGCATGCTAAAATGTAAATGATTAATGCAAATACTTGTAAAACTTCGCATCAAACAATTATTGTCATACAATGACAGATTCCAAGCAAACTTTTGTCCAAAGATCCATTATAAATATACCTTATTAAAAAAACTATAAATTTAGAAGAAACTATTGTAAACTCTTGAAATAGAGGGATATGCGATCTCTACCTAAATTTCTATAGTTACACGAACGTGCAGTATAAATATGTAAATTTAAGCTAATAGTAATAATTTTCTTAAAGAAGCATATATCATAAGGTCAAACGGCAATTCCATCTTGAAATGCACACAGATGTGCGAGAGCATAAATGAAATAAACTTGGTGAAAACTGTGTAATGCATTACGTCAGACGTTACTGGATGCTGTTGCAATTTTCATGAGCTGGGCCTTTAAATAGAAGCGTTGCGCGATAAATTTAAAATAAGCATTTTTTTAATAATATGTGCATTCCTTTTTTCGTATTTAAATGATTTTAAAATACGCATTTTTATATAATGTTTATTCCTTTTTATGTATTTAAAATGAAGGAAAGGAAAGTTCTGTCTGAAAAACTTGGGTACCGTAAATATGGATTTTTATTTACTTACTTGGAGATAGTATTAAAAACTGTTCCGATATCTCTGCAAGTTTTTCTTAAATTATTATCTGTAATTTTTGAGCGAGTTATCATTACCTCATATTTTAATCAGCATATTTCGATCAAGCTTTCAATCAAAATCGGATTCCGTGTCAATCAGCCGGCATTTTGACAAGATAGCTTTGCAAGTGATGAAAGATATTGGAATTGCTACTGCAATTGATTGTTGACGAGCAAAGTAATTCTGAAAAGAGGTTACAAAATATTCCCCGAATATTTCCTTTCTAATTGAACGAGATTATTATAATTATTCAGCTGACTATAACTTAAACTAAACTTTACTAGATCACTTTAAAGCGTACACGTCACGTTTGCCGATACACAATCGGCAGTTATATGTACTTCTAAGATCTAGTCTGACGGTAGAAGCTTACAAAAGCGAGATAACTTAAAGTAGCGAGAGCATTGGATAAAGCAGTAATACGACAGCCTTCACGCGAGTTGGACACTTACAAGATAACTAAAAGTTAAATAAGCTAGGGCGAGTGAGAGAGATTAAGCAAAGACTGATACCGCTCTGATAATCGTTAAGTTAGCTAATATACAGACTGACTTAGTATAGTGCTATAATAGAAGTCTGGAAAATTATCATTAAAACAGAATCAAGACGAAAAAATGAGATTAAAAAATAAGCAGGTTTAATAGGACGGGAGACTTATCGTAGTTAGCGCTCCCCAAAAACGGATGACTATGGTGATGATGGCCAACATTGAGTATTTAAATTTAATAGTTAAATAGACAATACTTATGGTTCTACTAAATTTATTTAGCAAGCAAAAGTGTTCCATAATATAACCTCCAACTAAATATTGAATCAACTAAACAACCTTTAATACAACCAAACCGCCATACGCCCATGTTTGCGAGTATTGAAGTATAGTCTCGGAGGCAGCGAGGCGATTAATTTATCGGCCGATCAAGAGGTGGCCTTAGGGTCGTGGAAAGCGGGGGCTCGAGAAAACAACTGTTGCGTAACCAAGGCAACGCCGCTTCATTTGCGCATCTTATAAGCTAACTGAGTGTGTGAGGCTAACTTTAATGGTTGGTCAGTCTATAAGATAAATGTATGAAGGCTTATTTTAAAGGTTAAAGATGCTGGTAAAAATATTGTAAGGAACCGTAATGAAAAAAATATATAAAGTTATTTTTATAAAAGTATTAAGAGGTTGGTAATAAAAAATAAGGTGGTTTACGTTTATTATTCAGATAATAATTATTTCATTTAATAAAAGTTAGTTCGGTCAATGTACTGAAAAATAATATTTAAATATGATAATTCTGCAGTACAATAGATTTTTTTATTATAATCTTATTTGTGTGTATATTAGTGTTATAAGTAACTAATGAAATGTTCAAAATTAGTATCAAAAAGCCTATATCAATGAATGACATAAAAAGATGACTAAAATATACATTTCTATGCGATAAAAGATCATGATACGATAAGAATGACTATTAATGTCAGAAGATGTTATGCGTTTAGATTATATCTTTGAATTTTTGTGTCAGTAGTGAAATTACTCAATCAAATGTTATGTAATAAGGAAAATGGAATAATATTACTACTTGTAGTCTCTCATTATAAAGGCTTGGCATGAATGGTTTGTAGATTATGTGGATGAATGTACATACTAACAAAAATATGTAAATTATTAAATTAAATGATCCGTCCACCAAGTACATTAACAAAAATACATATATTAATTAATCAGATAGACGCTATATTGAAAAAGGGTGACGTTAGGAGTACCTATAACCGCCGAGTCTGTATAAATGTCAATGAAGCGAAAGTGGTCTGTCAAGATCGGGACAAAAGGGGATCCGTGATCTCTGCATACCCCTCTACAGGGAATCAGGCGTGATGTGTATGTATGTATGTAAATTCATGTCCTTCAATCCCTTTCAGGGTGGACAGAGCCTCGGATATAAAGTATCTTCTCGGTCTTAAAGTAAAGGAAAGGAGATAAAGCATTTATATATATTTATATAAATGCTTTATCTTCATACTCAGGTATTTCGTGTTAGGCTTTCATGTTTTTAGATGTTGAAACCTTTCATTGGCTTAATGTTTATTATTTCTATTTTTATACTGTTTGTATAGTTGTTGGTTTCACGAATAAAATAAAATAAATAAATAAGATTTATTACTATGCCGTGAAAAAAGCTAATAAAGTATAATAATCTAAGAATCACGTAGGCCTAGATGGTGACAAGATAAACATGTCGTGATCTCTGCTTACCTACCTCAGAAATACTAGCAAGTGTGTATTTTTGCATTTCATTTTGCATAAGTTAATACGTTTTTCAGAGTTTCCATTTCAATTAATGTAACATGATTGATTTGCTAATCTGCATATATGCACGACGCGCTCGTTTATCTATTGACGACCTCCGTGGCGCGATCGGTTAGACGTCTGAACGCTAAACGTGAGGTCCCGGGTTCGATTCCCGGTGGAGGCACAGTTAAGAACTACGCTTTTCTACTGCTTTCCAGTCTGGTCGTTGATTATATATGCTATATATGTATTTATCTATATATAATAAGTATATATTTCTTAAATATACGTTGACTAGTACCCTTAACACAAGTCTTAAATGTACTTACCAAGGGGCTAGTTCAATTGGTGTAATAACGTCCTAAATATTATATTATTATTATTATCTATAAAAGGTTCGGCAGATATCACAGATCCTCTTTTTTTTTCGATCTTTACCAAACCAAATCAAGCTCTTTAGACTGTAAAAACAATCAATCAAAAAGCAACATATGATAATAAAACAATACATCTATATTAATGCCTTGATTTAATAGTAAAAGAGATAAATCGAACAACTTCCATTCTACGTCAACACGGCGATAACTATGCCGAGAATTTGATAAATAGACGTCGGCTCTACGTCATTATACCCTGAAAATCCTATAAATCAGGGGCTTCCATAGATAATTCACTCTTAGTGATGTACCGATGTTTCGTTTCATTTAATGAGCTCGCAACGTGAAACATCTAGAGAGTCAGATGAGTGGCTCTTTGATTACACACGTAAGCACGTAGCACGCAACTAATTAGATTTAATATGCATTCTTTTTTACAATCAACATATGTACGTACATTCGTATGATGCGCGTTCGTTAACCCTTTCGGGATAGTCAGATGCTTGGTCAATGTTTTCATCTCGAAAGTCCTTGTCACTAAATCTATGTTTGACCAGATAGTTAGTACCAAATGTATTGAATGTATCGATTATCATCAGTCTCTCTTAGTTGAGATAACGTAGAATATAGTACTGAATCGTTTAAAAGTGTTAACATATTTTGTTGACGATAACATAAAATTAAAAACCAGATATAAATTTACATATCAGTTATTAATTTACTTTTTGTTTTGCAATTCCAGTTGGTGTTATGTATGGTGGCTGCCACGTTAGCTGCACCGGATCCAAAGAAGTACAAATCGGAGAAAAAAGAAAAGCCTTCTAACTCAACGCTTACTGATGAGGAACGAAAGTTCTTAAGAGAAGTTGAAGCGAAATTCGGTATCAAATCAGATATCCCAGTGGAAACTAAGAAAAATGAGAGCACGGGTATAAACAAGAATGTTCTGAATAAACTACCTTTTCCTGCAGTTATTGCCATTGAGATAGTCAATGACACTGATACATCAAGCAAAGGCAAAAAGAGAACCATTGACGCTAATCTCGGATACGGGTATCGTACAAACAATGGTTACACTTATGCGTATTTCGGAAAATCACCCCAAGAAAAAGGCAAGTTCATGATCTATCCCTACTCTCAACATGATATTCCACCTGCAAAAACTTCAGCCACTAAAGGCCATTCTACAGCTATCGTTGACATACAACCTTCACGAGCATTTGAACTCGTTCAGGTGAAAACTCCGAATGGTTACGATTACAAAGAACCAGAAACTGAGTATAGAAAAGGCGCTCACTCAGGACAAGATACAGCCCAATCGCAATACCAGGAGTCAGGAAGTCCTCACACACTTTATACGACATACAACGGTGAGCAAATTTCTGGGTTACAAGAAAGTTTCCCAAATGTGAAGCCAAACTACTTTGTAGACGCTTCCCAACTCGCTCAAACCCCTCAATACCAAAGTGCAGGCTTGACCCAAGATTACGTCTCTTCTCATGGACAGCAATTCGACCAACGAGTAGTACCTGTACTGGTTTTGAGGATACCCAGTTCGTACCTCAAGACTCCATCTGCAGAACTCCACGGTGCCTTGCCACAGAGTTATCCACAATCGCATTATCTTAGCCACCTTAACTTGCAACAACTTGTCAATCAATATTTCAAAAAGCTGGGGTACAACTTTGCGCCAAGAATCAAGCCTTACTCATCTTCGTCTTACTCAATGCAAACCGAAGCGACTCCTGTATCCCACTACCAACCACAACAGTACATGCAACAGTATGTACGACCAACATACTCCAATTCTGAAAATTCTGGCGTACACTATTCCTCCGTTCAACCAGCTGTGGCCAAATATCCTTATAACTACAACAGTTATCCATACATGATGATGTCTTCACAAAGCTACGTCCAGCCCCAACCACAGTACATGTACCGATACCAGTACATGCCACAAGCATCCGTGCAACCTCAACAAACCTATTACATGCAAGAGCAATATCAAGCTCCTGAAGCTGTGAGTCAAGAAAGCTATGGATACGGTAGTCAGGAGTCCAACTATGAAGCACCACAAGGTAGTCAAGAATACAATGCTCAACTAGCTCAACAGTACGCGTCTATCCACGGTGTTGGTCCCGACGTAAATCCTCAAGAATACGGCGTTCCTAGTGAGGAGAGTTCTGAACAAGGTTACGCATCAGCACCAACTCACGAGCCTGCTTCCACATACGGTCCACCACAGCAAGTCCCTAGTGAATACGCTGAACCAGAACAGACATACTACCAAAGTCAGAACGCCCAACAACAGCCTCAAACTTATTCTTATCCGAGTCAATCTATCCAAAAGTACACGGTAAACACCGACACAGGTGCGTCTCAAACGTACATGTACCAGAAGCAAGTTGGCGAAGATTCTGCGAGCAAAACCATAGTGATATCAGAAAACTATCCAAGCAACAGCCATACAAAAGCCTACCCCATTAAAGAAGATAGAAGGAACCAACAGACCGACTCTAAGCAGTCTGTTAAATACGTCACTCCTTCGCCGTTACCTGGAAATAAATACCAGTCTCGCTACAGAGTAATGGTTCCACAAACGGTATTAAAAAGTGAAAGGGTCTCATATGTCAATTCGCACTCGTTACCAATGAACTACCAGGCACAATCTGCAGAAAATTCTGATTACAGTGCGGAACAGGAATACACGTTGAACAGGGAACAAGTACCACCGGTTGGAGGTCAGAAGCCTCCCACATATGTCAAGAACTACCACAGTCAACTGAAAAGAATGACAGGGAAGAAAGAAAGCAAAGTCGAACCATCAAGTCAAGTAGGTAAAAGCGAAGAAAAGAAAGACGAGTAGTATTACATAGAGTACAAAATATGTCGTCATTTTGTTTGTAAATATTTAATTAAATTAAGTGAATCACTTGTTATATTTAACAATGTTAAGTTATAACTAAATTTTAATTTTACAACTGTTGCTATTTACGAATAAATTTCATTTAATTTTTAAATAATGAAGTAGGCACGATTTGGGTATGCAAGTATCCTATTTTGAACATCGTAAGTTATCAATGTGAGTGAGTGTCCACTAAATTATTTATCTTACTTTTCTCATGGCTGTTTTGCGTGCAATATTTTGATAGTTTACGCTATACATATAAACTAATGCTATTAAAACTTTAATTGTACCGTTCGTTTTCATTACACCCTACTTTGTTACGCCGCTACGGTTATGGCCAGTTGCTGGAATGGTTTTAATAGGCATTCTGGTAAATGGGCGAAAATACATACTTTTCTGATACCCTCTCTCGTCTTAATCATATGCTGCATCTCACGCAAGTGTGATGCTTTTAGAGTTCCGCTGATATTCGATTATTCTTGCGAACATATAGAAAGGAAAAGGATGAGTGGCATTGTAATATATAATACTATTTATGAAAATGGCTAAACTAAAAAAGTTGAATTGAGTAGTAACTATATTCTGTGGTACAGAATAAAATACATAGATCAATATCATTCAACTTAGATAACGATCTGTCCGTTGGGGTGATATGACTAAAATATTTTGTTTGTAGATGGTAGTCAGCCATTCACCCTTAGTCTCTTGGTCACCCCTTTCGACATTTCATTCGGAAAGAAGATAACTGCTGTCATTCTAATCTACTAACATTATGACATGTTTTTGCTTAGTGGCAAGTTAGAGCTTTTTGCTAATCCAAATGCACAGTGAAAAAGAATGCTCTGAGCTAGACATAAACATACTTATCACGACCGTTATTAGATCCTTTTAGTACTGTACAAATATGACTATTAAATATAAACATATTACGCCTCATGAATTAAGAGAATTTTAGCCGACGGAACCTCTATTGTAATAAACATCCCTCACTTCACCTCTGTCTGTTCATTAACAGTTTTTGTAACAGCTAAATTGGTAGATCAAGTTGTGCAATGGAAAGCAACATGATGAATGGTTTATGAGCCTATCCTCGGGTCTCAAGATTAATAGCTACGCATTCATGTAGTTAGCCAATTAAGAACTACGCGGCAAATTTGGTTGGATGAACTTGTAAGTACTTGATAATATAACAATGATATAATTATTCGGACTCTTGCACCAATTTTCTTAGTACATAAGTTCATTTAATTTAAACATTCATTCATCAGGTTTCATAATCGATGAATATTCATTATTCATTAACCATAGCCGGGCTTTCAGGGGCTCACATGCCTGTCTTCGAAATTATGGATTGAACTATCTTAGATTTATGATCACGTCAAACCCACTTATCAACGGATAGTAAGAAATGATCCATATTGGCGTATACAGTCGTTGATTAACCCAAGACCAAGGAGGTAGCCTATTAATATGGTTTCAAATTTAGCAACAATTGTAATATTGTATTGCTTACAGTCCTAGGACCATAGGATTCCTTTAGTTCCTTAGTGACCTGTTCGAAACCAGCACGGAACTTACTTACATTTCTGATTAATATATTATTTACTGTTGCCTGCCGGTAGTATCAAGCAGGTAGGCCGACGTAACACGTAAAGTAAGCCCTTAGGCCTTAGTAGCAAAAAGTGGAAGTATAGCTCACGTTATCTAAGATGTCTGGAGCTAGACACGTGTGCTTAAGCTAGATAGCATACTCACATTCGTCGAGCAACATGCCACTGCGTTGTTGATGTGTTTTCACTCTCGTTGCGTGGTTGATTCTGCTATGGAAGGTCTGTTTAATTAATCGGTTAAGAAATTGCACTTTGGTAGGGATCTAATTAAAAAAACAGTTATTTTTGTGTATAGAAGTCTCATTTCTTAAAAAGATTGTAGAAATACCATCTGATTTCATGCATGTTTCCACAGGTTTTAATATATCTACCATTATTATTATTTGTCTATAATGTAATTAGGTTATAGCTTTAGAATGATATACACATAATATTTAAGATACAAAAATAATGTTCCTACATATTTGAAGCAATATCTCAATAATTATATCAGTAGAATCAGTAGACCTGTCCAGTTTTTCTAGTATGAAAACGTTCCGGCTTAAAGTGAGGAACTAGGAAAGGCTCAAGGGACCGGTGCCACCGCATGGCTTTAGGTGTTTGCAAACATAGGGTATAAGGAAATTTCCTTACATAAGGATTATTATTTTATTCTCAGAATTCTCATTATAAGATTTGTGAGAAACAAAAACATGTGAACTTAAATAATAACAATAATAATTATTTTTTTCATTGATAATGTCGACAAAGAGTAATAATATAAAGTAATTATTATTTTCTTGTTTTAAATAAGTTTCACAGTTTCGAGTTAATCGGATTATTCATTAAACTTATTCTTATTCCGAAATCATTAAAACTAAATAATTGTAAAACCATTCTGAACATTATCATTTTGACCCAAGCTTAAGCAATATTAAAAAGCGTAACCTTCGATTCATATATGTATATTAATATAGCTGTGTTAATCCAATATCAACAAATGTATATAATATCTCAGCTCTATATATCTGTATCATCATCTTTATTATCTTTAGTATTAGGATCATCAATTTTAGAGTAATCAGATCGACATCCATGGCTCCCACACCATAGGTTTTGGCCCATACATACTCGTATATTATATATGTTAGTAGTTTAAGCTACAATAAAATCGCTCTCTCCAACCGCTTGCATTTAAAAGGCTCTTATTAGAGGTGCAGCCTTGATGAAGGAAGTGCCGATGAAATTATACGGCAGGGCTTTCGTAATCAGTGCGGCAGGACGCTGATTATCTTCGCCTGTCCGCTTCGAGGGTAAGGCTGGTTGTGGGTTAAGCTGGTGTGACATGATTAGAAAAATAGAGTATGAAATAATGCTTAGTTGAATTATTGTTTTTTAATGATTGTTGTTATTAATTCGTATATTGACAAATTTGTGCGACAATATTTTACAAATATGAACAATATTTTTACAAAATTTTGTAAAAATATTTTATTCAATGTACAACTTACTGATTCATTTTAGTTCATAATTTATTTCGATATTAATTACGAAAACATACTAAGATATTTTTGTATTATTTTATATGTTTTCGGCAGCGATTGAACCTACAGTCTCCTCATTCCAAAGTATTACGTATACTGAATTACTGAACGAATCTCCTATTTCACTTACAGTTACATACTATATTAAGTATAAATAAAATAAAAATAGCATTCTATATTATACAAAAAGCACCGTCCACTATAAACGCGGCTTAAAGAACATGTTCATGTCATAAACCAATACGGGTGAAGTTAGTAGGTAAGTAATATAGTTGCAGGCACCCCGGAACCTAAGCTCCGTTAATGGAGTCCACAAGTTATCGACTCATTACCTTAGTAACTTAACATAGAACTTCATTATATAACAGCTTGAATACAATTTAGTATCGTGGGAATCCTCAGAGATAGTGATATGCATATAAATAGGTTTAGTGATGCTTTGGTAGTTTATAAGTATATATCCAGTTGTTTCTTTGCTTGTTATAAGAGACGTTAGGAGTACCTATAACTGCCGAGTGTGTATCCCTAATTTGGGCTGTGCAATGGGATGGAACCCTATCTCTAATAGCTATAATAAAACACCTAGATCGTAATTTATGTAGTTCTGCAGCCTACTATAGGCAAGTTATACGTAATATATAGGTAAACATAAATCAGTAGGCAGGAATACCACACAATTTGTCAACAAAATGAGATGCAAATATATGCAGTCATTGCATGCATGAATCTAGAAATCGAGAAGCATCGAGATATGGTTGAGGAAGTGAAGTGAACAGATGAAAGTGAGATGAACCGATGCATTCGCAACCGTAGCAGATTGGTTATTATTCGTTTAAGGAGCTGAAGGCTGGTTGAAAAGGTCAGAATATAGGGAAAGGTAATAGGTTCGGTTTAATCAGAACTGTTAATCATGATTTTATGTTTATAGTTCGGTGAAGGAAAACATCGTGAGGAACCATGCACTTGAGCATAGTAAAATAATATACACTGTTGCTATTTCTCAAATAATATACACATGCATACATATGTATGACAGCCTAGTTTACCATATTATATCGCGTTGGATATTAATTGTTAAGTAAAAAGCGACTGCGAGTGCCTAAGAATCAAAGAGCTAAGTAGATAGTGAAACTCAACCTCTCACAACCCCACACGCCTGTATGTTAACTTCTAAAATTTTATAAACTCTTTCATTAATTTACTAAATATATTACAAGTACTGCGTTCCCATTCCCCTTTTAATTTTGTAAAACACTGTTAAACCATTGACATCCTCAAACCTCATACACACTCGCCGCTTATGGGTACTTCTAACTTCACCTTTTTCAGAAAAATAACTGTTCTAATCAAATGACCCCAAGAACATCCTTGTTCGGTTACCAGAACAAAAGGTCATAAAAGATAACTGCTATTTATTAACTTGCAGTTCAGTTATATGAAAGCCCTTTGATTAAATGTACAGGATGCCCCGCAGTAAGTTTCTTGAGATTATCTCTCTTACGTACTGTGCGATGACTGCCTACACGAGAAGGCAGCTTGATCTCGTGTTTAGCTAAGCTAGTCAACGATCAAAGGCTCTCAAACTATACTTGATAATATTTAATGTTCAACGCATTAAATTTTCATTTTATATCTGGAGTTATTTATTTGAATTGCAACAATTTGTTATCTAAATTGTTGCAATACAAATATATAAAAACTTTTACGACCATTGACAAAAGCAAAGATTCGGGTGGCCATCTTGTCAATCATCTCGAACCCACACGTGTATACCAGATAGTTCCTAATATTATTGTAGGTGGCAAATAGTGTCACAATTTAAAAGCACTGACAAAACAAACCCTGTTTCCTGAAATAGGTAGTTGCCTTTATCCATAGCAAAATTTGTATGGTGGAAAGAATACAAAGAAAATATTGTGTCTACGTATCTATGTCTAGTAGATGAAAGTTACGCCTGGCTCTATACAATTTGCAAAGTATTACGTTGCTCATACAATTGCTTATAGTTATAGAGTACATAGATGAGCAAAAATTCGGCTGTTCCGCCAGGGAGTATTATATCTATTCGTCGGAGTTATTCCTGTGTTACATGAAAATATTTTAACTTCTAGTAAGTGGATATTTCCTTTAACACTACTATAATTATAAAATCTGATGGCGATATACTTACAACAAATTTTTAACCCAGGATGGGATTAACATGTTGCTTCCCTATTATATATACAATTTCCCTATTTCCCTATTATATGTCTTAAACAATTGTTATGAGATTTTCAAATTGTAGTACGTATTTGTTAGTAACAACAGTTTGTTGTAATTGCTACTATAGTAAAATTTAGAGATTCGGTTTAAATTTGTTATAGGGTGCATTCATATTAACAATTTACAGTAAGCGACTACATTTTCGTCACCCACTTTATTGATAAACAATAGACAAACTTCTAAACTCCGTGATTAGATAACGGCTGCAAACTTTGAGAGCCGCTGCGAAGTGCATCGGTGTATGCAGCCGGACTGCATCGTAGCAATAGCACACAGATGCAGTGGTACGCTTCGCTACCCCCATATATAAGGCTAGACCAGCCTAGCCTTGAACCCCATTTGAGTCTCAGCCGCTGCAGGAGCCTATGCCAGTGCATTCCCGAGAAAGTGAACGTGGTCCGGAGTGAAATGTCGTGCATAAACGTTTGACTGCGAAGTTTTGTTCGAACTATTCGTATTGAGTATCATTGTGAAAATGAAGTATGCCGTTAAAGTTTCGGTAAGTATTTGTAAGAGATTTGGAAATGAAAATGCACTTTTGAATTGTGTGTATTATGATGCACTGTTACGTAATTGTTAAGCACAGTTTGGAAATGTAGCGATGCGACGGATTAAAGTTTCGTTTCAACATACCAATTAGGTTTTTGCGAAATGAGGGCAAGTTTTAGAGACAAAATTTATACCTATAATATTTTAGAGATTAACAAAAATAGTAGTTAGGTTATATTATTTATAAGAATATCAATATATGAAGCTAGGTTCCAACTGGCGTCCTAAAATTTGATTACTTCGTTACTATATCTATTCTACTTTAGGAATATGCTCTCATCCATTTTGACTAATGTTATTTTACTAATTTAAAATAGCTATTTCTTTAATAAGAATATTTATTTTATAGATTATTTCAATGCAACACCGAACATTTAAGTTAATTTTATGTACACGCATATTCTATATCTTATAGACGTAGTACAATGCTAATGAAATACAATTTATATTACGTTCATTCATTAAACATATGAAACAGTTTCTTATTTTTTGCATCTTACTCATATTAGTCAATCATCCCATTTCATCTCCGTACCGCCAATGTCTTTAATGTCACATTTCTTTAGTTGGACATTAATATAAGTTGCATTAATTAAATTTAATATCACACTCAGTAGCTCGGCGCATTGAATGGAATGATGGCAATGTCGAAAGTCTCTAATTACCATGCTCACGTGCATTTTGCTTACTCATTTAGCGTTGATATTCAACATTTATGTCAGATATGACACTTAGCAATAATTATTCTTTTGTTTAAAATATTGATGAAAGAGTAGATCTCCTCGTGGTAATAGTAAACTAATTTGTTGTAATGTTGCTATGAGTAAAATTTGTCGAAATAAAAACTGTACATGAACAAGATTTTATGCAAAAGTAATAATAGTTTAAGTGGTGATACGATATAACTTAATTATTGCCTTATTAATTTTATTGCGTATGTAATAAAATTCAAGGAAGCTACAAGCATACAGGATCTCACATTATATTTTGTTAGGATGAACTTAATATTGTATTCGTAAAGAGCACTTTATTATTATATTTTAAATCTGTACCAATACGATATAAAAACGTAAAACACGTATTAATAATTTCATTAGATAGAGTTTCGTTAACAAATAAACTTATTAAAAATCTTAAAGCAGTGTTAATATTATCTACAATGATTAAATATCATTAGCCTTTATAATGTTTGCTTTTTGCGTAATTTAACGTAATTGCTATAATTTTCACCTTTCTTAACGCCTGCTGTTTTCGAAATGTGAGATCTATTGTTTAAAATCAGGAAGTCCATAAATGAATTAAAATTTGTTGCACAATCTTAACTGACAACAATGCTCCATTGTCATGGCTTAAGTTCTTTAGGAAATTGAGATTGTTATATTATATACTAGGTATAGCTAAAATATATATACTTTTTTACACATATCTCTGCTGGGAGAATTTGTTGATTTATATTCATTATATAATAAAATTATTATAAATTCACACTTGTTCAAAAGAGAATTAATAAACTTGTAAAATTTTAGTCTACTGCACTGAACTATTTATTTTAATGGTTACATGCGATCGGGTATATTGAATTCATTAAAAGTTTTTCTGCTTTCCTATAATCAAGATATGATTCTTTCAGTTTATTACGGTTTGCTATGTTCTATTGATACATGGTGACAAATTAGCAACAATAAATTAGTTTATTATAGCATTCACCCATCAGATTCCGAGGCCATCGAGATTTGATAATCAGCGTTGCATCGTGTTTTAATTTATATTATATCTACATAAAAATCGATGGAGGCAATTTACGAGACACTTTTATGGGTATTTGTCAATTTGTTTGTGTCAAACATTTCACCAAGCTTTGGTCAACCGCTACGTCACGACAATTATGTAAATAATATTGCAACCTGCACTAATAGTGTTACATATGGAAATTAATGATTTTCGACGTGTTTTATTTTTAATCTGATGTAATTCAGAACAGGTTTATCTCTTTCGGTTTTCGTATCTTGCGGTTTTGAATTTGCTTATCTTGTATCGTAAAAATCCAAAAAAGTTGGAGGCAGAGTTTCCAAAACGCACTTAAGTGTTGCTTAAGATTCCAAAACTTCGCTCTCATTGGACGCTCGACAAAGTTTATGTTAAAATTTGTTATCAATAAAAAGGTGTACAGCAAAAGAATAAAAGCGTGACGTATTGGCGACTTAATGAGGCTTAAGGGGAAATTATCGTAGAATTTAGTACATGGTCTCACACTCATATACAATTTCTTTTTATTACTGTATAGATAATGTATTTGTATATTAATGTAATATACTATACTGTAAAATAAAAACTGAAAAATTAATAGCTAATTATTTAAAATCCTTTATGTTACGTTCTTTAATTTCTTTATGACCATGAGTTTTTCATCAGTCGGTATATCTCGTCAATCAAATGTTAGAACATTATGGAAAACTACTTTCCCATCACGAACGCATAATTAATTCGCTGTAACAAATTATGTAGAAATTGATTAATCGGTTTGTTTTGTTTAAATTGCACAATTATTGCCCATTTGACATAGTTTTGTTGATTTTCAAACGTATTTCTCATGGTATCACATAATAATTTCATCATAATTAATTTAATAATTTTATCACACATCTGCAGTTATGTGGTAAAACTGATAGATAAAAAGCTCTTTAACCTGTAGGGCAGAAGTTGATAACCGAAGCCATAAAAGTACTGCAGTTAATCCATAAATATAAGAGCCAGTCTATGTGCCTGATAATCTTCCAAGGTTACAAGAATTAATGGCCATAATTTACAATTATTAACAAACAACTCGCGTCAAGATATTCCTGAGCTGAATAGACGTTAAGAGAAAGGTACATGTGACTAACGGACAGAATATTCAGTGGATGTATCTTTTTCATATGAACGGGTATCGTTATAAATATGGATCTGCAATTGCTTTTTTCCTACGTACAAGTACATACATACAAACGTGTCAAAAATGCTAAAGGCAAAATGAAATTAAAGAGGGAACGTCCTCTTAGTTACGTAATATGCATTTTTCGAAATAGCAATAATACTTGCCTTAAATTATCTTATATGCTATGTATTTAATATCGACAGTTTTATATTTATTTGAGTCTATGAAAGTCGTATATTAAATCCAATTTATTTAAGAGCATAAACATCGATGAATAGATAAAAGATTGGAGGAATGTGTTAGAATACATGTGTAAAAATCTGTGAATATCAGTGAAGTAAAACTAGAATCTTAAATCACATCAATCTAGAAAGAAACATGACAAGCATATATTTATGCAAATGTTTGTTTACATCATTCAACATTTTTACTTTCGTTTTCAATGGTTCAAGTTTCCTTGGAATTACAAAATTGACGTAATTTCCGAGCAACTTTATATCAGGTCATATTTATAGCTGCTTGTCCAAAAGTGGGTTTTTAGGACTCAAGTGATCTCGATTGTTGTCTTGAAAAAGCCTTTCCCCGTTGTAAGAACAGAACCAGATTTTGGTAATGTTTAAGTTCGTTACGTAAGGCGTAAGGTTGTAAAACCTTTAACTTGTGACATGAATTGGAGTATTTACATTAATTTTTAAACTTAACTGTTTCTCTTCAGAGTATTTAAATCCGAAAGCAGTTATGTTAATAATATTTTAATATAAAACCTTTCAACAGATTCTGAATTTTAATTGGATAAAATATTCTTATTTACTTTATATGAATGACCAGGGTATATACTGCTAAATTAAATTGTAGTACTAAATTACACGCAGAACCTTTTGAGGTTGATGTCTCATTTATTGTATAAAAATATATTGATTTTAACAAAACCAAACCAATACTAATACAAATACTTATGTAAACCACTACTGTTCAATATCCCTGGATATATAATACTCTATTTGACTTTACTCGTGCAATTCTCAACAATACAGTTAACCAAATTACTGAATGGATTCTAGACAGTTGTTATGTATTACGAATTGACTCAATAGCGGGTTTTATAGCCGAGACTGAATAAAACTACTATTTGGAAGAGAAAATATTATATCCATGTCTTATACATAAAACATAAAAACGCAAACGAGGTGAAACACATAAGTTGTTTCGTAACAACCAGCTGTTTTTAGTCAGCTGTTTAGCGGTCAGACCTTTGACTTGAGATTTGTGGTCTCGATTTTCTAACGTGAAGTAATTGACTACGCGTGGACTTTTCCGATGCTTTAATTGCCTTTTATGTAAGATCTTATCTTCAACCTATCGCTTCTTACATTCTTTCGTTGTTACTTTAATGGTCTTAAATCTTGGCAGAGGCATTTTCAGCTGTTAAAGTATGTTATTTGTCATATAATGTATATTCGTAAAGAGAATATATGTGTACTAAATAAGTGACTGTTGAAAGTCAAATATAAAATTAACTTTGCCAACGTGTCAACGGTATGTGTTATATGCGGATTCTTATTGAGATCAAAAATCAATAACTCATCGTTACATAAGAGAAAGCACACATATTACATCACAAAACACCGTAGCCATATTTGCTTAAACCAACCCATTATAAATCAATCAATCTCCATTCAAAACTCTAACAATAGCATACGCAATGCTACTACTCTTGATGCGATAACAAATAGACTCGTATCCGATTCGTCGCCAACGTTTCCCTTTCAGAAAGGTCGCAGTCCCACGAACCTTTACTAGGAAACATAAACTGGTATTTAAAAGCGACAGTGTAAGGAAGCGCTGCACTTTCGTTTAGAGAAACCTAAGGGCGGAGAAATGAGGATGGAACCAGTAAAACCTCTATAAGTCTTAGAGCAAGAATTATGTACGTACTGTCGCGTTGACCTCGAGGTGAATCTGCGGTGATTGTGCTCATGGTTTGTTAACGTGGACGCAATGGTTAAGTTGGGTTATGAGATTAAGTCTGCCTTGATTCGCTATGATGGGCGCTTTCTATACAGTTTGAAGCGTCTGTCTATTAAGGTGTACACTTTAAAAGGTCAGGTATGGTAAGCATAGTGATTATGGTAAGATCGTAAAGTTTATTCTTATTACCTTATGAAACAATACCGCTTTATAGAAAATCATAATCGGGAGTATATTATGTAACACTTTTATCGATTATCGATTTCAAATAAGGGAATATTTTGGACGAATTTGATAGAATACTACTTGTATATTAAATGTGTTTTTCATTAAAAACGAAATGCCACAATTAAGAACAAGCGATTTATATCATACGTACGAGTACCAACCGATATCGTTACACAATACAAGAAAGCACACAAAAAAAAACCTTTTTACAAATACAGGAATATTTTGGATGTCAATAATATGATACTACTCGTATATTATATGTGCATAGACCTTTTTGGATGTATGTTGTACATTTTTTAAAAGACTTAATAGAATAAAGACCAAGTCATATATTACATACACCAAACCGGATACCCGAACACAATACGTAAAAAGCACACAAGACAAAATCTTTTTACATCTTGTTCATCATATCAGTATTTCCTGAACATTTCCTCGACCAGAAATAAGTAATAGCAGGAGGAACTGTGTAGTGTTAAATTGAAAGCTAATTTCTCACGTACCGCCCACCTACGTGACCTCGAGTTCGCGGTGATTCGCTTTAATGTGAAATGAAAATCGTTATTCAACTTATGAATGACGAGTGAATAAATGTAATGTAAGGATTCATAGATATTATGCATGGTGGTAGAGGTGTGATGTGTAAATGAATTTGTTTAAGCGAATGACTGAAACATATTGAACACAATATTTATTTGCTATCTAAACTATCATTATGAGTCTCTTAAATTTTTGATTGTAGTTGTGTTTACGCTTATCTTGTATATACCAATTCTTAAATGTAAGTTGCAAATTTATTTTATTAATCGTCGCGTCAAATTAAGGTATACCTCTACTTGAAATAACGATTCTACTGCTTTAGTATACAATTTCATTTTTAAAGAGGACGTCAAATTAAAAAAATGCCATACCTAAAAGTATCAAGTTTAGTTAACAAATATTCACACTGATATTTAGGAATACCACTCTACTGGTTATAAAATAATGATTTCTAAGCTGTAGTCCCTTAAATCTTAAGAAATATTAACAATAATGTCATACAGCAAATCATTATCACCTTCATCATAACAACGTAACGAATTACCAAAATGGTTTCATAACGAATTTGGCATTTCCGTGGATCCACCTCTAATAAGGGCCTAAGTACATCGTACATCGTGAATCGTGATCACATTGAGACAATAGAAAGCGCTGACTTTCAATTCATGTGCATTTGCTCACAACCTCACCTCGCCAAGGGTGAAGGGTGAACACCTACTTCCCAGTCTCGTTTCTTACGGATACAAAGATATTCTAGCTAAGATAATACCATAGTAAGAGTTTGTGCAGTTGTTTATGTTAATAAGCAGTATTTGTTGTCGATTGTGTTATTGAAATTCAAGAGTCAAGTGGCTGTTGTTTTAAGTTAGCGAAGTACGGCATTTTATGTTATGGTAATACGATCATTAATTTCTACTTATCAAAAACATAAAAAAAACCTACAACGGCAGTATAGTTGTCAAATGTCAACACCAAAATTATGCTATGAACATGTGTTTCTTTTGGCAGGTTAATCTAAAAGATCAACTCCAAATGTTGAATGAATCTTTCTTGGAAGAAACATACTTTTCACTTTATAGTCAAAGGAAGTTCTACGCAGTGAAATGTTCTCGTATGAGATGGGCTTAACATCGATGATTCCTAAAGCTTTGTACGTAATAAAGTGCCTATTATTTCTCTATCATCACTTTCCGTAGAACACGCTTTTGCCATACGAGAAAAGCTCACATGGGAAAATTATACCATGCAAAGGTGAACTAATGTGTGTATTAGTTGGTTTATATAACATTATTACAAGGCACTCGTGTTCGTGTTGAAGTATGTTACAATGACAGACCATTTTTTTAGAAATCGCAAGCGGTAATGAGACGTTGAACTCTTTCTTTGGAACCATGAGAGTGAGTGACCCGCAGGTCAAATAAATGGCGCAATAGTAATGGAAATATTTAAGTTTAAAAAAAGATCATCTCTAACTGAACTTGGAAATAAAGTTACAAATAAATAGATATTTCAAAAATAAAGACTTATATCCTTTTTTCATAAATTGTTTACACTAAATATTAGCATATTTAAAATTAATCATTAAACCAAGAACATATCCTTACAAAATATTTTTTTCAATCCTATTACTTCTGAAGACTTAAAATTTATAGTTAATGATCCATGAATTAAATATTTTGAATAAATTATTCGCATAAACCTGGTACAAGTTTTAAAGTACAAGTTTTTCATTAGTACAAATGCAGAAGTTGCACGTTCACTTTCGTAGTAGCAGTACATGGTCATGTCGAGTACATCTGATAGAGTACCCACCCTTGACTCGACCTTAGAGTTGACCCCGTAAAATGTTTTAAACCTGATGCCGAGAGAAATCTGCAAAAATACTGGCTAAGGAAACTCGTTTTGGGAGATCTCAAGCTGTTAGATTGTCTAATGTCAGGGAAAATGTGAGTTTCACTGAATAATTATGTATGGTTTGCGGTTTAATGTTGAATTTTGAAGTCTGCTTAGCGAATTTTTAATTGACATAATTGAACCATATTAAAACGTTGGTTTGTTGTATGTTCAGTTGTGTTTACTTAAATGGCATAAGCATTAGCGTTGAGGTACTTCCGTTGTGATTAATGTTAAATGGAAGACTAGTGGATGCCTAACTTGTGTTCAGCATTTTTACAGATAGGCCTTAATTAAAGAGCAAATAAATGTTCGTAACAGTTAAATCAAATTTTTAGTTTATTTTATTAAATTATATTTATATAATATAATTAATTAAAGAATATTCAAATAATAGGCAATCAGTAATAAACAAATTTAATATTAGCAATTTAGAATATCATTGCATCTCTTGTTTTTTATAAACCTGTATTAACCATCAATTGTATATTGTTTCAGGTACGGCTACTAGTCGCGGTTGCAGTACTCAACTGCGTCAGTTGTCAAGAGACATTCAGCGATCAGGACCTGCTTCGCTTGCAGCAATATTCTTCCAACGATGGGCAAGTAGACACCATCACAGGGTATGGAGCTCACCTATTACAAAGAGATCCATCTAGGAGTGACCAATCAGTGAATCCCCTCAGCGTTCAGTACCAAATCGCTGAAGATGCAGTTAATAATCAAGACTATCACATCAGGTATAGTCAAGGCCGCAGTGATAGAAGGAAAGTGTTTCGGATCAAAAATCCCTTCCAAAGGCAACTCGATCAAAATGAGAGACAAGAGGAAACTGGAATGCAAGACAATAATACAGGAGCGAGTAACTATGCATCAGTGCAGTACTCGCTACCTCCAGAAGAATTTCTTCAAAAGATGAGAGCAGAGAACCAATTTCTACAATCACTAACCACACCAGCCCCTGGTTTGAGTTATACAGCAACTCCTCAGTCTCAATACCAGTACCCGACAAACCCCTCGGCCTATGAAGGAACTCAAAGTAGCAACCAAATTAGCCAGATTGACCCGAAACACTCATCGAACCAATATTCACTCAACCAATCTCCCTACCAGTACAGTGCAAGCTACGGCTATGACAACACACACAGTACGGCTTCACCCGTTCCCCCCTACTTGTCCACTCCTAACAGTCCAACGCAGTTAGTTGGTACTCCAGCCAATACGTATGTCTCGAGTGCTTCACCAGTTTTTCTGTCTAGTCAACCCAGTGTGCAACAATATGTGTCATCGCCACTCTCAGCCATACAGACTGGATCACCTGATTACTCCAACAAAGTGAGCACAGTGGCAAACGTGAATTCGTACGAACGGAATGAGCCTATACAAAGTAAGCCGATGCAAATTGACCATTATGATAACGCGGCTAATGGCATGAGGTATCCTGTCCAACAGTATTCGAATGAATTTCCGTCTTCTACACCAGCTCCAAGTTCAACGCCATATCCCGATCCAGTCCATGACTCGTGGCAGAACACTATTAACTCGAACATAAATTCGTATGCGAAGGCCTTGCATGAATATTCCATTTCGCAATATCAAAATTCTCCCTACAGCCATCAAGAATCCAGGGGAGAAGGTAACAGTGAAACACATAGAATAGGAAACATGCCTGCTGCGAACAATATATACATGGACTATGTTCAGCCTGACTATCAATCTTACAGTAACATCAGAACAAGGACTAGGGATCTAGAACATGAGGCTAGTCAACCTATGCCGTATTCAAATGGAGAATACGGTTGGAAAGTGAATGAAAAGAAAGCACTGTCAGGGCCAGAAAACTATGTGACTGCATCCAGTCAGACACGTTACCAATCATACGGTTCCAGCCCGGATAGCTCAGCAGTCAGTCAAATGAACTTTTACCAGGATTACGGCAAGCCAACGAGCTATGACCACATTTCAAAATCAGCTCCTGAAACCCAAGACATACAAGAGTTCGCAAGAGCAGCTGCCAAAGCACAGGAGAATATGAAGCAACAACAGCAATTGGCCAAGTTAGCTGAATCTTACTATGGGCACGGAAACAGCTATGCTCCCAGTTTCAGCTCAAATCAACAAATGAGTAGTTATTCTGCACCTTCCAATGTAGTGTCAACATACTATGGAAATAACGAAAGACAAAGAGGAAAATCATTTGGAGACTATACCAATCCGATACCATTGCAATATCCGTCGAATACTCAAGACTTGATAACTGCTCCTCCATCATATTACTACGCAAGTTCCAGAGATAACGGTGAGCCGCCCAAACCAAAGCAGTCCTTTGATCATCTTCGGGCCCTCAAGAATATTGTCCCCATAGACGTGTCAAATGTCATCGGAAGTGAAGGTTCTCCAAAGCCTCCATCCGTAGACACAGCCAGCCGATATGGCATACCAAGCCTTTCAAAGGAACAGTATGACAATCTGAAACAATATTACAAACCTGTCTCTGAATCCTATTATAAAGATAAGAACAGTGGATACGGTTTGAATATTAAAGCTAAACCAGACGAAATCATCGCACATGAAAGCTATAAGCAAGTTGAATCTCATCCTTCATACTACACTAAACATGTGACTGACTTACCCCAGTCCTCCGTTTATTCCCCAGAACACAAACGGTATAGCAGTTCAGATAGCCTTCTGGGCTCCCAAATATCTTATGTCCCACAAGCGACCAACAGTTTTCCTACTAGCGTACAATCATCACCCAGTCCCGCTCCTGCTTATGCTCGACCACAATCGACTTCTTCAAACGATGTCACTAATGTCCTGAAGTTTAATGACATACCATACCGATTGACTCAAGGCATAACTGCAGAATCCATGCGTATGAATAACATTAATTTTGACCAAAACGGAATACCGACTCCTATTCCGCAAAGAATCAATCAAAACGTCGAAAATCATCAAATAGATGTAGCTCATAATATTGTGAGCAAACTAATGCAGAGTAAACCACCTGGATTAGTAACAAGACCCGAACCAGATATACAACCCAACAACAATTTAGTCTCAACTATTAATGGATTTAGAATTGCAAATCCATTTAATGTGGATTTGAGACTAGTCGCTGACATGCTGAAAGGGAAAAATGTGTTCGATGATTCCCACATGGGATCATTGAAAGATTCGTTCAACAAGCCACTGCCCATGAGACTAGATATGTCAGCTCTTCAGCAAATTTTACTGAACAAAGATCATTACAGTAACCCCAGTTTACTGCCAGAAGGTTTGACCGGCTTAGGAAGTCCTTATTTAGAATTCAGTAGCGGACGATACCCGTACCAAGGGCCCAAATATTCTCGAAGTCAAGAAGAAGAGGAGAGTATCGTACCAATAGCAGACGCTTCTAACACTCACCCTATAGGAGCTGTTATGGAACAAGACGATTTACCAGATGGCAGAGAAGGCGGAGAGGGCAGTGAATTAATCAGTCCAAGCGAAGAGAACTTATCTAATGCTTTTGACGATGAGAGAACAAAACTTATTCAAGACCCCAAATTGACAACCGATAAAAAGCGACATCCTAATTTGCTGTTATCCGGCAGACATATGTTTACTAGGAAATATCCAAAGAGTGATATATCGGAGCCCTATCCTCTGTTAAAGCCACCTCCTAGACCATCACTGTCAAGAAGCCGACCGAGTCACAAATTGGACAAACGTGGCAGAAGACGCAGGGTATCCAGAACTAAATATGGCAGAATTTTCAACGCCGAACCTTTGTTCGAAGCGGGCAGTGAAATTGTTGACAAACCCGAGAACCCAGTTCCAACAAACTCGAAGCCCTCTCATGATTCTGCAGAACCAGATCCTGCTCCTCAAAACAGAGTCGCCTAGTTCTATCAAAAATATTCTTAATCTAATCAGCATTTTATTTAAGTTATAGAGGTAGTTGTGTTCAGATTTAATATGTACCTAATTTAAAATCGAGATACAATGTTTAATCGTTTGAAATATTTTGGCATTTATAACATAGATACTTAGCTTTAATCATAATAAGTGTAAATATTAGCTACTAAACATATTAGCATAAGTTTGAAGTATTAAACAAAATGTAAATAGATTATACGAAAACTAGGTGCTTACTTTTACAAATATTATTGTTATTAATTTTAATTATATTGTTAACCTTGTTACTAGTACTCTGTTAATTAGACCTCGTGAAACAACGAAGTGTCGCTTTATTATAATAAAAATAATTAAAATATGTTAGAGGTTTTATTAGCATACTATAATTTCACTAATGTATAACTCTTTATACACATGCATATTTTTATATTTTATACAAAAAAAACCGTATACGTAATAACTTTTCAGCTTCTTTAACATTTGTTCTATCAGTATTACTATGCATGATGCAATTTTATTCCATATTACTATGCAAACGCAGTTTTAATTTCAGATAAGCGAAAATATGAATGCGTGATCGAGAGTTCATTGTTCAGATTTTTTCCCAGTATTAGCACCAATTACGAGCGAAATAATGTTTGATGATTAGGAATGTCCAACGATGACGTATGTCGCGTGTGGTCTCGCTTTCTGAACTCACACAGCGAATACAATTATGCATCCAGCGGAGATTCATATACAGTTATTTATGACACAAGCACCGAATTTGAATTTAATTTGATTTTCTACGGTGCGGCTAAGTTTTAGAAGATACTGTCACGTAAGGTGCTATCTAGTGAAGAGATTGATTTGCTGCACAAGCTACTTTACAGTATGGAGCTGACTATATAAATTAATGGTTGACGTTGGAACTATCAATATGACCATATGTATCATAGCTTGATGTTATAAATACATAACCATAGTATGTGTATAAGGAGGCGCATGGATGCTAATATGTCTATAATGAATATAATCTAAAATGAATGAGGTTTTCCAGAATCGGGAATATTGTGATCTCGGCTTACCCCTCTGTAGGGAGATAGCCGTGATTTGTATATAATCGGCAATTGGTAATAGACATATAGGCATATGAATACACCGCAGTGGATAACTGTATTAAAAGGCATGTCATGCAAGTTATTCTGTTATCTAATTGACATTAGAAGTTATTATAATGGTGTTTGAATACAGGTAAGCGTAAGCAGTATTACAGAACTTATATAAAAGGGACAATATTACTTCCTTACGCTTCTAAAGATCGATATAATACGACCTAATGCCAGCTATCAAATACCTGTATAAATTAATAAGGCAGAAATGTTAGAGTTTGATGAGGAAAGGACATAAGAATAATATTCAATATCGATTAGCGCTGAAACATTTCAGGATCTTTTGGTACCATTTATGCATTTCTTTATTTTGTTTATTTAACTTATTTCCGTAATCTTAAGGCATATAGTTGTCCCGTGCTAGTCTACGGCGTAATAAGTATGCTACCTAGCTGCGTTCTTCCTGGCATGTCGTAGGAGGCGACTAAGGTACTAGGGGTAAATGGTATTAATTGGGCGGTGGGCTAACAACCTGTCACCAATGTTCCATACGACATCACAACCGTAATATTCATATTAAAACTGCTGCATGCTGTGACTTAGGAGATACTAAATCTTCAAGGTTCTATCCACCCGGAAAGGTATTGAAAGACGCGAATGTATATAGATGTACCAAACACAAGAAAATGCTATTTATTGATGATTTATATTTAAAGAGAAAAAATATTTTTCTAATGCTATGTGCGGGGTACTTGTCGCAGTTACTAGTCTATCTTCTACTGTATATTATTCTTATGTTTATTATTCTTCCGTGCTTTCGGTATGGACAATAATGGCTAAATAGATTATATTCTATTTTATAATGTATATAAATGTATTCACAACCCTGATAATTATATTAACGACACCCTGAGGTGATTATCCCAAAAAAGATAAAGATAAGTAAGTATACGAGTTGTATTAGATAATTATTATTACATTAATACATACGCTTCACGACTTGTCCATACACACTCCCTTTTTATTGTTGAGTAGTCAGAGTCTACAGGCATGTTATGAAGGCATATCATAGCTCGCGTTTCACTAGAAAGACAGCACAAACGTGATAGATAGCCAGGTTTGCCCAGGATGAAAAATAAAATCTTTTTAGTCAACATAAGGATCATAAAATCACTTATTGAAAGTTAAAAAAACTATATCCTTTATAACATAATAGCCATTAACATAAACTAATTTTTAAAATTACAAGATTAATAAAACTAATGCCACTTCGTATAGGAAAATCTCTGCAAAGAAGAAATGCCAAGAAACTCTGCACACGACATGTTTTCGAGGGAAAAGGGAATACGTAAATGGAAAACAATATTTTTAATTTCATTATTGGTACATGCCGGAATTTGAACCTACAACCTATAATAAGAAGTCAGAAGTCTTTCCCACTTGGCTACAGCCGCATTACTATCAACGGTCTACTAACGGTGCTATAAAGATCAAAAGAATGCCAAGCCATAAAAAAATATTTTATTCACTTCAATATCTAAACAATAAATTGAAACCCTTTATCATGTCTTTACACGAACATATGTATTCACGACCTTAATACCCTTTCGGCGTAGTCAGAGGTTGAGTAATAACCATTAACTGAGCATTTTTGGTCACCTGAAACCAGCTTCTTATCAGCTAATCAGTTTTCGGGATAGACAGAACTTTGGAGACAAGATAAGAACTCCTAAGTGACATTCTAGCATACAAGTTTTGATTTCATGTGGAATATTGTTGACACGTTGCTAGCCCAACACCGAATAGATACCATTTACCCCTAGTTCCTACGACATGCCGGGAAGATCGGCAGCTAGTTAGCATTCTTTTAACGTCCCAGATTAGCACGGGGTTTGACATGGCTTGGAAGACCGTTTGGAGTGGGCTTAAGGTAATAAATGTTCTTTGTAACTCTTCGTCATATCCACCCCTTGGGAGATTATAAGCACGAGCATATACATAAGTATGTATAAATAAAGCAGAATTCAGTTAGATATTTTTCAAAACATATTTATAATGGATAAGACAAACGCGTTAACGACCATTAACCCTTGGAGGGTAGTCAGAGGTTCAGGTTTCCATCTCAGCGTTCACGGAACTAATAATTCTATGGCCACTTTGAACCCACATGTTAAACAGATAGTCAATGCTCAATGTGCTAGGTGGTTAGCCATGTCGCCTTTTATAAGCACTAACTATTACCTATTCGGGGAACAAGAAGGTTTCCTCACGATGTTTTCCCTCAACGTAGTATTCGGTGTATTTCTCAAATGTATATTTATTACGAAAATGTACAAATAAATTCATTTAACTTCATTTCCGTTGGTACATGCTCCAGCGGAATTTGAACCCTGTACCCACTGATACAGAGTCAAGCCCCAAACAACTGAGCTACACCAAAATTCGAAGCGAATAAACGATAAGCTGTCATTTTATAAATAATTTATATTTACCCTTAAATCCATGTACTCCATTTATATCGATTCCCATACTTTGTTGACTACATTACCGCCAAATATGGATATAAATATAAAATAGAGTAATATTCATGTTACTATTATGTAAGACTAAGTATGTTATTTAATAACAGCTACGTTGTACGCGCATTAAAGTTTGTAGGCTTTGTGTCCATCATCTACATAATAATAAAAGGTTATTGAACTATTGGAAATGTTATATTTATTTCCCATTTTGTTTTATAAAAGGTATTTTAATTATTATTTTGTTTTATTATAAATAATAATTAATAAGACTATAAAGGTACGTTTTATATAATTAAATTTTTATTAGTACTTAGCTTATAGTTTTAATTTCTGTATAAGGAAATGTTTTACTTTTGTTAAATAATAAGTAATTTTAAATATTACATTTCGAAATATACTGTTTTATTATTCATAGGAATGAAAACATTTCCTATGACTTTCAATTCATGTAATCTTAATGGTCTAAACTATTAGTTATTATAATCCCTATAAACTTAACGAACTATTTAGTAAAATTAGTGAAAGGACCAGCTTATAATAAAGTATCATCTTTAATATAGTCTGAAAATCAGATGAAGTAAATCACTAGCATATTGAACTCTATGCGTATTGAGTAACAGAGCATATTAATGCGGCGAATCCACCGTTTCCGTTAGAAAAGGAGAGCCTCATACGAAACCAGTTCCACTCTCGCTCTCGATAGCTTGACCCACTAGGAATTCGGGCAAAATTATATAAATAAGATTGCTACTAGTGAGTCAACAGAAACAAGCGAGGCTTGTTACTGATCACACCACAAACTTTCGGTGGCCAGCGATTAGCTAAGCAATATGGCTACCATTGTAAGTGCATGAGATTTTTAATAAAACTGAACTTATAAAGTCATATTCTGTATTCAATAACTGATTACAGTCATCTTAAAATTTTCTTTTATAAAGAGTAAACAAAATCTTTACGACAGTTCATAATATCTCGCTATATATCCTCATCTTTGGCGCCCTTCTTGATTATTTCTAACCCGACTTATCTCTTCCAGATAAAATTGACGTTGTTTACCATCCTAGTCAGCAGCTCTCGTGCTGGTTACCTGCATGACCATGGACACGGGCACGGCGGCGGTGGCGGCGGAGCCATTGTTGAAGTGAGCGCAGGTCACGGTGGCTTCGGCGGTGGCCACGGACATTACGAGGGCGCCGGTCTGGCTCCCCCACCTGTAGCGATCCACGGCGGTGGCGGCGGATACGGAGGTTCTGGATTCGGCGGAGGCGCAGGTTTCGGCGGTTCCGGATTCGGTGGTGGTGCCGGATTCGGAGGAGGCGCAGGATTCGGCGGAGGCGCTGGATTCGGTGGTGGAGCAGGTTTCGGTGGAGGTTTCGGCGGTGGTGCCGGAGCCGGTTTAGGAGGAGGCGCCGACGCTAACCTCCCCGGACCTAAGGCCCCAGTCATCAACGAGATCCACAACGCTGCCGCTGGTAATGGCGCTCCCACCCAATACAACGTAAGGGAGGAAACCTTCCAAGTAGTCCGCGAGGTGGCGCAACACGTACCTCACCCAGTGCCCGTGCCCGTCCCGCACCCAGTCCATGTACCCGTACCACAACCCTACCCGGTTCAAGTACCAGTTGTCAAGCAAGTACCAGTGCCCGTGGTCAAGATCAACCACGTCCACGTCGACAAGCCCGTCCCTTACCCAGTGGAGAAGATCGTCCACGTGCCAGTTGAGAAGGTGGTCCACGTGCCAATCGAACACCCCGTCCCAATTGAAAAGATCGTCAAGATCCCCATCGTGAAGGTCGTCAAAGTACCCGTTCACGTGGTGAAGGAATACCCAGTGCCCATCATCAAGACTGTTCACCACAAGGCGCACGGCCACGGCCACGGACACGGCTGGTAGATGTAAGACTCCATCCTCATCATCGTTTCATCATCATCAAGCTTGTAAATACGACGCTGCGAGGTCATGACTTTGGCTCATCTCGAGGCTGAATAGGGTGAAAACTAAGTCATTAATGTAGGTTAATTCAATTTACCATTGTAAATAGTATAATTAGAACTTATGTATATGTACCGCATATTAAACTATGTCCAAAGATTTCTGTGTTATTATTCCTAATACCAGTAAGGTATTCACTGTACAAAATTTTATGTTCAACTCTACATGTACGTCATATTATTTTATACTTAAATGGAAAGCTGAATTCCCTTTACATTTATATAACAATTCCAAAGAATATTCTACAGCACAAAATAATATGAATACTAAAAAAACTACTGTATCCTGAACTATCAGTGAACAAGTAAAGCAACTACACACTGAATAATTTGAAATACGTATAACATATTCATAAAAAGCATTTAAAAGTCTATTTACTATATCATTCATAAATTGTATATCATTAAAGTAAATCACATAGGCCAACCTCATCAATCGATGTCTGGCATTAAAATTGAACACTACTTAAAAAGATAATGTCACTTATTGTTCTAATTTCAACACTCAGGTTCCAAACCTTAAGACAAGCCGGATACAAAAACCACAGATGCAAATACTATGGTTGTAAATTTTCCATAATAGAGATCCATATAATTTACTCTGTCTAGTCATCATTTTTAGTTGACTACATTCGGGTTAATTTCTGTAAGGAAAAGAAGATTATAGCTTATTACAATGCAGTTCGTGAGTAGTTAAGCTTTGATTAGCTTACCCTTTTAATAAACATTTGACTCGTAGCAAAACGAGATAAATAATATTTTTATGGACTTTACATAATTTTGACTACGTTTTTTCCTTCGATCGACCTGAATAAACATCCGCTGACATTCATAAGATTAATTTCTCCGTTAATATTATGGAGGAAAGTTATGTAAGTTATGGCGTTACAAAGCTATAAAATTCTAATTTAGATGAATTAACCCACTTCTGCGCCTGCGTTTTGTGTGAAAGTAGGTGCAAGAAAAAACGCATATTCATCATTAACACACTAAGAATACCAAGCTAGTCACTCGGTAGGAGGCAGCAAAGTTTTATAGTCCATTATCTACCTACTCAAAAGAATAACAATAAGCGAACCGATTTTGATTATTGCATCATAAACTTCCCATATTTATGCTAATGAATGAGTTATAATAACAGGTCTATTAAATTTATGTCTTTCTGCTATAATTAAAAAAATTGTAGTTTCATCTAGAAGGACGCATGGGAAGGGAATGTATTAGGTGATGGGCTGCCAAGCTGTTAGCAATATCTTATAATGCCATCGGTATATCGATAGTAATGTACTGCTAACGGTGATTGTTTTTTTTAATGTTCTGTCAATCATAAAAGTTCTTCTCGGAGCTTCCAAGAAAATAGGAAGATCGTGACATGAATGCCACCACATATATAATATAACATTTAACCGTAAAAAAATACGTAGAGTACCAACTGTAAGGATGAGCTGCGAATGTTATGTAACATATAATTTAATTTATACTCCTTTCTGCAGTGAGTGAATGCATCTTGCATTTTAATAATTGTATTTACGTAGCGATGGTGAATGTACGAACAAGTTATTTGCCCCGAGCTTTTGTCAACATCTGTGCTTTACATAATTTCGAAAAATCAATCTGTTCTGGGTCAATACATGTTTCTGTATGCGTAGGTGTAACTTATATAATATTAAGACTTTTTTGTAGTGCTCCAAAAGCAAACCTACAAAAAAATTTTCTGCATACCTAAAGGTGTAAATGTTATGTGCTTTTACGTAACAATCAAAACATTATGACTGTATTGTATTAGAAGTATAAAGTTCAAGTGCTGTCACTATTGAATAATACTCTACTCAGATATGCTATAGTGAAAACATCATAAAATCTTTAGCCTTATACAATAGTCGATTATACAAATGCTAAGATAAGAATAATATGCTAAATTAATATTTCTTATAGACTATTAAATGACTAGACAATCCGACGCTTCGGTGTTGCGTATAAAAGATTTATGGATATTTACATATTAGAGTTAATGTATGGATGAAAAATAATATTGCACAACCGCATAGGTTACATCAGAAGCTTAACTTTGATTGAGATTGTGTCATCTGAATTTCAAATGAGTTTGCATCACTTATTTAGAAGGGTTTTCTTATTTTACTATCAAAATTTATAATGAAATTTTGTCGATAAGATATGGGACCAGTAAAGATTTCAAACGATCATCGTTTTAATTTGTGTTATGTTCACATCCATCATTTCAGAAAGGTTTCTTGGGAAACTAGTCCTTCAAATGCTTATAACATTCGAAAAATACCATAACATTTAAATGATAAATTTTAGAAATTAGTACACATTACAAGACAAAAGTAAACTATAACTGTGAATGTAAAAATAAAGACTTTTATGTCAATAGAACTGTATAAAAAAGCTTGCACTATGGACTCTGAGCCAATTATAAATATAGAAAGATATATCTGTTTATAAAAAAACAAGCATTTAAAATTGTAGTTCGCTATCGTTTCCATGTCAATTAATACCGTCGTTAAGAGCCTTATGTAACACAGAGTGCATTATTGGAGAAAACATTAGAGAATTAGATAAGGTTATCTTTGTATACGAAGTTTAGCGAGTAGGTACATCTTTTGAAATGTTTTTAAATTGATAGCTATCCACTGAACCGCGGGCTGTAGAGTGATTGATATACACAAAGGTTCTGCTTTCACATTTAATCTTTAACAAAGTTATTATTATTGTACTTAACAAGCGGCCTACATATTGATTGCAGTGTTTTAAAAATGTCATAGGGCAAAAAACATATTGTACTCATGGCTAATGATGATCCCAATTAAGTATCTCTATAAAAGTGTAGAGTATAGAGAGTACAAGCTTGACTCAGTTAAGTCGACTCAAGTATAGAGACTATGATTGTATTTAGGTGTACTCTCTCTAGGAGTACTCTAAGTTACAAGCGGTGTAGGGCTTGAAGCAAATATATATTTATATTTAAATATATATTTATATTATATTAAAATTTATATTTCTAAAAAATTTGTCGCATAAAAAAGGAAATTTGTATTTAATATTACTATAGGGCGAAGTGTAGACAACATGAAATATACTGTTACTCATTCAGTATAATCCAAATGTGTATAGGTAGTTTATAGCCGTAAGATGTACAGTTCAGTTCGCTTATCGCACCATCGTTTAAGAGTCACCATTTTGTTTATAATTTAAGCAGTAAAATTCTTCACACGTGGACATTTTAAGACATTTCTAAACACGTTTCCCCTACTTTTATATAACACTAACCAAGATCCAAGTATACCACGAACAAATAAGTAAGTGTCGAAAACAATTAAGATCTTGCTCAACTCTTACTAAGTATATCAAAGCCATAATCAATAACGCTTTATCGTCCATAGACACGTAAGTTACTAGTCCAAACAGTGACGAAACGAGCATCTATTCTGTCCTTCGATCTCGATAATTTTCGGCAATAATGTCATGAGAAACAAAGAACGATCGCTCTTGGTTAACGAATGGGAGCGGTGATCTCATTTCGTTTAAATTTCTCCGAAATAATGCAACACGTTAATTGGCGGTCGAATTTTCGCCCGGTCCAGATTCTTAAGGTGAAGTAAAGTTATGCCATGCACATGTAATATTATGTAATAAGGAAAGGATATCACCGTGGAACTTGAAATTTTATTGTCGCTTACTCAATCTGGTTCAGTCGAAAAACGGATCTTTCGAATGTTGTGCGAAAGTGAAAATGTCGAAGCTGCTTTTTATTTTGTATGGTAATGATGTCGTTTGTATGTGAGATTATTAGTTTCTGATTAATCATGTATGAAGTTGCCAACCTCTAATCTTATTGCGTAAGAGCACTAAACTTGTGATTTATGGCCTTTACTTCACAACCCTAATATCTGTTAGGTATACACATACATATACACATACATACTTATACATACATACTTACATATAACATTTTAGCCTCTAATTCTGACCAGGATAGCATGTATTTAAACAGTATTAACTGTTGTATAAGAAGTAAGAGAAATGTATAGAAATTATATATAAATATTAATTATATTCCATGCTTATACCTTAGTTACGTATAACACAAGTTAATAAAATATATGATAGTCCAGGAAGCGGTAAAGATGAGACTAGTTTAATTTGTATGTTATGGTTAAGTGTAGAAACCTGTCTGAATTGAATATACTCTTCTTGCATCCTTAATTTTCTAAGAACTGGACAAAACCTAATAGGAAACATTTTGTAGAATGAAAGCGAGAAACATTTTGCGCCGCACTAGTTAGGATAAGGACTGTAAGATAATGAGATGGTTTCTTCCAGGAATATATGATAAGTTACTAGTATATCTGATTACACAAAATACCTTATTCTCTTAGTTATAAGGTTGTTATTGCTATAATAAGTTTTTATTTATACATCCCAACATCACCAATCTATCACAGTAAGGGAAAAGTTCCTTAGACACCACATACTGTAGAGGTATATGTAGACACAATATAAGCGATAAGGCTTTCTTGGTGAAGTGTAGGTGTCAATAACAAGTATTGTCTTGTCATTTAGCAAGTGAACCTCTATTTATTACGTTTAGGTACTCAGTCATAAGTAAAACTTGCATACATCCGGTACAATATACCTGTATATACCATATTATGTCCGTGTCTAAAATTTTTATCATAGCATGCAAATATTAATACATTTTTTTTGAGAGCCGTAAGAAGCGACTAAAGAAATAGGGTAAATGTAATCTATTTGGACGATGGGCTGTTAATCTAGCATCAACATGCTATATCTTAAAAACTATCACTATCTCGTAAGTTGTGTTAAATGAGACAGATAATATGTCCCTACTCTTCAACATTTTCGGTATTCTGTTTACCCCGATGGGGTTAAAAGCTTGTGTATGATATGTTTACAAATCTGAAAACTAGGTCCTCAATAAATCAGGAAAGGTGATCGTTGTGTCTCATCATTGTTTATCATTTATTTAATGATGTACTATTTGTCACAGCATGACCTTATGGATAGATTTATACTACTTATTGATATCAAAAACTTATGACATAGTGTCTGTATATGGTGTAAGGGCTGCCAAAGTCACGTTTTTTAAGTAATATGAATCTAGCGTGACCCTATGGACCACTTTATCCATTTTCTAAAAAGATATTAAACATGACATTACCATAATAAATTATTTTGTTTCACCTAATTAATCATAGACCTATATAAAACCATCACAGAGTCATCTTCAGGAGGTCTAAGTACAACACGTTCAAGTTGACGACTTAGCTTTAATAATACATGATTTTGAGCATTGACCCTTTAAAATTAACTGCTTGAGTTAACTCTATGGTAACTATATTATGGAAAATATGTGATAATAAGATTAGTACAATTGCTGAGAATTTGAGCTGGCTACAGACGACAGTATTATAAGGAGTTAAGTTTTGTCCTTATATCCATCACTAATAACTAAAATGCTCTACAATAAATCTTTATATAATTGTTAAAAATTTCTAGACTAACTTACTATATTCATAAAAAAATATTTATATTATGATTGAGTAATATATTAGAAATGGACGGTAAATGAAAACATTATGAAGTACGAATATAAAAAATGAAGACATTAATGAAAACAAAAAAGCTATATTAATTGGCAAACAATACGAATAGCCGACGGTTAATAGTATGAATTTCTATGTATATAAACGGAACATAATCTCCTGGTCAATTGTTATAATGGAGGAAAAATAATAACTTATAGAGAGATAATAAGAAAATTTTTATTCTTATTAAATAAATCTTTTGCTGTCTATTGTCCTTATTGAAAAGCACAATTTGCACAAAGTCTTTATTTAATATATTATGCTAAATGTTGACATTTGAAAAATGTTACAAAAACCTATTGAATGAGTCAGCTAAGTTCTGAATTTCCTTTGACCCACTTGTCGATCAAGTTTTGTGCGTAACCTACACAATTCGTCCACTTTTGGAAGCCGCTTGCATCGGCCAGCATACATCACGCGTTACGCAACCTTAGGAAACATTTTATTAACACAACAGTTTACCATAGAATGAGACTCTGAGACAGATACCGAATGCCGGTTCTCTTGTTCCGCTTAATGTATTCAACGTTCTCGTATCGGTGAGCCGCCGCAGCATTTACTTGTATAAATATGTGCGCTCGCGGCTTATCACCTCACAAACCGACCAAACTCGGCGGAGAGAACAACAAGCTCACATTGGCTGGCTTTAAAGCGTTTAGCTAGAAGCCATGGCGTTTGTTGTAAGTTGAATGACACTCGAAAATCTTATTCGACAAAAAAATCTAATTATATTAACGAATTAAATATTATTGTTCCAGGTTAAAATCCTTTTCCTCACAGCGTTAGCGTGTGGTACGCATGCTGGTATAATATCGGGAGGCCACTCTCACGGAGGAGACTCATATGTCTCATCAGCCCTGGCGGCGCCCTCGGCGTCCTACGGGCCTCCTTCAAACTCTTACGGGGCTCCGGCGGCTGAGGTGCACGTGTCCCATGGAGGCGACGGTGGCGGCTACCACGGAGGCGCTGAAGTCGGCGTGATCTCTGGTGGACACGGCGGCGGCTTCGGTGGCCACGGAGACCTTGGCGGCCACGGTGGTGCTGCAGTGTCAGTATCCGCCAGCGCTGGTTTCGCATCAGCTGGAATCGGCGGTGGTCACGGATTCTCTGGCATCGGCGGTGGCTCTGGATTTGGAGCTAGCGGAGCAGGTTCAGGGTTCGGAGCCAGTGGTGCTGGAGCCGGTTTCGGCGGTGGTACTGGATTCGGAGGAGACGGCGGCGCTGGTGGTCTCGGAGACGCTCTCGGCGGAGGCATCGGGGGAGGAATCGGCGGCGGTCTGGGCGGAGGCTTGGGCGGCGGTTTCGGCGGCGGCGCAGGTTTCGGAGCTGGTGGCGGTGCTGGATTCGGAGCCGGTGGCGGCGCAGGGATCGGCGGAGGCAGAGTGGCTGGACCCGGAAGGTACGAACTTCAATCCGTCGTACAGAACGTAGTGAGACGCATCCCCGTGGAAGTGACCCGCCATGTCCAAGTGCCCGTGCCACAGCCCGTGCCCGTCCCCGTTCGCCAGGAAGTGAGAGTCCCAGTGCCCCAGCCCTACCCCGTGCCCGTGGAAGTAGTGAAACACGTCCCCTACCCCGTGCACAAGACCCAACACGTGGAAGTCGAAAGGCGAGTCCCAGTCGAGGTTGTCAGACACGTCCCAGTCGAAGTGATCAGGAAGGTGCACGTGCCAGTTGAAAAGCACTACGAGGTCATCAAGAAGATCCACATCCCCATCGAGAAGCACGTCGAGGTCCCCGTCGTGGTCTGGAAGCCCCACCCCATCCACATCATCAAGCACGTCACCCACTACCAAAAGAAGGGCTGCTGCTGGTAAACGAACTGAATTCAACATCCGAGAGAGGCTGCCGTGATATTACCAAAATGTACCTACATAGTTATTAACACTGTAAATATTTAGTCATTAGTTTTATGCGCGTACTGTACATATGTTACAATTATACGAAAACTTAAACGAAACAGAGTTTTATTACCTACAAATTGAATAAAATCTTGAGATAAATACAGCAATTCTTAGTCTATCTATCAGTGAATAGAGTTCGCATTGATTTAACATTTTATTACACGACGGAAAGTCCCTACTCTACTGCCTTATTTGTCCCAAACACAAAGCTACAACGTGTATGAAATAAAATTAGGTTAAAAACTGTAATAACTTAGTTTTATGTGAGAATATTTTTATAAAACTGTATGTTGTCATAATAAATAACATAAAATTTTATTAGCTGAATTACATAACAGTAAAACCGTTAGAATTCGGCAATCATCAACAAAACATGGCCTAATTAAAAAGTCTTCCAAATCAGATCATGGTAAATGTCGTAACTAGTAGACTCGATTTATACAAAAAAAAAGAAATTAAAACTTTGTATGCAAAATTACATGTTATCTTTTAAGAAAGGCAAAATACTCGTACTATTATTTAAATTTATAGCTGTAATTCAATGAAAAATAAACCATGAAGTCCATAACATATATACACCATTAACTCTAAGAATTGGTGATGCCTTACCGGGTCATGACCTGATTAATTACATAACAGTCATCGTTACCATCAGAGTATGCCACGCGGAAAAGCTTATATATGGCACCTACACACTCGTAATGTATCAGTTCACCATACAAATATCAAACCCATGACCTATCCATTCATTCAAGTCCCGATCTTTAACCTTTTCGGAACAGTCAGAGGTTTAATGATAACCATCGTTACTGACACCTCAATACGCCAAACATTATTGGGCACTGACCATCTGACACGATTACATCGAAACTTACAACACTTCCTGAAGATGAGGCTATAGAAGAAATCACAGCAGTGAAATTTGATATTTCATAGTTTACAATTATAACATTATAATATCGCGACCCCCAATATTCATGCTAAGAAGTGACCTAAGAGATATTACACCGAGGTTTTGTCCACCCCGAAAGGCATTAAAGGACGTGAATGTATATTTATGTATGGTTTTGAGTTCAAAATTGAAAGAAAAAGCTACTCATAGATCGACAAAATATACCATGGACACAGATAATATAATACTACAGCCACAGCTACAGCCATGGATATACACTTTACTATAACTATCATTTGCGGTCAGAGATTCGTTGATCCATCTCCGTAATTGTGATGTAGTTTACTTTTCAAATAGATAATAATTTTACACGGTGACTAGAAACATCTCCGGTCATGTTATGATAAATAAAACAAAAACGACATAGGGAAGTGTATTTGGTAAATAACTGATACTATTTTTCACACACATACATTGTAGTTTGGAATTGAAACCATATACGAATTACAACCCTAATAATCATATTTTAATGAAATTTTAATGTAAATAGGCTTACATGATTATCTAGAACGTTCTATTATGAAACAATGAATAAATAGGAATCAAAATCAAATCTTCTGTCATTCTGGAGTGGAATATTATTCGTATAGGTGACCGAGCATAAATTCTCGAAGAATCAGTCCAGTTCAAGCAGGTTCATATGTATATACGTATATAATTGAGTTAAGTAAGACACAAAAGTTCAATACGTCATAATAAAGAATTCAAGTCTATCGACATGTATCTAGCATGACTGACTTTTGACCTAAAGTCTAACCTCTTTTTTCATGCCAAACATAGCCTAGCTTTCAATTATATTCAATTGTAGTCTCTTTCTTCCTTTGGATAATTGAAATGTCAATGAAAAGCATACTATTACGACGTAAATTTTTTTTATATAATCATTAAAACACTAAGGTTCCGGGTTTGTACTTTATGGAGTAAAGTCCTGCATTAAGAATGATATTTCATTACAACTGTTTTTTACATGAATCTCATTAATTAAATAAAAACAATAAGACCGTACTTGATAACTTTATTAAATTTCGAAATAATCATATCGTTTTCCAATAATTTCAATCTGCGGCAATGGATTCATATAACTAAGGCTGCACCTAAGTGAAAATATTAATTAGGTGTTTAATTTTATAAAATTTGAAATACTCAAGTATGTAGTGCATTCACGACCTTACAACCCTTTCTGGGTAGTCTGAGGTTGAATAACCACCATCAAGTATGTTTTGTGATGGATGGCCACTCGAGACCCAGTTTTATCTACAAAACAATAACTATCGTGACAGGTGGTAAACATATTATATATGGATATGGTCACCCATCCAGACACTTACCAGGCCCGCGTTACTTAACTTTGGTGATCTTTGGCTCAAATTTATGATCAATTATAAATTAGAGCTATATAGGACTTTAAAAAACACTTGGCTGTCTTCTCCAATTTCTATTTCTCAAAATTCATATTAAGAACACAAAGGGATAGATTTAAATTATGATGAGCTTACCTCAATTCCAATTTCACTAACTCTAACTATGGAATTTTATTCATATATACAATATAGAATATCTCTTTCTCAGGGAAATACATGTTGTTTATTTATTTCTACTAAATCACAAGTACCGTACCGTCACTTAAAGTATTGCAAACCACAAAACTTTCGTTTAAAAAAGTCAACAAGTCAAACAAAAGTAGGCTCGACCACACATCTCTTAATTTAATTGGCCACGGGTCATTACCAGTTGCTTCACACAACTTCAACTCTGTTCAATATCGTTTCGTCATATACTTGCCACCTACTATTTCCGTTATGTATGTTAGATAATAAGCGAAGATTCCACGAGAAGATACTCGTGTGTTGTAAATCATGAGTATATACCCACTGGGCCATTAATTTCAGTGGATTAATCAAGACATTCCTATTCATTTAGGCTACGCGAGGCAAGTAGGAAATAAGTAAGCATCTGACCATCTCGGATACGCCTGTTTCCGTATTCAAATAAATTTTGTCGAGAGAAATTATGCCAGTTGATTCGATGAATTTGCTTATTAGATATTTTAGGTATGCGAATACGAGATATCGATAAGATATGTTTACTATTAGGCCTAATTTATTGAGTTACTTAAAAATATATGGTGTCAATTCTTGTTGTTTTAATAAGTATTTAGATAACATTTGTTTTAAGCTATAATTTGTTTCAGTATATTAAATTTTATTATACCGTCTTAAACAATACATATAATTCCCCTTTCACCTTGTCGAAATGAAATCATTTCGTAACGTATGTTTTGTTAGATGACATGTAGTTCATTAATTATTATCTGCTTTGTTACAACGACTGATGGCATATTTGAACAAAACTTTCCAAAGGTTTGAACTCTCAGAATGCATGCCATGTCTTCAAAGCGAAATTATCGAATAAAATAGTAGAGTATAGTAACCAAATGAAATATTAATAGATACTATTCGATCTCTAGACACGAGATTTACATTAAGTTAGAACATTATCGATATGAACGTATTCATTTCCTTAACTTCCCAACACTAGCCCGAGATCCTAAACGATTAGAAGCACATGCAAGTAGGTTATACATTTAAATATTTATACCAAATCTATAAAATAATTTGTTTGGCTTCACGACGAGCATAAGGTTCTTGGAGCTAGTGGAGATAACTTGGGAGGCTGCATGAAAAAAGCCGCCATGGAGAAGACGGTGGGTATATTATTAAATCAATGGTTTTATTACTACATTTTTTGACACGCACATTGGAATATAGGATGTTGTGTACGTTACATATTGTTTATATGGGTTTTAATGCCACTAAATCGCAAGTATTGCAGAGAGGCTGCATTAATCAGCCACTATTGAAACATCATGGATTTCTCTTATCTAAAACATTTCATGTATTGCAGAACTAATTTTTATATTGAGATTCAATGTATATGGTATATCAGAGTAAATCCTATAAGATAACTAAAATTTCATTTTAATTGATTCTGACAAACTTTTTATGATTCTTTGGGTAATTATTATTTATTTTGATTCCAGAAACTCTCGCTACTATTTTTGATGACAATGGCCATTGCACACGCAGCAGAAAAGGATTCTCAATCATTCGACCAAGAGATGACAGAAAGCCAGCAGTACAAAGAGATAGTAATGTATCTAACACCGAGCCAAATACGTGACTTACAAAAGAAACAAAAGCCTGGTTCCAATGATGAAATGTACACTGTAAGGAACGAAACTGAACTAGCGGAGTTAAGAAGGCTATCTGAAAACAATATGAGAAAACTATCAGCAGAATCAGTCCAAAAACCTGTAAAGGAAGTTAGTCAAGAATACCAAGAAAGTCAAACAGAATCCCCACAAACAGCTTACAACACTGAAAGAGAACACGAAAACACATTCCAAAGACAACCTCCCAATTACATGTACTTTAACATACATCCTCAAAGTTCAAACCAGTTTTCTTCCCCCAACCCTAGACAACATTTCTATCCCGACCTCAACTTCCTGAAAGAAATGCAAAGGGCCAACCATCAGTTGCAAAATAATGAATTGATCGCGAAAAATAGATTCAGATTAGTCCCCTACGATTACATGGCAGAACAGAAGAGGACGCATGAACAACTTGCTCAGCAAATACTGGGATACCCTGTCGAGACTGACCATGGATTCGAAAGTGATTTTATAAGTCTCACCGATGAACCATCTTATCCACAATTTCAATCTTCTTTAGGACATGATTACTTTGACAAACACTCGTTTGGCAGTTTTGACTCGCGATTCGGAAGAAACTTCAATTTCGATAATAAGTTTGAAGACCGATCGTCTAGCTCAGACAGCTATGCAGCGAATAGCGATAAAGACTATGTATTGAAAAGGAAACCTATTGAATTCATTAAAAAGGTAAAGGTCCCTACTCCATACATAGTAAAAGTACCCACGCCGGTTGAAGTTAAAGTTCCACAACCCTACGCTGTCCCACTAGAGATTTACAAGCCAGTGGTAGTCCCAATAGAACAGACTGAAAAAATAGAGGTAGAAAAGCCAATTCCAGTAACTGTAGAAAAAAGGGTGCCTGTGGAAGTAGAGAAGACTGTTTTCGTCAAAGTTGACAAACCTTACACTGTTGAACGCGTTGTACCAGTCGAGGTGAAAAAGGAAATACCGGTAGAAATCCCCATTTATAAGCCCAAAAAACTCATGATCCTCAAACATGTTTGGGAAGATTGAGCTACTATTAATCCGTCTAAACTTTATTAGGATAAGATCTGTGCAATATAAATTAAAGTTATTTATGAAATAAACCAAAAATTTTAAAATTATCATTGCTTTTTATTTTTATTTAATTTATCAGCACCAGCACGTAATGAAACACTACAGTAATGTCATGTTAGATATTGACTAAGTGACGAAAAGTAGGTCTGATATAGACATTAGCAAAGTACATGTACTTCGCAATTGTAAAAATGGACACGCTTACTTTAGACTACCCCGCATGGGATAGTGGGTAGTGTTTATATTACAATTTCTCTTCTCATGTTCATAACTAAAAGGTCAAATAACACAATAATAGTTGGCATGTTATGTATTGTTCATAAAAGCATGTCTTGCCCTAGGGCATGACATCTCCTTAGGCACTTTTGGTATGAGATAATCAGAGAATCATTTGAATTGTGATGGGCTATCTCTTATTCGCTTCTTACAATAACCTATAAGGAAATATAGGAGATTAGATTGTTTTCAAATCCTAGACCAGTTAGGTTATGAAGCCTAACCTTTGGTATTCTTTAGGCCCGATGTTATATATATACCTAATTTAAAAAAATATTTATAGACACTCGTACATTCTAGTAGGTACTTATTAACATCCATGTGCATAAATATGCATGATAGTCTTTTAAAAGCATAATAACCTCGGTAAACTAAAGCCTAAATTGCTGTAACATCGCCCAATAAAATCACCTGTTATTTTTTTCATTCCTTTGTCATCTTATACGGGAATAAATGCACAAATCATAAGCATTATTTTAATAGGCTGAGCACAAATGTAAATAATGTTAAATTATGAAATTTACTTCATTTTCGATGGATAAGCATTAGCAAACAGTTGTTGTACGTGAGTATGCTCCTAAAAATGATTTGCACATTTTTTTAAAAGATAGTATGACGTATTGAAAACGACGGAAGTAAGTATTTTGATGATTATTACCAAATTCTCTATTACAGATCTAGGTCTTGAGTATAATTTAAAGTAGGTAATATTCAAAATCTACGAGGTAGTCGATGGGTGAGTTGACGCTCCGGAAGTAAATTTGGTAGAAACTAGGCATGACAACCTACACAGTATATATAATATACTTAATATTATTAAGTAACACTATCGTTTAGGAATCCAAGTAAATATATGCTTGTTTAGTAAGAAAAAGAAAGTATATTTTGTTAAGGATAATAATGTTTATTCAATCTGATGTCACCATGTAGCATTATGTTATATTTGTCACAATTATCATTAATATTCTTCCATTCCACTCAGTACCTTAGAAATATGACTGCCCACACATCCCCTGGCTATACTACTTATGATTTGGATTTGACGACTGTCATCGTATTAATGTAAATGTGTTGACTATTTGCTACCATATGTAACCTCCTGCATCATGCTAGTTATCGTTTCATTTATATTTCAGTGAGGAACGCTTGTCTCAACATATGGATTATTATTGTAGCCCTTAATCTTAGATATTTACTCCTTACCTCTTAGTAGCTTTTTACGACAAGCCGAAAAGTAAAGCTGCTAGTTCATTTTCTTTAACGCCACAAGTCGATGGCAGCAAAGTAATTACGGACAACTGCAATTTTTACAAAATGTTTTTTTTATAGAAAATAGCATATTATATCAATATCTAACGTTTCACGAAACAAAATTATAAAATTTCCTATTATTGTGGTTTTTTTCGGAAGTAATTAAAGATATATACACTCCTTTTTTTAAAACAAGCAACGTAAACAGTGACATGTAACTATGTCCGTAATTGCGCGGGAGTTTGCGCCCCGTAATCTGGCGTAAACAAGAACATGTGGCAGTTGTCATGTTCTTGCGCGGACAGGTTATGTTTTAGAGAAAAAAATAATTTAAAAATAATTTTCTTGAGTTGCACATGAAACTAGATGATTTTATATTAAAAAGAAGAAAAAATAAGTGTGACAGGGAACAAAATACTTTTAAATATGGCAAAAAAGGCGTCCAAAAAGAAATTAACGACATCACCGGTCTAACAAATTAATTAAACAGAAACTATGGAAAGAACAAGTTTATGTAAGACATTTATTTTAAATATATTTTAATAACTTTTAATACGTTATACTTTATTCGATGTTGATTTTGTTCTTATTTAGACTAATTCAAAACTTGAGGCTATTACGGCGTAAATGCAGATATCTGGCAGGTGTCATTATTTACTGCGGACTATACTACTCAGATGTCTCTATTTACAACCACTTCATACAAGTATTTTGATCGATATTTATTTTTTCAGTTAATTCAGATACCGAGAAAGCTCTTATACAATAAGAGGGCATCCTAGAAGAAATTGAAACACAATCCCTAAATAAAAGATACTATATTATTATATTTTACGTCGTAGAAAGGGTACGTTCAAGTTTGTGACGTTATAATGCTAATTAGGTGCCGTGATTCAATGGAATCTATTGGGCGATGTGCTGGCAATCTGTCATCAATGTTGTATATGACACAACATCTCTAATATTTATGCTAAAAAGCGACCTAAGATGTATTATTATGCCTCCAAGGTTCTGTCCACCCCATATTTACATTTACATCCATAGATATCTTCATGCTCGCAAGTTCATAGATAGTAGCATCCCTTGTAAAAAGGCATCCCTGTTATACAAAGACATTCACTAGCTCCACAATCTCCTTATCAATTTCAACTTTACAATGTCCTTCCGTTCCTTTCTACTTTCATAACTTTCGCTTCATACCTCTCATCTTAAGTGCATGATCCACACACGTGAGCATTTCCTGCAACTCCCCAGCAGATGAGGCAAGTTGAATCTGGTCGTTTATTCTGCTCACCCATACGCTATCCCCAGTCTTTTTACTTAAAAAAAATTATCAATATACAACTTCACCATCTTCGACTAGGGTTTGATAAAAGCAATTTGCTAAAGATGAAACTGTGGCAAAAAGGGGTTCCAACGAAGTTGTCAGTTGCCTTTACGATTACATTAGAAGGAAAGCTGAAGAGGGTCTAGAAGATATGCACTTATGGTCAGATAGCTAAGGTGGTCTGAACCGGAACCGTATTGTTTTTCTATAAGTTTGTGTTTACGAATTGTCAGAGACAATCGATACGCATCTGAAAGGTTTCTTACAAAATATTCCTTGCTTCACTCACACCCATTAACCTTATCATACATGCTCTACTGTTCTTCACACTACGTACACCCACTTTGACAAGAATGTCTCCAATTTGATCTCAATAAGTTCTACATGGCCTACCATGTCCGAATCTACCTTCCAGTTTGGCTTTATAGATTCTTTTAATAATCCTCGTTTAATCCATCCATACATCAAACCACCTTAACATACCTATCTCTATTTTCGTCTCTAAATCTTCTTTCATAGCACAACGTTCACGCATCACACTTTACCGTAGCCTTTAACAGAACCTAACATTACACACTCTCCTGAGGGACCTCATCTCTACCACAATAATTTTGCTTTCATGATTCTTCTGCCATACCAGTACTCATTACCTTACATATTCGTATTTGCCATCGCTTTTTAGAAAAAGGTCATACATAACAAGAAGGAGACAGAGTCCTTGCATTAATTTTCTAAAACTAAACAGATTTTCTGTCACTAGAATGGTACACCTGCGTTTGCTGGAGTAAACTCAATAATGAACCCTATGCAGTTGTTGAAGTGAGCTAAAACGAAATTCTGAACTTCAAAAGTTTCTTGAACAGTACCTACACATGATTAAAAAACCCAGGACTTGGTGTACGCGAAACATTGGTACAACCTCATAAGTCAGACATGATATCTTAAAATTACGATTTAGATATTTAGATGAAATGTCTATGATCATTGAATGTTGCAAAAAAGGCACGGTCTCAGCAGAATGAAACCATTCCATTGGAACTCTCAAATTCTTATAATGCAGGAATATCAATCACGACTGCTAAGTACAATGATTATGTCTTTGTGTTTGCAAAATCTAATCCCACCATCTGATCACAACTTCTTTAAGGAGTTAAAACATGGTCTAGGTGATGAAGGAGACGTTGACACTGATGAATAGTTCCTATTTAACCTACTTTGTGATTGAGACAAAGCGAGAAGACATACTAGACTATTTTATTTCATACATTTTCGTTTACTTACAATCAAATTTTTATTTTGTTTTCTACGTGAATAAGGAAGATACTTAATGTAATGTATAAAAATAAAAACTATAATCAAATATAGTTCTAATTAAAGTTTAAGTTAACGAAAAAAACCCCTAATGTAGCACTAAAACAATTGAAATAAATAGGAATGCCATACTTTAACTGAATCTCAATAATATATTTGATTTTACAGGTAAATGATTGTAATTACATAATAATATTTCTTGAGTTTTATGTATATTAGTATGAAGTAGATAAAGACGTGTTTAAACATTCCAGTGTTACTAAAGACATCTGCATTATTTGGCTAGAAAATATTATTTTGTCTTTACGAAGATATATAATTTATTTGTTTAATTAGTTTTTATACATATGTTTATGGTTTTTATTGCAAATAACGTGTTTATTTTGTATTAAAAAGTTTATTTAATTTTACAAAGTAAATAGAGACATCAGTCAGTTGTCTTTATTGCTTGATTCTATAATACAGCGTAAAAAAACACAAGTACCGTATTTCAAAAACTATAAACAAATATAATGATTTTTCAATAATATTTAATAAATAATAATATTAAATACCATTCCTGAAAATTTCATAAACATTGTATGTATGGTTTAGAAAATACACCGTTTTTTCACGTTTTTCGCTCCCCTGTAAAATTGCGTTTTTGTAGATGTCTTTATACACTTTGCTGCCATCGAAGTATTAGTTGTGGATAAAAAAACTCCTTTAAAATGATAAAGAGCAATGTTTTACTCGTAAGGAAAAACATGATCACAACAGGAGTATATCGTATCGCGGTCACTTAATTCGCTTGTTTTTACGTTATAAGATGCCATTAAGTAAAAAAGGCTTAGCTTCGATCTTATAGAATAATAAATTCCCAATTAGTCCTCAACAAGAAGTTACATGTATCGAAAGGTTAGCCACCCATCATAAAATCGATTGTTTACGAGGTGTATGAAACGCAATGAAGCGAAAATGGTATGTCAGGATCGGGTATATGGTATAAGAATCGGGATTAATGGGGATCCGTGATTTCTGCCTACCCCTCTACAGGGAGTCAGGCGTGATGTGTATATACAAAAACCTTCCTACGTTGGTACGTATCCTACGTTATTAAATTTAAAAGACAAACGCGTTCAAGCCCATTGATCCATGCGGGGTAGTCAGAGATTCAGGTATCCATCTCTTCAATCGCGGAGGTAGTAATTCTATGGCTACCTTGAACCCACCTGTTGACCAAATAGTGCTTAATGTGACAGGTGGCAAGCCATGTCCCCATATACCAGCACTAACTATTACCTGTTCGGGGAACAGGCAGGTTTCCTCACGATGTTTTCCCTCATCGTATTATTAAATTTCGTAATTAGCAATATGTAATGAGATTAAGGCTGTTAACCTCTCTGCTACATACCATAAACTAAAATGATAACCCTTCACTCCTGTAACTTGTTTTAAGCAAAGATAGTCACAAATGTGAATTTTGCTCAAATTTTAACGTAGTGTGATGTGAAACAGGTTTCGCTAGAAATTGAGTACTTTCTATTTTCAGAGTTTGTGACTCACAAACGTTATAAATCAGTGTAGAGGAGGGTTTTCAAATGTCAATTATTTCATAATAGTGAGTTCTGTTGCCATTGAGAAACGGATAACCTCCTGAGATATCAATATCTTAGACATAATATCTCCTCGGTCACTTTTAGCATCAATATCGGGGTGGCAATGACGGTGATTCAAAATATTTGTGTCAGGTTGCTACCCCATCCCGCAATATAATTCATGAAACCTTGATCCCGTAGTAGGCTTCTACGACATGCTGAGTGGGATTCGGCGCAGCTATGTACGAGCTAGCTAGTAGTACAAGTCAGTTATGAAAAATAGCGACACGGCTTATCACATGTCCCATTCATTATTTACTATCTGGTCCGCACGTGGGTTCAAGGTGGGCATAGATTTAAAACACCGCAATTGCAGCGATGAACACTTTAGGACCTGGCTACCCCGCATGGGATAGTGGTCATCAAAGTGTTTATCTTTTGAAATGCGCCAAATTATTTTATTTACATCCCGGCCATTCCGAGAGAAATCGTTTAGCATGTATTTGATATCGGTCACGTTCTGGCTTATAATAGGATAGCGAAACATTAAGCAGGTTAAGTTTTCATATACTAGAAGTACTACGTGAGTGAACAATTAACTTTTCAACTTAGATTATCTGTGACAGTCATGTATCACTCGGTAAATAACCTTTTGTACTACAGCTAGATACTTGGTAAAACTGCATATAATGGAATCACTTTCTAGACGATATATCGACAGCAGCTCCCGACTTCCACTATCCCAGGTAGATGGACAAATGACTAGTGGCTGACTGCCCTCACAGTGGCACTTGCAGGCAGACACTATTTTGGAGGTCATAGTGGCTCTACCCAAGACTCAGCTTTTAAAACCTCATTATATCATTGAAGTAATGGTCCAGCAAAAAGATAGGTTAGTTGTTTCGAATCCCACTGACGATAAAAATAGCGTGCCTTAGACGGATTGTAGTCATGGCCCACGGACACTCAATGTTTTGAGACCTCACCTTTATGTCAGTAGATGGCAAGTTTGTATTGAAGAGGAGTAATTGTTTATCCATGTGATGATAAACTTTTTACAAGATTAGTGCGAAAAATGAGCTACATATGACATAAGGCTATTCGCACATCCAGAAAACAGACACATCCTGCATTGCCTAATTTCGGTCATGTTTTGAGATTTTGTGTGTCAACTCGGCTACTACATAATTTAGAATCTTTTACATTAACAATCTCGTTACTCGTGCTTCTCCCCTCGTCGTGCTCTTCCTTCGGTAGAAACATCTTATAAAAGCAGCGACAGAGAGAGAGAGAGACAGCCTTATCATCAATGATATTCAGTTGTCAAAGGCTTTACTTCGCGAAAACAGATTAATTTAAATGCTGTCCAAAGACCAGTAATGATTATTACGTGATAAACTTAATAAGTAAATTACCTCATTACCATACTGTAAGACTAGTTCATTATGAATTAAGTGTAACGATTACTATCGCCTTATAATTGCAGTTGTAACACTGACAATAAGGAACAAATCATTGCTTTTATGGACTTTACATAATATCTGATTTACAACGTCAATGAATCAATCACTGCTTCTTGTTCAAGCAAATAAGAAGCATAAGTAATGCTTCTTGTTCTAACAAATTCCTGTTTGTATCATTGCACAAACTATTTACGATTTAATTATTCATGCAGTGTCAATTATACAATATGAGGGTGTATTCATTGATTGATTGGATCATTATCCGATAAATTCATTGCGTATTATTTATGTATGTTGTATTTTACGAGTAAGTATTGATGCTATATAGTTCTTTTTTCCCAGCAAGTCATATAAACAATGTCCGACGGACTAGTGACCTGTCAACAATGTTTCATAAACGCCATACGACCGTGATACTATTTCTTAAACTGATTAAGGAGATATTATTTTTCTATCCTGTTCTCGCTACACCCTGAACCCGATAGAACCGTAAAGAGGCGAGAAAGAAGTTACGCCGATCTCTATACCACAGATAATATAATACTACAGTATACTATTTAGTTATAGGAGGATGATGATGTTATTTGGGCAAAGGGGTGCGATGCGTGTCGGGTTTCCATCAGTGTATTAGTCCTGACAAGGACCCTGTACTTTCGCTAGCCTGGTCTGAGGTGAAACCTCTTTGCGCTTGTAGTTCATCATTTATGTTCACGTTTAAGCTATCCTTTATTGTTTCCTCATTATGTCTTAGTGTTGTAGCTCAGCTCTGTATTTAATCGTAAATTAAGATAAACGTTGCAAACATAGAGAAACTTATATTCTGTATACTTAGCATTACTTATATTTCAGCATCAAACGTGTACGAGTGTTTCATCACACTGTTTCTGAATAGTGACAATTTGGCGTAAGCACGTCATTTGGGTCTAGTTATTTCGTCCAAGTCTAATATCTATTATCTGTGTTAATGCACTACATGTGAAGTATGTATTTATGACTAGATGCAATCCAGACGTTGCAATTGAACTAGTACTGTCTTAACCGCAATCCTTTGCACAATGTTTTATATTGGTTTACGTAATACGTTCGTGTAAGACAAATCTTGGAGAAAGATAAACAAAATTCATTGACCGTGAGTGGTGCAGTAATTTAATGTAAAACAAGAAATAATTGGAGTGGGTACGTCAATGTACTTTTTTAGTTTACTTTCTAGATTAGAACAATTGGATTTGTGTTCGTTATAATGATTATCCTTATTTTACTGTATCTTTAGCGTTAAGTGCATTAAGTACGCCAAACCAAAAATGTATGAAACCACATTTTTAAAATTCATTGACAAATTTGATGAAAATAAATTTAAGTTCAGATAATTCGCACTGTTATAATTCTATGATGATGAGTTCATTATCAATTAAAATATATGCAAAATTCTTCAATTTACAGTCATGTGTCACGTAAATTCAGTAATTCCAACTTTCACATATTATATTGGTGAAGTTAAATGAATAAAGTATGTTAACACGACACGGCTGCAAATTTAGTAATCAGTGTAAAGATCTTGAGTGTCAATATTGTAATTTGTCCTATTATGAAATAACAAACCGTGTAATTTAATAGTTTGAGTATCAAAAATGTTCCTACATGTTATAGATGAGAGCTGCAATTTTACAATGATATGAGAGGAAATAAGACAGAGTGTTCACAAATAAAAAACTTTAATTATATCACAATTATGCTGGAACTTATCCACAATCATAAATCAGCCGCTAACGAGCGACATCAGTCGACACATCATAAATTAGTTTTCGTCATAAACATTTCGATCGCTTTCATCATTCATAGACATCTACTCAATTCTATTAGCTTTCGCAACAATAATTTGCATTTAACAATGTGAATTCACGGGTGCTCATTCCAGTCCAACTTACTTTCAGTATTCAGGTACCTAGACGCTAGTCAGATAAAACTATGTAAAAAGCTTTAAAAAGTAAAATGCTGATTAATATCCTTCATAGTTGTAACCTTCGGCGACGCCCTCTATTGCCGCGGTGTGAGCAGGTTGGAAGTAATGGGGTTGGGCCACAGGCTGGTGTAGTTCACTGGCGCCATAGCCCTTCAGACCTTCGTATGCCTCCAAACCTCCATGAGGGAAACCAACCAGATGTTCAGTGTTATGTCTATGGTCCTCTAGAACGAGACCTCCGCCAATTTTATGCTCAGTTTCTGGATGAATCTGTTTCAGGTCGGAAGCTGATTGACCTTTCTCTAGCGGATGATGAAGAAGGTGGCTGTATTCTTTCTTCACGTACACGGGTACTGGATGGAAGTGCTCGAACTTGATGGACTGGTGGGATTTGGCGTGGTCATGTACCACGTGGTGTTGGTGCTCGGATTCCCCTACTAAGTCATACTTCTCTTGCAGCTGAGGTTGATCCTCTTGGATGTGGGTAGGGTACGCCGCCGCCACTGACACAAGCCCCAACAGAATCTGCGAACGAATTATATGGATTGAAATTATAAATTACGAGTACGTTTTAGCCGTTCATAATATACCTATTGTTTGAAAAACCGTTAAGAACTAAATTAATTTGTTGAGATTGACAAGACTTCTCTATTACTAATTATTAATAGTATAAAAAGATTTGGTTTTTAAAGATATTATAGTTTTTTAATTTTATTTTAACTTATTTCCACAAAAACCATACAACGAATTGTCTGATCAATGAACATAAAGGAAGTTCTATAATAACTTTTCTCGTTAAAATATAAAGTACCACTGTAATCGAAAGTGCGTAAGTAATTACCAAATTCGGTAATACCATTAAAACGTAAATGCTTATAAACCTAAATCTTAATGTTTACGACACATAACATCTCAATAAACCGACACATTACAAAACTTTCGATTTCAGCTTAAAGAGAGCACGAAACTTATCGCAAGGAATCAAACCGTATTAGCGTGACTACGTTACATTAAACACTTGTGATCGCTCGATTAGCTTAAAACACTTTCGGTTAGATACGCACGTAATATTTCATTGTTGATCGTCTGGAGCACTTTATTCCACGGGAGGGTTTCGAGTAATGCAGACCGTTCGTAATTTGCATTGCTTATATAGTCAGTTTCACTCCCCGGTGCACCGAGTGATGTTACGCATTCTCTCTCATTGTCAGTCACTTGATAAACAATGGTTAGAAAATCTAAGACAAACATGTGGAAAAGTATCTCACATGAGCATATGGAGAAGAATGTATCGATTCTAATCTTCGTTCATCTCCTTTGTAATCCAGACACTAGTTCAGGCGTTTTTGCTTGATTTCCAGTTGCTAACGATACGAATGCGTGCGATTATGTGATCGTATTTTTCGATGGCATTGTCTTTGGTTTACGGTTGAGAGTATCTTTTACAATGGACAATATAAATATTCTATATTGTAGATCTCTAAATTACGTATGCTTTGCAATGAGAAATCTCTTGTTTGTGTAGAGTCGTATTTATCATTAATGTATTGTATATATTGGTTGTACTTTTGGATACGTATCTATTTATTTAATATAAATAAGTTATTTAAAAAATCAGTAACAATGAATGCTATAACCATTTGTTTATCCTTCAAATTGACGACGATGAATAAATTGTTTTACATCCTATAATATACCACATGACGTTCTAACCATAATCATCTCACAAAAAATTTTTAAACATTTTATGTTTTGTCTTGATTTGAGGTTGCAAATTGCTGAGTTTATATTTTCTAGAACTTTCATAACGAAATTCACTGATCTTACTGCCTAAATATTACGACATCCAATTCAATCATCCTCAAGATTCTATTTTAGATTGCTAAATTTTACTGAACAATCTACATACAAATAGTGCAGTCGATGATTAGTTTCAAAGATAAAATGGTGATCAGGAAAAATATGTTTCGAACCGTTTCGAAAATTTATCGACCAGTAACAAATTGCTTGGCAATCATAACTTGGCCTATTGGAGATCAAGATAAGGCTCCAACTAGGCTATATGTGACAGATAATCAAACCATTACCAAAAACTATTATGTCAAACGGTTTCATTCACTTGCGAAACGTCTATAAAAATTTAGTCTTGATTGACAAAACTATTTATAGTATTATATTGACACGCAATATTCACGAAAAGATGTGAAATATCCAAAACTAACTGATATACAACGTAAGAATACACGTAACTCACGATGTATTTGTATATTGTATGGCCACAGAATATCGTAGATTTAATATCTCCTAGGAAACTACATAGTTATAATCAACATGGGTTGTAATGACTGATGGAATTTTGGTGACATCTAAGGAATGGAATATCACCCCATCACCCAATAGATTCCGACAAGCACGGGCAGGGAGGCGAAAGTGCAATTCCCCCATCTTTCCCGATCCTGACAAACCACTTTCCCTTCATTGACATCCATACATTGCACACATGCTCGGAGGTTAGATGTATCTCTAACATTACCCTTCTTCAGAATATTTAGGCGTTATACGTATTACTAGATCGTTATTCGTATTATGTTGTGACATATAAGCTGCGTTAATAGTCAGTGCTTGTAAATGGTGACATTGCTTACCACCTGTCACATTGAGTACTGACAATCTGGTCAACTGGTGTGTTCGAGGTGGCAATATAATTACTACTTTCGCTATTGTGGAGATGGACACCTGGTCCTCCGACTACCCCGCGAGGGTTAATTATTGTGAATGCGTTTGTCTTTTTTTGTCTTATGTTAGCTGAGAAAAAAAAGCTAACTAGTGGCAGTTCTTCCCGAGCTATTTGTATAATGAAATGAAATCTATCGGGCAATGACGTAGCTACCTGACACCAATGTGGATATCAATTACACAAGCCCCAAGTAATAAAAGAGATATTATGTCTCTTAGATTCTGAACAGTTTGTCTCCATTAGAGTATGTATATGTATTATAAGACGTACATACGTATTTCTAAGAACCCTACATAACATTGAATTGAATACCTACTAAGTATTCTTGCTTGTATAGACTGCAATTGCGTGATAGCTCTACTATAACATAGCTTTCTGGCCTGTAACTGCACCATTACTCCAATAAAGATAACAGCCATGCTGACTAATCTTTGCACAATAACTTATGTAAGCCAGCATTAAACTTTCGAAGCGTTTTGTATCCTGGTTTATCGATAAGGCTTTGAAAGACTGTACCAAGGTTTCCGAGGTTTCATTTCCTGCTATCTTGCTGTTCCTTTATACTTGCAATAGCTAAACCTGTTTGTAGATTCATTCTTAAGAAGACACTGGTTACAAGACAGAAATGCATAACAATCGTGTCACTTAATCCCTTTCGGAGTGGACCATACCCGAGACCGCGGTCGCTTTTAGAATGATATAAATATTGTTTTTAATTTAGTATTAGTGTTTATTAGTTAGAGGTTGACTACCATCACCTGAATAAGCTTTGGTCATAAAACATCCAAAATCGACTTTATAACTGACAGTTTCATTTTTTTCGGTCAGTTTGGTTTAAAAAGAGTTTCACAAAATTTAGTTAATATTTATAGGCGGTAACGGGACACGAGAAAGTCTAGCCACTCTGTTAGGAATAACGGTCGTGAAGTAGACGTTTAAACACGACTACGCCTTAAAACAAAAGAAAGAATTTCTCGAATAATCTAGAATTCTCGCAGTTGTAAATTCTTACAATAGCCCTCGTAATAAGTTGTTCAAACCCAATATGCGCTTGTTACACGAGCGAGGCGTTACTCAATGATGACGTAACAGTGTGACCAGTGGATTATCGAGATCGACAAGTATTTAACATAGCGCAGAATCACACGGTCGAGTTGCGCTTCTAATATGTTCATTGTGAATGTTAAATTGTCCACTTTGTAAATAGCACACTATGGAACCTGTCTTGGTGTCGATAATTTGAGTATTTGTTAGTTTAATATTACCTAACCTGTCATTATGTCGTATTAAATTGGCCTTAGCAAGCCTTATACAGAATTTTATTTGTGATGTCATTGCACTTGTAGTAATATTAAAAGGGATGTTGTGAATAAACTGTTTATTGTAGCTAACTAACACAACGAATGATTCATAAGGTTATTTTTGTCTTTCACTTTTTAACAACAATTATTTCTACCCAATGTTTTTTTCCTTACATTGAAGATATTACGTACTGTACTACGCAGAGTACATACCTACTAATAAGATACTCTTTAAATTGTTACAAATTTATATATAATATAATTATATTGTTCTAAATTGTAAGTAAATTATAGTAATATAAGTAAGTAAATGAGTAAAATTAAAAGAAACAAAACAGTTAAAAACTATATTATTAATCATATTATATACTTACTAATAAATTAAATTAATATAATGTTTTAGGCAACAATACTTTAAACATGGCAAGAAAGAAACGAAATATTGAAAGCAGACAACACTGAGTATAGGAAAATATATTTTGACAACGAACTAGCCAATGGCGTGACTTGTTGAAAGACGTTTACTATTTTCAAACGAAACGCTTCGTAGTCTCGTATTGCTTGACAAATTTTGAATTTGTGTTCAACAAACGAACCAGCTTTTTCTAAGTTTATGATTAAATTTGCTTAGTAAACGGAGTATTTTTAGTGTAGTGTTGTATATTTAAGTGAGATCTACATTTTTGTTCTATATATTATATATGAAGGTCATGATGAACGAGGAAGTTAATAAATTGTTGTGAGTATTATTGAATGTGATTTCGGTTATGTCTAATCATATTTTTCTTGATATTTTATCTATTCTTATAAGTATACAGAGATAATTGATGTAACTTATCCTTTATCGTCACATGTGTGCACTATATTCGGTGCAAATAGGTGTTTTGTTAATTTTTACTGATTCAAATAATTGTGATGATATCACCACCTATTCAAACCGAAAGTTGGTTGGTTTCGTTATGTTGCTCATCGAGAATAGCAGCTATTGCAGCAGAGAACCAACAATGCGGTACAAGACTCAAGTCAAAATTACGTTGCTATTTGACTAAAAATTCATCCATTCTAACTCACCATACAAAACTCATGTTTGTAGCTTATTTAGATTTGATTTTTTATATTTCAATGAAATATAGCAATTATTTTATCCCTTTAAAACAAAACATTAATTTTCCTGTTATCATATAACTTTTACTAACATTTGCACACTCATCTAACATACATATGGTTGGAACAGTTTCTCAGTTCAAATTTCCAATGTAACCTAAATTATTGCATATCAAAGATCTAAAGAATCGGTGAAGGTTTATTAGCCAGAATTTACACATTTATTATACAAATATTTCTGTGTGAACATGTTTTTATTTCTCTGAAAGGATGTAAACGCCGTTGGATCATAACAACTAGTTGTTTTTATTAGCCTTAATTTAAGTAAAGCATATGCATCACCATCGCTTACACAAAGACGAACATGTTCAGGTGTCCATCTCCACAATTGCGAAGGTAGTAATTCTATGGCCACCTGTAACCCATGTGCTGACCAGATAGTCAGTAATCATTGCAATACAGGTGGTAAGCCATGTAGCCATTTACTAGCACTGACTATTAACTCTTCAGGAAACAGGTAGGTTTCCTCATGATGTATTCCCTCCCCTATCATCAAATTTAATTGAATAACTAATAGCTATGGTGCAAAACTAAAATTTGTTTCTTTTTCTAGCAACAATGTGCTGGAAGAGATCTGCCAGAATGTCCATCAGATGATGGAGGAACTATGGCTGAATTGGTCCCACTTGGGAGTGGATGACAGTAAGAAAGTGCACAACATTACAAGGCTGGTTCAGATTGAGAAGGATTTACACAGAGATGTCTTGTGCGAGACGAGGCAGACTCTTAAGATTATGCAGGCGGAAGTTGAAAGTGAGTATTAATTATGGTTTTATATCTGATCAATTGCTGTAAAACAGTCTTTGTACATATATACTAATTTTACAAGAAAATGGGACATATACCATATATTTTATTAACAAAGTATTTCCTTTGTTACTCGATGTGACAGCCATGTTGCAATGGTCATGATCACATGTCAATATTTATAAAGAAAATTCATGAGTAAAAAATTATCATACATACTCATTGGTTATAGGCTAAAGTGAGTAGTATCTTAACATTGGAAGGTAAACAATGTTGGAAGAATTTCTAATGTTACAAACAGTATTTGTAATTATTTAAAATACTCACTAACTACCCAGCGACTACTCTTTAGTCACAACAGTTACTTTTAATGTCACTATCCCTCAGAATTTTGCTTGTTTGTGCATACAATGCAACACCAAATTCCTTGTTTAATACTGTGATATACAAATACATTCACATGCTTTAATCTCTTTTGGGGTGGACAGAACTTTAGAGACATGAAAACATCTTCTTGGTCACTTATTAGCATGTATGTATATTGAGGTTTTGATGTCATAGAATATTGGTGAGATTCCATACACCCCTAGTCTCTTGTCGCCTCCTACGATATGTCGGGAACAATGGCAGCTAGTTAGCATTAGTTTTACTTCCCCAAATAGCACAGGGCAAGTTAATACTGTTTACACAACAACAATACTGTGATATAATTTAACGATAATATAAAAATTGTTTATATATTCATACACAAATAAACTCAAATATTCTTTTTGTTTAGAACTGAAGGAAGAGACGGAAGAGTTGAGCCGATGTCTCTCGGTTGACATCTCCATTGTAGAGATGAAAGAGGGAATGATGTTGGTGGATTATAAGCGGGAGCTAGAGGCGCAGATTGTGGGGTATGTTTATAAAGTACTATCCAATATTAATCTAGGAGTTCCTTGTTACAAAATACCCTTGTGGGATAGTCAGAAGTTGCCGAGGCCATCTATACAATAGCAGAGATAGTAATTCCATGGCCACCTCGAACCCTCATGTTACCAGATTGTCAGTACTCAATATGACAGGTGGTAAGCCATATCACCATTTACAAGCACTAACTAGGTATTATCTATTTGGGGAACAGATAGATTTCATCATCATGATTTCCCTCACCTTAATGGTTGTCACTTGTTTTTCTTTTTTTTTGTCAAGGTATGTTTTGTTGAAAATATACTTTCATGTCCTTTAGTCCCTTCAGAGTGGACAGAGGCTTGGAGATAAAATACACCAATAAATTCAATTTATCTCTAGTCCATGTTTTGCCTCCTAGGACATGTCGAGATGCACGCCAGCTAGTTAGCATTCTTATCACATCCCAAACTAGCAAAGGATTATTAATTTATATTGAGAATATATAATTTTCTTATCAAGCAATATTATATTCATAGAGATTTGTACATTGTTTTTAGATACAGGGAACAAGTAGAGCTACGTCGCATGAAGATGGAGCGCCTGTTTGAGTGGCAGCGTGATCTGGCAGATAAGCTGGGTGTCACCATTCATGAGCTGCCAGAGGTTCCGTTGCCCTCCGAAGAAGACTTGGATAAGCTGAAGGCTCATTTGGAAGTGCTGCAGGCAGAGAGAGATAAGAGAGTGGAGATATTCCTCAATACTCAGGTCGAGGTTAAGAATATTATGGGTAAGTAGGATTTGTTTAGTATCAAGCTATCTATGTATGTAAGGCAGGTTGTAGGAGATGAAAGAACTAGGGGTTTATGACTTTATTGGGTGATGGGCTAACAACCAGTTACTGATTTTCCATATATCACAACCCCAATATTATGCTAATAAGTGACCAAGGAGGAGGATTTGTCCCCGGAATATTGAAGGATTTTAAGATACTATTATTTCTGTTCTTCCATCTGGTCTGGTTCAGCATTAGGAAGTCTAAAATATTGAGTTAAAATCATGATAATATAAAATTTATATTTTGTTAGCTGGTGGTAATCATTCTTTGCTCTCAAATACTGTATCTGAATATTAGTTGTTGTAGCCATCCTATGGTACCCCAGTGGTACAAAGGGCCTTCGTGAGACGTCGCCAACCGCTCCTGTCCTGTGCCTTGCGCTCTGCATCCCTCCAACTCAACCCAGCCGCCCTCAACTGCGTCGACTGTGCGCTGCCAGGTGTGCGCCGGCCGGCCTGGGCATCTGCTCCCGCGCGGCCTCCATGTGAATGCTGCCCTGGCGGTGTTGTCCTCCGGTCTTTGGAGTGTGTGCAATAATATTAGTGCAGTGTCCAATTATATTTTAATACCTCTACCTTTGTTCACAGAGAAATTGCAGTTAAAACCGCAGAACAAATTTGAGCAGTTTGTCGTTACCTTGCTATCGGTGGACTTCAAAGTGACAGATTTGAACATGGACAGGCTGGCCAAACTCAGGCAAGACTTGCAGGAAAAGTACGAGCAAACCAATAACAGGGTGAGTAAATTTTATATACTTTCTGAAGAATGGGTGGACTTGTCACTGAAATTTCAATAATATTATCAACATTTTGTTGCTCAAAGTAACTTTGGTTAATGAGATATGTAGGTTTCGAAGGCATGTTAGGTATGGGTCATTCGAAGCCCGCGTATCACTAGATAGACAGCACCCAACGTGATAGGTAGTGAACCGTATCGCCGTATATAAGCACTGTTTATTACCTATCCTGCGGGATAGGCAGGTTTCCTCACGATGTTTTCCCTCACCGTTAGCGACTGTAAATTATGTACGTAAATTTCATTCATTGGTACATGCAAGAGTCGGGATTCGAACCTAGGACCTTTCTCACACGAAGTCCGAGGTCTTACCCACTGGGCTACAGCCGCTTTTACTAATTTTAGTGTAAGACATAAGTACTGAAAATTTTATCTATGCTTGCATTTGATTATTAGGTTCTGGAGTTGCGTGAGCGTCTAACAAAGCTCTGGGACTGCCTGGAAGAGGACCACATCTACAGGGACAGTTTCCTGCAAGCGCACCAGGGTTGCAATGCGCAAACGGAAGCCGCCATCAAGGAAGAGATCAAACGGTGTGACCAGATTAAGAGGCAGAAAATTCAGGTAACTAATTGGTGTACACTGAAATGATAGTGAATTTTAGTTTTCTAGAATAATATGTAAGTTTCCTCACAAGGCTTTAATTAGCTGAATCCATCACATGGTATAAGATCTTTATTTACTAATGTTCAATAAAATCACAGACGATTAATAACTAACGGGACTAATCGCGTAAGTTTTTATATAATAAAGTTACCTTTATTATTAACCCGACGTTTCGGCTACATTGCAGCAGCCTTGGTCACGGGCAGACTGAGTTATTAATCATGCGTATAAATCGCGAATCTCTTAAAATTATAAAATCACAGACTTTTAAAGGTTTTTTAAAACCATGTCAATTCCTGTTTACAACACTGATTATGTATCCATTTGATTATCACATGAAAATCATTTGTAAGTTTATGACTCTCATTAATTAGGTTGTTTAACAAGGGTATTTTCTTACTCAGGTGTTTGTAGCGAATGTGCGTACCAAGATCAAGTTGATGTGGGACAACTGCATGTACGGGCCGAAACAGCGCGAAGAGTTTGTCCACTACTACCAGGACATATTCTCTGAGGACATGCTGACGTTGCACGAGTTGTATCTGGATAAAATCACCAAGTTCTATAATGATAACAAGTAAGTGTTGATTCCTGTATAATTTCTGATCATTTTACGAATAATATGTTTGTTGCTGTAAACTCAAGTGTGATTGTTATCGGTGCTCATGAATTCTAAAAAACACCTATTATTGAGACAGTCGTTGGTATCAAAAGAACTTTTTAAACTTGTTATGAAATTGAATTGTTATGTATCATGTATATGAAGCCCAACTCATAAATAATCTCATAACAATGTTTGTTAGTTTGTACTGTCATAACCCTTTACTTGCCTAATACAATATTATTTTATTAGGAATATCTTTGATCTGCTGGTGACTCGCAAGAATTTGTGGCTGAAGATGTGTGAGCTTGAAGCGCGGGCTACAGAGCCCGGTCGCTACCACAACAGGGGTGGGCAACTCTTGAAGGAAGAAAAGGAACGTAAATCGATTGCCAGCAATGTAAGTTTAATAAAATAGAGCTATATTGTTAAACTAATAAAATTGTCTTTTTAGGAACATTGATTATTTGGATGAATATAATAAAATTTATATCAGTACTTAGCCCTAATACACGTTCATAAAGAGACTATTTGGTGTGTTTGATATAGCCATTATTGGAGTACTCGTAATTGCGGATAAGGAGACGTAAACTTTTCACTTCCCTGTGATGATAATCATTGTGAAACATATGTTTAGCAATTACAGAACACAGTCTTAATATAAAGAAAATATTTAGATTATTTCATGCGTTTATCTTATAGCACTTTAACCTATAGTAATTAATTAAAAAAACTAATTGCAGTGTCAATAATTTATACTATTTTATAGCTACCCAAAATAGAGTCTCAGCTGCGCGAGTTGGTGAACGAGTACGAAGCCAGGACAGGCAACACCTTCTTGATGGATGGGAGGCCTGTGATAGAGGCCATCGAGCAAGACTGGGAAGCTAGGAAAGCTGTAAGTTTATATGAAGCTTTATTAAATATGACTGAATACTAGCTATACAAGGATAAACCAAGTAAGCTATGCAATTTAAATACCTATGCAATTAGTGAGAGCAGTACAATAATAAAACAAGTGTACAATAACCTTAGTTAAAGTTGGGCCGTGCATATTGCCACGAAACTTGTGAATAAGTAAGAATTGCAGAATAGCGACTAGTTGAATGTTGACTCTGTGGGAAGTGTATGTATTTGTAGGTTTATGTTATGTTATGAGAAAGAGAATATATGTATTCCCTTTTTGTATATAATCAAATACTTATGTTTTTGTAATAAAGTTGTTTTGCTTGTTACAGGAGCGTCAAAACAAGCTGTCCGCCCGCAAGCAAGCGCTGACGCCAGGCACGCCAGCCATGTTCCGCAGCCTCGCCACCTCTCCCCTCGGCAAGAGGAACCGGACTGCGGCTGGACTAGCGGCTACTGCCGAGAGGAATCGGTGAGTGCTATATCACTACATAGTATAAAACAAAGTCGCTTTCTTTGTCCCTATGTCCCTTTGTATGCTTATATCTTTGAAACTATGCAACGGATTTTGATGCGGTTTTTTTATAGATAGAGTGATTCAAGAGGAAGGTTTATATGTATCATAACATCCCTTACATAGTGGAGTAGGCTATATATTTTATACCCGTGCGAAGCCGGAGCGGGTCACTAGTATTTAATATTTATATGAATTGCTATTGTTCTTGGCACGTTGTCTATCGATTTTGCAAGCTGCTAGCAAGTCAGTGGGCCGGCCACGTCTGTCGTAGAACCGAGGACTGTTGGAGATAAGTGGTCCTCGAATGGCGGCCGCATCTCGGTGAACGTAGTGTAGAAATCCTCCTGCTGGTGACTGAGCGCTCTACGAGTGATCATATTTTGTGACGTACTGTGTGGAGTGAAATAGGCTGATTGATACTTTGTACCTAAGTAGGATATATTGTCATCGAGTTGCAACGTTTTATGTCTGGACAACGATGTTTTTGAATTGATGCTTAGTTATAAACTTGAAAGATCCATTTAGTTTGAATTATTTATTGTAAAAAAAGTTCCTTCAATTCGTTGTTTAAAAAGCATTCTATTCTAAAACTAGATGTTAATTGCATGCTAAGCTCAATTAAGGATGGTATTATGTAAAGTAATAACAGTCGATTTCGTCCTCAGACCCCAGAAACGGCAGCTGATCACGGGCAGTGCGACCAAAGCGGTCAGCACTTTGACTAACAACCTCTCGGCACTCAAGCGGTCTGCTATATCAACTGTTAAAAGGTATGGGTTCATGTTTTCTTAAGTTTCTTATCTTATGTTTCTTATAGAACTACTTATTTAGTAAAAGTAGAACAAATTTTACTATAAAATCCACTGTTAAAATCTGACTCTAAATAATAGTACTTAATTTTGTCTGTATAATGTAAAAAATAATTTATATTGACATTATTAATCACGCAACAAATACATACATTATATAAACTTTCAGTACATAATGAAATAGAACTTAGGCTGGTAATGTGTACATAAATTATCATGCAGCATAAGCAGAGGGTATCAGTGATTTCTTAACTCTTTCAGTGCTCGCTTGTGAAAGAACCTAAACTTTGTACAGAGGCAAGTTGTATTGTTTTGACAGTTGGTAGACTTGTTGCATGATAAGTTAGATTTAAACATTGTATACATAGCTAGCATAGAAATAGTAGAAAGAGATTCAGGCCTTGATTGATTAGCAAAAATTTCTCTTTTTTCATAAAAACACGGACGAATATTATATTATTGAAACATTCCAAAATTATTCATAATTACAGTAAAATTGAAATCTATACTACAATAATATTTCATATTAGAATATACCAATGTATAAACCTTAGGTGTTTTGTAAGAAATGAGAGATCCGTGATCTTTGTCTACCTCTCTGTAGGGACAAGTATAATGTGTATGAATGTATGTACAAACCCTATTCGGAAATCCAAGCGTTATGATGCCATTATCTAGTTTTAATTGTAGTTAGCGAAGTTTAGCTTATGTTTACGTTTCTCACAGGCGCATCAGCGGTCGGTTAGCAGCGCGTGCCATTACTACAGATCATGCAAAAAGGAAGCTGGATTATGAACACAACGATCAGAGAAGAACACCCAAGGTTAACGGCTCCATTTTGAAACATAAACGCGCGGTAAGTTCATGTTATGTGCACATGTAAATAAATGATCCTTCTTAGATATTGTAACAATTAGAAAAAAAAATGCGTAAAATATGTTATATGAATAATTTTAATGAGAAGTAATGCTTTATGTACATACTTCAATAATATCAAAACAAAGTATATTAAAAATGTTATTTACTGGCAAACGGACCATTGCTGTAGGTGAGTGTTTCTGTATTGTCAGTAAATAATGTGTAACCAAAACCTTTCGACAGAATTTTCATTCGTAATATACACTGAAAATTTACTAAATTTTTATTCTTAGTAATATGTTATTTTGTTACAGTCACACGGCAAGTCTCGTAAGTCGACCGGACGGCGATCTTGTGCGTCGGCGTCCCAAGACGAAACTGCGCCTCTCAGGGCCAAGGACCCACTCATGGAGAGCACGCTGCTAACTACCTACACTGATTTCAAGGTTGGTACTTGATTAAATTTAACAATAACATCATTTTGTTGTAAAATATAGGCCGATTTAATTCACCTAACCAAAAAATGGCAGTACGTTATTGTGCAATTATTGTTTAGTTAGTTTTATTTTATAAATGAGGTGTTTCGTGGATTCTTTGTTGTAGCATAAATATAGTTTTCGTAAGCTCCATTTCGATAATTTAGTTTTAATCATAATTTGAAGCTATTGAAGAAAAAAGTGAATAAACATAATCGATTAAAGCAATATTGTTTACCTTATAGGATGGCATAAACGAGCGTCAGATAAGCAGAAGTTCACTGGCGACTACGGTCAAGAACCAAGAACCAGTACCAATGATGATTTGCGACCGTATCGACGAGAGACCGCCTAGCTCAAAAAAAACTCCACTGACGCCTAAAATTGGAAAAGAAAATATTCAGCATAACGCAGTCACGCCTAAGAGCAACTTGTTGTACACCCCAAACAGATTAACTAGGTCGGCGGTTAAGTTAAACAGCGATGGCTTTGCCACACCCCGAGCACCTTTGAGTGCTAACAAAGTGAACATGCAAAGACAGAACACAGTTTCTAGTATGCAACTCAAAACTACGCCTAACAACTTGAGCAGGTCAAAGACTCATACTCATCTCGTCAGGGCTAAGAATTTACCGCCTCTTATCTAAAACCGCTGTGACAGGGTACTGTTTTTATTTTTTAATTGTTACTAGTTATCATGGACGGTCGATAGGCAATCTAAAAGTTTGCGCATATATTAATTTATGTATATAATTATTTACAGCACTTGATAAATTCAGACCAATGAAAGTTACTCTATATTTGGCGCTAGAATCTAGTACCTGGACGTGTTTCAAATAAATATTTGCAAGTTTCCTCTATATGAGTATGTATGAGAAAAAAGATCTCTGAGTAATGTACACCGTTAATGTTTATGGAGTATATGTTGCACCAAGAACACTGGTCTATGATAAGACAATACATCTGACTTGCTACTGCTATTATTTAGTAACAGTTGAGTTTTCAAAATATTTACATTTCTAAATCTTCTCATATTATTATCATATATACATTCATTATTATTATAGTGGTATATTTGGTAAAGTTGACTGTTACCGAATAATACAGCCGTTTTAATATATTAAGATTTGTTTAACAAATCACTTAGTATTTCATCATCCTTTGCAGCTGGCACAGTAGTGTTATATTTAGTTTTGTATGTTGATGGAAATTCTATATATTTTAACTTAGTTGTATAATTTTTGTAATTGCACCGAGTTGACTGCGAATAAGTATTTACTAGAAATTGTGTTGTGTTTTATGACGTTATAACGAAACGATTTTAAGCTATCATCACAGTTATTTAATTGAGTAGATCCATAGTTGAAAGTATTGAATCTCACAGTTTAAAATAATATTCGTTAAATTCGTTAAAATTCGTTAATAACGTTAAAAGACGTTTCGATCACTCTTGTATGATTATGTTTAGGGGAACAAATATTACGTAGTTTGAAATATGATTATTCGTTTATTGCATTTTGTATTGTAAGGTTTATTTTAGATTTAGTCTTTATGTGATTTTTGCCTATACGTGCGAAGTTTTAACTGTAATTTTATGCAATTATAATTTGTGACGGCCAAACGGGATTTGGTTTATTTCACTCCTATAGATGTTCTTGTTTCCATGCAGGACTCATCTATAACGGGTGTGTATTTAGTACTTAATATTTTTAACAGTATTTTGGTAGAATGGTGAATAAACATGTGCCCTATTTTACTGCATGATTTGTAAATGTTGTTGTAATATATTCTTTTCTATTTAAATTATCGTTTAATTTAGTCGCGCATCAGTTACTTTCCAAAATAACGGTAAAATTGTTAAAAATATTATGCGATTCCCCCTTTACACTTAAACGTACATGAAACTTTAATATCTGTACCGTTTCAAATTACATAGACATCAATAATATTCAAATATATTCGTGAAGAATATATATAAGAGATATCTTACCAATAAAGGTTGGACGAAAAGCAGAGGGGTGTCTGTAAACCTCAGAACCTCCCAAGTATTTGTATACAGTCGACTTCAGTTTATTACATAATTGGGCTTTATTCATCACTCAAGATTCCGTCACAAGAACAGTGTCGTCAATATTTTCCGAATTAACATTTTGGGTCGGCTGTTTACTGGAATTTCCTAATCTTCATAACACATTTTAATCTCTATGACAAGAGTTATTTGTCAATAAAAACTTGAAATTTCTTTTAATTTTTTTATTGTGATTATTTTTGTCTGAATTGTGATACCTTATAATACAAGGAACCGAATTTATATTCTATTTAGCTATATCTCTAAAAAGTCACAATGAAAGGGGAAAATCGCCCGCTGATAATGTTGGATGATCTCCTCATCAACAATATAAACTCATGGGGTAATGTGCAGTATAATATCCCATTGAGGGTAACCGACAACGAAATGAGGACTTCCACTAGCATTGGCCTCCGGGAGATACCTCCTGTTCCTCATTCATTTGACTGCGTAAGTAACTTATCAGTATTATTTATTCACAAAAAACATCAACATTGTTAATACATAAATATAAAGCCGGAATCGCATATAAGCAAACCTTTGTATAGATCTAGGATCCACATTGTTCCCGATTCTGGCAAAACACTTTAGCTTCATTGAAACTATACACCGCAAACATATATGACGATTATTAAGGGTTTTGTAACGGAATCCACAAATTCCACCAAACCAATATTTCATGACGTAACTCTTACGTTCTTCAATATAACCTGGGGTATAGAATTATAGATTCACGCCATTGAATCCATTTCGGCGAACAAAACAACGTCGGTGGTCTCCTTTTGTAGAAAAAGCGATTGCTATGGCATAGACATAAAATAATGGTGACAAGTCGATCGCCGAATATATTTTCAGAATGTACTAATACTGACTATAGGCTACAATTAGTATATGAGATATATTATGTTATTACAGAAAATCAGAGATCCATTGCCTGACCGCCTCATAAACAGAGACATGATAGTCGAGAAGGAAATCTACCACACTACCAGCAACGACTACTGTGTAATGACTAATCCTAATAGGGCGACAGAGAGAGCGGATTGCTCCATGAACTGCCATAAAGTCATTTACATGACTAGCCTGGAGAAGGAGGTGATTTAGTTGCAATTGAAATAGTATATAGATATTTTAATTTTAAATAGTTCCTAGCTAGGTGCTATCTGATAAACATGTGGGTAATGAGGTAAGAATCATTAACTTCACAATTGCGTAGATGGACACGCGAACATCTTCGCTAAGGATGATCGTAAAGTGTACATTATGTAGAAAATACAATATACACGATTGTCTCTAGAGATACAAATACAAAACGATACAAATAGAATAGAGCTTAACTCATTCGACACCGCGCCATTTTTCAGCGTCTTACTAGCGGAGCCGCCATACAAACGGTCATGAACACGCGAGGCGTGTCCGCGGCTCTGCGACTAAGAAAAAATGGACACGCCAGGCAGACACACTGGCTCTGCGACAAGTTTAATGTTTCTAACGGCCGAATACTCAAACGTCCTTAAAATCTAACTTTACCTGAGGAGCTCTTAACTTTAAGCAGTCCTTAAAATTAAGCGGCATACTCAAACGCTCATTAAACATTTCAAATCTCTCCTCAGCTAAGCATTCCTCAAACTAACCATAGACACGAAATATTATGTTTTTTTAGTACATTTCATTGGACGCAGTTTTATTTTATGGCAGGAAAATACTGTCATATAAATTATGTGGTCAAAAGATGAATTATAAGCGATTTATTGGTGACAAAATAAATTGAATATGTTTTTTACATATTTAAAGTAATGATATTTGCATAGTTCATCAAGTAATCAAAATAGTTCAGAAATATATAAAACAAATTTTATGTTTTTGCTAATGCGTCGAACGAAACGTTGATAGCGGCGCCTCTTTCTTTTTAAAAGTTTTACAGCTTTGCTTCATAAAAACTTTCAATATTAGCTATCGGAGTAAATAGCTAAGAAAATGGATAAAAACACCAAAAAAAGGAATTCCAATTTCCAAAACAGATATTTTTAGAGATAGTGGAAAGGTTGGTTTGGTTTTAAAGAATCGCCAATCAATTCACTTAAATACACTATTGTTTGTTTATCCAGACGAAACCTTTGTTTGAATTGCACATCATTGTACGCTTCAAATGCGTCGAATTTAGGCGAATTATTCCTTTTTGGCCGTTCTTCAGGGTCCGAGAGTGATGACAGTGATGTATCTGACATTATTTTACAAGAATTTATCGTTTCTTCCACTTTAACTAAAAACACGAAGAACACAAAATAATTTAAGGAAGCATTAACCGTCCTTAAATTAAAGTCGTCAGCTGTCAGCTTGACACCATCTTAAACTCCTGTCAAACAGTTAAGGACGTTTGAGTATGTCAATTTCGGAATTTTGTATGGGTTGAGGAGGCCTTAATTTAAGTAGTCCTTAACTTTAAGGAGACCTTAAATTTTAAGGAAAGAGACGTTTGAGTATGACTTGAGGTGGCCTTACGAACTTAAGGAGACCTTAAATAGTTAAGAAGCGTTTGAGTATTCGGCCGTAAATACGTTAATAGTACATTGTGGTAGTTTATTTCCTTAGTTCTGTTTGTGCAACGAAAGAGATAAGGTTGTGGCAACAGTATAGTGATTTTAAACCAGGAATTATGGCAGAATATGGATATTTAGGTAAATAGGTAAATTAAATATGATGTGATTCTCAAACTTACTTATATATTATTAAATTTATAATATTTATTGTTGTTTGTATAGTATATAAATTATTTACTCATCTATCGACTAAAATCACTCAGAAACATATTATTTTGTAAGTACTAATATTATAATAAACAAGCTAACGTAGTGAGTTTGATGGAAAGTTACACAAACTTTAAGAACCTCTGGTCGCATACTCAAAGTGGACACGCGTCGCGTGTTCTTGGCATCCCACAAGGGGTTCGTTTTTAGTATAAACGTAACTTCTTTCAAAGTAGAAACCACGTGAATATATGGTTATTCGTGTGGTAAAGACCATGTATACAAATACTTATTAAATTTTTTCATGTACTTTTCGAGATATAATCGAAAACTTATGGACACGCGAGGCGTGTCCGCGGCGTGGCGAGTAGAATTTTCATGGACACGCGAGGCGTGTCGTTGGCTCCGAATGAGTTAATCAATTGAACACCATGTTAAAAGCTTTTGGACAGGCTTATAATGGTAATTTTCGTTTCAGCTTCAAAATGAAACATTTTATCAGTCTGTACCGTTGTCTGAAATGAAAGACAAATTCCGTCGTAGTCAATTACCCCACCAACATATCAAAATAGAGCCTGTGGATCCGAAGTACATCTGTAACGTAAGTTTACATTGTCTACCGAATATCTACGTAACATATATGACGAAGGGCTGACCATTAGGGTTCCTGAAGACGTAGTGTTCGTAAAAGATTGTAAACCGTGTGGCCAAAAAGGAATTGGCAGGTTTTCTCACAATGTTTTCCCTCACCGTTAGCGACTGTAAATTTATGTACGTAAACGACAAACATTATTTTTCATTAATTGGTTGCCAAAGCTGGGATTCGAACCTAGGGCCTTTAATAAAAAGTCAAGAGGTTCCGCCCATTAGGCTATAGGTATTAATTCCAATCCGGCAATCTTGGGAATCGATATGTGAACCTTTGAGTATCCCGAACTATTCATAAATTAAGAAAATGATTCATATTATGTACCCGCTCGCTCTCACGCAATACTTTTCAATCAATATAAAATATAAACCCAAGTTAAAAAGTATTTATATTTTCCGGAAGTTTCGTACATACACATCGCTACCCCTACAGAGGGGTAGGCATTTAACACATTTATATTTTATTTCACACACAAGTCTACACAACATACATATGAACACCAAATCAATGTTATTGTTCATAATTTTAATTCATGCCATGTTATTAACAATGCTTCGCTTTATGCGTGTGTTTCAGGCAGTAGTCCCGGGGCGGAATGAAGCACCAGTGATACCAGAAAACGACAGAAGAGGTGTTCAACGCCTCCTAGACCCTTATTTGACCACGTACAGGCTCAACCACCTCAAGTGGAAGACCGAGGACTGGCATGGCATAGGGGCTAAGGACCATATTACGGTGTATACTGAGTCTAATACTCCTAAGGTATATTGTAATTTTACTACTAGGTACTATTTAAGAGTCTTGTAATACTTTTTGTTGTCCATGTCTGCTTTGATCTATGGCTAGGGTTCTATGATCTATTTTGGAGTAGATAGAACTGTTCATACATATCAACTGTATTTACTAGATCGCGGCTTCTATTGAATGCTAAAATCAGACCTCATTCCTTCTTGCTATAGGCTAAAAATCTCTTACCAATAATGTCATAATAATGTCAAACATAACAGAATAGAAGATCATGTATGCGAAAGTTAATGGGTGTGAGTGAAGCAAGAGAGATGCAGCAGGATCGTTCTTGGTGGCGGTCGTTCGTCTATGCCTATCCCTTTAGGTAGATGTGTAAATATATGTATGTATGTTTGAATAATTGGTAACATCTTAACAATTGAATAAGATTTTTACCTAAAACAGAATTCAGTAAAAGGTTTTTATGTTGCATATCGGTGATTTTTTCGTCTGTTCATTTTGTAATTGTACGCTACAGATAAAAGGTTTTGGCCCGAGAATCAAACCACTGTATATGCCACTGAAGACGAAGCCACACCGCTCAATTTATGACCAAGTTCTATTCTCAAAAGAATACAAGGAGGTCGCGGCTGCTCACAATCCAGTTGCGAATATCAAAGGGTAAGTTGACCACCTCCGTGGCGCGATTAGGTTAGCCGCCGAAACGCTTATCATGAGGTCCCGGGTTCGATTCCCGGTTGAGGCAGAGTTCAGAACTACGCTTTTCTACTGCTTTCCAGTCTGGTCGTTTATTATATATGTATTTATCTATGTATAATATATAATATGTATATATTTGTTTAATATACGTTGACTAGTACCCTTAACACAAGTCTTAAATGAACTTACCAAGGGGCTAGTTCAATTGGTGTAACAATGTCCAAATATTATTATTATATTATTATTATTAAGTTACCATATTGTCAAACTAAACTAATTTTACGGCTAGTAGGTGTATGTATGGACGAAGCGAGGATTCGTAATCTCTGTAGGAGTATTTTGTTATATCTGTTCTGTAGGTAACAAAACAACAAAAACAAACGCGTTCACGAACTTCAATCCTTGCGGGGTAGTCAGAGGTTCAGGTTAGAGAGTTTCGGAGATGGACCTCCGTAATTGCGAAGGTAATAATTCTATGGCCATCTTAAACCCACGTGTTAACTTCATAGATAGTCAGTACTCAATGTGGCAGGTAGTAAGCCATGTCGCCATTTACAAGCACTAACTATTACCTGTTCGGGGAACAGGTAGGTTTCCTCACGATGTTTTCCCTCACCGTAGTATTCAACGCATTTGGTAAATGTATTTTTATTACGAAATTACCAATAGGGAAATGGGCGTTATGTATGTAAGAAGGGGTTTGGTTCAGAATTGTAGTAAGTTCAGAATAACATGTTCATTGATAAAGCATATACGGGTACACAAGCGGTTTAAAATTAAACAAACCAATAATATGGCTTTATCTACTGATTCGTAGGTAATGGCCCAACGACTTGGCTACAACGAACTTACATACTAGTTTACCAGAAGACTAATTCAATTTTCAAAATTTGACAAAGATGTAAATTCAAAAATCATAAATTTATTTTTTTGCATGTTAATCCCTTTTGACGTGGACAGATCCTAGGAGTCATGACGACAACTCCTCAGTCACTTATTAACATTGTAGTTTTGATATCATTTGGACAATTGGTAACAGGTTGCTAGGCCATCGCCCAAATATTATATTTTATTCATTCCACAGAATATTCACAACAGAAACACAGAGTAAGTATAAAGTTCCGTTTGCTAACTCCGAGCTGGCTGTTTGGGAACATGGCGTAGAGCGTTTCAAGACACCGTTGTTCCCGGATATCTACCAGACTAACGCAGCTCCCTTTATGTACTGCAGTGACTATTGCCATATAGGCCAAGGGACTAGTCCGAATATGGTGGTAGATCAACTGACGCGCAAGTTGCCTCCACAAGTCTGCCATAAGCGGTATATTGTGTCCAAAGATATGTATGTTTCGTGATTACAATGTTATTGTGGTTTGTTATTGGTTGTTTTATTTGCTGGCGTTCACTCGGTTCTATTCGATGTAATTAATGGTTTTATTTCCACTTTTAAGTCCATTTATGAAGAAATTTAAGTCTTTTTATAATAGAAATTTATGAATATGCTCCTGTCATGTACAACACTTTATTTATTGTGGTGTTACGTAATGCAAAAAATACGAATATTCGTTATATGGCAGTCCATACGATCTTTATACTTCAGTAAAGCTTCCATGACCTGTTATGATGTTTATTCCTATATCAATTTCTAGACTATAGGATCGCATAGCTACAAATAAAATACTAAAGATGAAGAAAGGACTATTTTATTACTTAACAACAAGTATGTTAAGCTGCGTTCCTCAAGATTGGTTCGTCTGGCAGTTATGTCCTATTAAACTGTGGCGATATATCTTCATACACTTTAGCTGCTCTGTGTTGATCTGTCATCGAAGCGTTTATCATTACTTCCTGAGTACGAGTCAAGCGGAGGGCGACCGACGCAATCCAAACAGTTTGATAGTCTCTGTAACAAGCATATTGCTTATCTATGATACATACATTAATACATGCACGTCCTTTTATTTCTTTCGGGATGGAGACATGAAAACACCATATGAAAAATAGACGCCATATTGAAAAAAGGTGACGTTAGAAGTACATATAATCGCCGAGCGTGTATGATGACTTGTTGTACATACTTCCACATCAACGCCTGATTCTCTGTTTCGGGTTACGCAGAGATCACGGAGCTGTCCCGATTTTGACAGACCACTTTCGCTTAATTGATTGTAATACATCAGTAAAGCCATACTCACGCCTGGGAACCAAGACCGTCGCGGAGGCGGGCAGGGGGGCGTGTGGAAGCAGCGCAGGGGGTCGACACAAGGGGCGTTGGGCCTCACTGGCCAGTAGCACGGCATCAGTACATTCCCCGTCTGACATGGGGGGAGACATGGAGGCTCATGCATGCATTTCCTGGCCATCAGAGGCTGAAAATAAAAACAATAATATTTTTAAGAGCTAACCCGTGATGAAGGTCATTGCAACATGGCCGATAGTTATGTTAATACTAAAAATTAACCCTTTCTTTTGCTTTCAATATGACCATGGCATGACATGACGATTCTAATTAAAGATTCCAAGGCTTTGCGTGCATTAAACATTTGGTTGTTCAAATGACACGCGTCGATTCATATCACTTTGTTATGGTTTTGTTAGGGAAACGTAGATCCATGGTCTCGATCTAACCTTTTAGGTGTTAGCCTTGATTGTTGTGTGCATGTATAAAATATATGTATGGAATCAAAGATCTGCAGTTGATATGTCGCTAATTCCTTTAAGTTACTCAACCTCAAATGTTTTTATTCAATTTAAGTACAAGTACAGAAAGATAAATACATATCCATGTAGATGAATTTTCTCGGTGTGGTATAAAAAAATAACGGTAACTCTAGTAAGATAAAAATTATATGTTCAAATGCTGAGCTATATCAGTACGTAATATATTATTGTTTAAATGAGATAGACCTACCGTTATTTTTCTTCATTACCCAAAGGGCCGGATACAGGCTAGTGGCACCCAATACTAATCAATGTAAAAACAAAATCGATGTTAAAAATTGAATTGAAAAGTAAAATAAAACCATGTATGTAAAGTAATCTAACAACAATGATAGTTCTCTAGTAAGTACTCTTATAATTCTTATATCGTTGATTTTGAAAGATGAGTTGGTAATTACTTTTTTGTGGTCATTAAACAAATGTATTTTCTCATTATGTTTGTCTATATATAAATCTTAAATGAACTTGTTATATACCTTTGCTAAAACGCAGCTTGAACGAGGCGTGAGTTCATATTCATGCTGTGAAGAAAAGGAAAAGTTAAATAACATGCATGGTATGTTTAAGAAAATTTCATTGGATACATAATAACTTAATATTTAATTAAAAGAGTCATAGAGTAGTTAAAAGTTCTATATTTTTATTCAACTATTATTATACTACAGGTGCAGGTTGTGTAGGAGATACAAACACGTTATTTTGTATTAGTTTAAAATTTACCTTGAAAACCAATCTATTTTACTAAATCACATTAAACAAACTTACTTGTGTTGCGTTGCATTTCGGTTGTTTTTTAAATTTTACCTGAAATATGGAATCACTCTCATTATCCCGTTATACATATACATTCACGCCCTTTAATCCCTTTCGGGATTAACAGACTCTTGGAGGTAAAATACCTACCCATCTCTTACGTCACTTCACAGCAGAAATATTAGGGTTGAGACTTCATATGGAATATTGGTGCTAGGTTGCAAGTCTTTCGCCTAATTAATTCCATTACCCCTTAGTAGTCTCCTACGATAAGCCGGAAAGAACGGCAGCTAGTTATCTTTCCTTTTATAGGATTATATCCGCCTTATTAAGATAAGGTATTTGTGTGTTTCCCCTATAATATAATAAATGTATAGAAAATGTGTTTTTTAATTCAATATACGGCTAACGTCTTTGGGAATTGTAGACGTTACTAAGTATGAAAAGTCGTACATGTATGTTATGATATGTTTGTATGTAAGAGTATAATATGTTCGTTATTTATTCAAATGTAACTTACGACCATTCCCTGATTAGTGGAGAAGTTGCTGCATTTTACAAGTTGGCACTGCAATAAAAAACAGAAGATTGTAGTAAGGCATCCCCGATGCTAAATTTACTCAAACGTCATAGAAACCTATTTGGTTGCAAAGCGTGGGTAATAAAAAGAAAAAAAGATATAACATGTAAACCTTTACATCGGTGAGGGAAGCGACTATGAATATTCGAAAGTGTAAAAACAATGTTGCATGGACTAACTCGAGCACAACATTTATTAGCATCCATAACCTACGTATTTTTAATAAAAAGTAATGATAATCTGTTGCCCAAGTTCACGAATCCATTTTCACCATTTCATGCAATTTTTTTTCACTTTTGGAACTACACAAAATTACTGAAGTGCGATACGACTGCAATTTTGCTAAAACGCATTAAGGAATTAGATAGGGCCCCTAATTATTTTGTCGTTGTGGTCGTACGTAAGGGCAGAAAATAGAAAACGTAATAATTATCGCACGCGTCACAAATTTTCATTACAGCCACAAAACCACTGATAAAATACAAGTGACTAAATTATTCTTGCATCTATTATCCATAAGTACATCTTAGTTTGATTATAGACAAGAAATAATTTGCGAAATGCACCAACTATAGTGAGGGAAAAAACCTAGAATTTCTTAGGAACAAGTAATAATTAAGCTGTGTTTACAAATGGTAACATGGCTTACATCTCTCACATAACTGACTATCTGTTTATATACTAACTCCGCAAATCTTTACACTGACTTCCCCGTACGGGATAAACGTCGTAAATTATGCTATGCTGAGTGTTTTAATAGTCTTTTACTACTTAAGTTCTGTTTCTACTAATTTATATAAGATATACAGAATACTCATATATCAACATAGCAATTGTGAAGATTGACATCGGAACCTCTGACTAACTCGCAATGGTTAATGATTATGATCGCGTTTGTCTTTTTGTCTTTGTCATTTTTTTTTATTTATTTAGCATACAAACAGTTACATAATAGAACTTAGACTAAATATAATTCTAATTTAAACCTACAGTATATCATGTTATATTTGTTTTATTTATTTACTAATACAGAACGTAATTATCGTAAAGGTACACTTACATCGCCGGGACAACACTTGGTAGGCAGGCAACACTTAGGAGGCGGGCAACACTTGGAAGGCGGGCAACACTTCGGCGGAGGGCAGCTCGTTCGGTATTTAGGCTGTGGCTTGGGACAAGGCCTTGGTGGGCAACACTGAAATTACATACACATACATTCACGTCCCTTAAACCCTTTTGGGGTGGACAGAACCTCGACATGATAATATCGCCTAGGTTTTAGCCCGAAATTAGATGGGGTTGGGATGTTATTTATAACATTGGTGACAGATTGCTAACCCATCGCTCAAGATTCCATATACCTTTAGTCCCTTAGTCGCCTCCTACGACATGTGGAGAAGAACGGCAGCTAGCTAGCATTCTTTTGACGTCCCAGATAAGAACGGGAGGCACACACACACACTGAAATTAAATATCAAAAATAGTACATAAATATATGTATGAAAAATACGACGCATATGCTATATAACTTCGGTACACTGTGCTATATTCCCCGAGTTAGTAGCTGTATGGATGTGAATGGAGCAAAGCAATTTGGTCGCTAAGAAGCAAATTTTAATACTGAACAGTGTCCATTAGTAATAACAATAACCCAATCCTTGTAAGTAATACGTAAAAGTACTCGTATTATTAATACGATGTTTAATTTATCAAATAATACATGTTATTCTGGTTATAAAAACAAAATAGCGTAAATATTAAAAATAACTTACCGGCGGCGCACATGGTATGCATGGCTGAAATAAAATAAAAGTAAATTACTCTAGCTTCTGTCCAATGCGGGAGAGATTCAAGAAAGTGAAAGGTATTGACTATTTATCACGTTTATTTTTGTTCTAATTATTAATCTGTAGAAAATACTAAGTGTGTAACTCTTAAATGAAATATACATCACACATTTGTTTTAACAATATTGTTAAATTCATATTCAAATTCTTTATTTACCAAAAACGAGGATGTTAGAATAATACACATGAGCACTCAAGCTAGGGGGGGCTGTAAGAATTTGAATTTAACAATATTGCTGAACCAAATGAAATACATATAAATTGTAAATAGAGTTAAATTACTAATCTAATTATGTAAACAGTGTGTGTATTATTTAGTCTTTAGTTATAGTTATGTTACAACTATCTTTGTACGTATCTGTTACATGCAACATTAATTTATTAAAACAGCGTATTGTATTATTTGGATAAAGAAGATAGGTTATTCTACTCATTATTAAAGTTCAAAATAATAAAAAAAAATTACCCTTGGTTTCCTATTCTGCAAAAACAAAAAAAAAGAAAGAAATTAGTAATATATGTATAGAAAGATTAGAGTAACTAACTGCATAATGACAACTCATTTTTGACTCATATTCATAATAACTATAACTACTGTTATATAAATTAAGAGCATTGGTTTAGCTTAGGTACTTCAGCCACCTAAACACTAACAGCAGAAGTCAAGGATTTATTTATAAATTGGTACACAAACAGAAATCAATCATAACATAAACAGAATAGTAATACATGATAGTTCTAAAAATCCAGATTGTAATCCAAAGCAGTATACGCAACATGCAAAACTTAAATTTAAACTGGTACTTTAGTATGTTTTTAGTAACTAAATCTATACCTAATGGTATATCATATTATTATTACTCACACGTGATCGTGGAGGATTTGGTGGATCTATAATCATTCGGGAATTCTGTAAAATAAAAGAAAAAAAAATGAACATTAAGCCATGCGAATTTTGCGAGGTTTACGTGTTAATGATACTATGGCCACCTCGAGTCCACGTGTAGCCCTTATATTCATACAAGAACAACATTTTACCTCTTACGAAAAATAACGAGGGTTGTCACCAAGTTTTGATCCATACCGTAGTAGTGGATTTCACTATTTTTTGTTACTACGGTTGAATTGGATCACAAGGCACATACTTACGTATTGTCTTTATAGACAAAAAAAATCTCACCTTTAGGGACGCTGGAAAATCAGAGTAGGTCTGAAATAAATATCGAATTATGGTTAAAAAGTGTAAATCTTAATCAACATAAGTTTATAACATAATTTAAATTTGTGTATATATCCTTTCATACATCTCACTTTTACGTATGTGTAACTATGGCTAATGTCTTCTATCGATGGGGGATTCGTAAGACTCGTTCAAGGAAGCGATCGATAAATCTCCATACATGACCTTTTATCTCTAAAAGCAATTAAACATACATTATATTACTATATAGTATATGAGGACTAACTAGTACACGAGTACATAAACATAAGGAGGTATATGAGTGTCAATGAAGCGAAAGTGGTTTGTCAGGAGTAATCTTTGCCCATTCCTCTACAGGTAAACGGCCGTTACGTGAATGTAATATTTATGTATGTACATACGTACATACGCTTCACAACTCGTGTATACACACTCCCTTTTTTATTATGGTGGGGTAGTCAGAGGCTCGAGTGCCCATCTCCGAAATTTCGAAGGCATGTTAGGTATGGGTCATTTGAAGCCTGCGTATCACTAGATAGACAGGGCCCAACGTGATATTTATGTATGTATATAACAAAATCACCCTAAAACTTACCACAGTACAGCAACGTTTGCAAGACTGCACTATGAACTTTTGCTTCGGGATCGCTGACGTGGACCCTCGTAAGCTTGCTCTCGAACTATTGCTATTGGAACATAGTGTGCTTGCGTCTGAATCATCGAGTTTCAGTTTACCTATCTGGGTGTTCACATTCCGCGGCTCATGCAGCTTGAGGTAGAGCCAGTCTTGGGAAGCAGTTGTGCCTAGTTGGGTTGCTGTGTTACTGGAAAGAGCGTTATATGATAATAGATCGTTTGGATAACAGTAGTTAACATTCGGATGGATGAAAGGAGGGTTATGAATGGATTTTATAGAGGAAAAGTGGAAGACTTGGCCGGGGTAAGCAGAGTAGAACATATACACCTCAAACTGTAGACATTCTTCTCAAGGTGGGTGTACGCAGTGTGAAGAACAGAAGAAGAACGTATGAGAAGGGTAATGGGTGTGAGTGAAGCAAGAGCGATTTGTCAGGATCGTTTTAAGTAGCGATAGATAGTCCCTACGTATATCCTTAGAGATGTAGAGGTGCGATTATATTTGCGAACTTTTGTGTGTATATATTTACGTATTACTTAATACAGACACTTACGGCATTTTTATTCAGGCGAAACAGATCCAATAGTAATAGTTCATTCGGACGTCTATAGCTTCCCAGATTTAAAAGGCATTGTATTATTGTAAATGTACCATTCGGAATGTGTTTTAGTTCTTATTGTCCTAACTGATTATAGAATGCATTTTATTTATAAATTCCGATCTGTTTTGAATTCCATGTTTGTTGAAAGTGTACAAGTTTTGTATGTCAGGTAACGCGAAGTCTGCGCTTGTTTATATCATTTAGAAAATCTCTTTGGTATTCTGATGGTACATAAAAAGGTTTACTTTGAGGAAATATAATCTTTATGGTTTTCATATTGCATTACTTTTTAAATCAGCTTTTCCATGGCGTGGTACAATATGGAGATGTCATTGAAATGATAGTTAAATTTTAACACTACGGAGTGAAGGAAACTCTACGTTTAAGGTGTTCAAATCACCCTTTCACATAAAACCAGCCTACCCTTTCATATATATAGACTAGAAAATTTCAAAGGACTCAAAGGACGTCTGGTATCGTATGTAGGAAATAAAAATGCCAGTACTAGACCATCTATTTAATTATCTGAATACGTTATAACATCAGTGCAGCAATAAAATAATTAAAATCTACAATCGTTGCCATACAACAAGTACATACTTTTTTAAGGTTTTGTTAATTTAAAAAAAAAAAATAGCAATGAATTGGCATTGTTCTGAATTTGAATGCATGGTCACAATTGGCTGGTTTCGTTACTACTTTTGGGTGACAGCTGTATTGTTTAAGCAACGTGAAAAATTACTTCCTAATCAGATTATAATTATGATTCAGACTATACTATGTATCTTTAGGTACATGACCGTATAGTTTTTTTTTGTTCCTACCGCTAATGCCTCACGAATCTACAATGTACGCTTGATGCCTAAGGGTTTTGCATTACGGATATTAATTGATAGAAACACCAAACATATAAGTTTCTGTAGTTAAGGCAATCATTGGTTAAAGTTGTTGATAAAAGGTGTCGTATCAGGGTGCAATTAAAATTTTGCCGCTGTTTCAGTAGTTTTTTTAGTTTTAGTGGTTTCATCTTATTCTAATTATATACAATATCAAGAATCTAATTTCCTCTTAAAGTTAAAATACTATTGTTTGATCATACCTATAGTAAGCACACAATTCAGAACTTGACTTTGATCAAAAAGTAATTTCCTTAGTCTTTCATTCATTAGTCATTAGTTATATAGTGAGGCACTAAACATGCTTGATTCAGCCATCATCGTGGAGAGATACAATCAAAACGTCATGTTGCCTGTCATAAAGTTCAGAACAACAGGTTACCTGCCAGACAATGGTAAAACCTTCATAGAGCGTAACCTTTTTAATGTAACACGGACTTTGGCGCGAATGATTGTGTTTTGTTACGTATATTAAAAACTAATTTTGTGCTGAAAATATATGAAAATACTAAATAAAAATTAGTTACAACCTTATATATTAATGATTCGTAAATTTATACTTAAAAGGGACATTTTGTTAATTAGTGAAAATGGTGAATAAGATTGTTGTGATTTTATTTACTAGCTGGATTTTCGTGGAAGCTCAGTTTGGAAGTAAGTTTCTTACATATATATTTTGTTAAGTGATAGAGTAAGATGACAATTGATTAATGCCTTCTCGAAACTTAAACGTTATATATAAACGTTTGAAAATATTTTTAAAAACTTCACATTATACCTACTTTTATTGAAATTATTCATTTCATGACAGTTTTACATTACTGCCTTTATAATTACATAAGCGTCAGTCGGTTCCAAGATCAAGCGATATTTATTAACTTACATTCTATTCCTGAACTTTGGTGATTGATTTTGAACTGAGCTCATACATACATATGCATTTACTCAAGGAATGATATTACTTGCAAAACTTTATAGTGTAACTAGAAACAATGTCGAGTCTAATTAATACATAACTAACATGCTAGTTTTTTTGGTAGTAGCTATTTTAAAACTTTTTAAAATGTTTTGTACTAAAACGCTGTTTAGTTTAATTTTACGATTGTAATTGTTGTAGCATATGACGAATAAACAGTCAATGAATGTTGGTACTATTCCTATATGTTCCAAGGCTACAGTATATACCTTAAATCATATTAAACGTTCGTTACAAACGTCACACTTCGTTCCGACCACATCACATCGGTACATCGACACGAGCATTCAATAGTATCCTTGAAATATTATGGTTCCACTTCCGAACCGCTCAATTATATTGCATCATCGTCAATTAAATGGCGTGCACATTTCACGGCCAAACGAAACAGAATAGCCTCCCAATTATAGGTTGCATGGCTCGTTTTAGAATAAAGCCTCCCATAGTTTGTGTTATCCGGCTTTAAGCGAACGCGTTGGGAAAACCGTTTTGGTGTTGTCATAATAATATGCTTGTGCGAAATAGTATTCTAGAAAGTACTATGTCTCTTCTAGAAAAATACTATAGGAGGGATAAAGTACCCAAAGTAGGCTACTCAAAACTTTGATCTTAGGACAGGTGAATAACTATGAAAGTGATGGATTAAAATTTACAACACCATGTGGTTTTTAGATCTTTTCAGTACCGAGCACCTCTCCACGGATGTTAAAGGTTATGACGCTATTATAAAATCCTTAATTTTCGGGTTGAATTGCTGACTCGTTTAAAAGTGGGATGCATGTATTGTTGTTATGTTTTGAATGGAATAACTATTAATTACGAATTTTATAATTTTATGATACGATAATAGCATTATACAGTATATGATTATTTGTTAAAATAATTTTCTTTGATCGACAAAATTTGCTCATACATTTGTTGCTCGAAGAACAAATCAAACTAAATTTGATTTGTAATCTTGCAGAGAAAATAGTGTTGGTATTATAACTTTAACCTATGGTCTATCTACCAAATTGGTCTAAGTTCTATTCAAAAACAATAGAACTAAAAACTGTTGTATTTCTTCTTCCAGGCATAGCAATAAGCATGGATTTTGGAAACAATAGAAATGATCAGATGAATAATGACTTTAAGGTACGTAAATAATGTTTTCTGGAAAGTTAATATGAATTTTAGTTTTAACCGATTAACATAAACATACCAGGAAGGCAAAAAGAAATCCGTCATAAATACGGCAGTTAGATTTTTATATCAAATCTCGCAAAATTGTGTATTGCCTTTTAATTAAATAAAATAGAAATTTCTATTAAGACCAACAAAGACATAGAATTTCACGATCTTTATCCTATGCGAGCTAGTCAGAGCTTCGGGTTTCTCCGCAGTAGATAGTCAGTACTCAATGTGACAGATTGTAAGTATTGTCGTCATTTATAAGTATTAATTTATTATCTGTTTGGGAAAAAGGTTGGTTTCCTTATAATGATTTTCATCACGCAAGCCGCTGAATTTTACGAATGTATTATTATTGTAAAAATGTACATAAAAAATAAGGCAATTTGGATTGTTTTGAAATTTGTTACCTGACCCTGTACCCATTGATAGACCTGTACTCACAGAGTCAAGCCACCTTCGAGCTATATCGGATTTTCGAATTTAGAAGATTTTTTAGAAATTTCTGAAAAGTCAAAATAATAAGGGCTACAGAGCTGTCTTAACAATTATTGTTATAACGTTCGATTTATCTCACGTAATATTATTGTCTGTGGGTGGAGTGATGTGTTTTACAATAAAAAGTTTGTGTCTATTTCACTAGGGTAAATGTCCGGCCAATACTTCGTGCGTGCCGCTCAGCTCCTGTGGCCTTTTAAGTGATCTCTTGGATATCTCTTGTTTCTCTTCAGATAGGTAAGTGTTTTTATATTATCTTACTTTATAATACATTGTGCGAAGGCTTAAAGTAAATTTAAATTAACAATTTGTGGTAAAATTCTCCTTTACCACTCTATCGTAACCCAAAATTGCTCCAATCTACTTAGATGTGACAGCGATTCGGATTTTCAGATTAACCATTATTTTATCTTAAACAACTGAAAAATAAATGAAGTTCACTCACATGATAAACTTATTACCAAATAAAATACAAAGAAACATCCTTTACAGCAACAATATCTTAAACAACCTTTCAAACCCTAGATACTTCCATCGCCTAAACGAGCTCAGCTGCGGCAATTTCGACGACCAAGACTACGTCTGCTGTCCTTCTTGCAACTGCGGCCGCGTCTATCAGGAAGGAACGGAGCAGTGTGGTCAGAGCATGGTGCGAGGGGTCGAGTACAATGGCATTGGGGCGCATCCCTGGGTTGCCAGGATTGGGTTCATGCGTGAGTTTTTATAATAAAAAGATACCATGTAAAATGAGATAGTTCGAAATATGAAAATCGTAATTCGGATACATATTTCATTCTACCGAGTAACTTTTCGTTACAATCATCTTGATTTTGGGGACAAATATAAAAAACACCAAAATGAAGTGTGAAAAAAAAGTCACATAAAGTATACGTGGTATGACAAGCACATAGTCTCTCAAGGCATACTGGATAGGACATAACATATGATGTACACAGACTAAATTTAAAATCAAGAGTTTATTAAGCTTAAAATCTATATTCGACCAAATATATGATTTTATTTATAATTTATTTTATTTATATTTAATGATAAATAAATATTACATATTTCTACGTAGGAATCAACATTAATTAATTTTTTTATTTCAGATAAGGATACAGGAAACGTGCGTTTCGCTTGCAGTGGCTCTATAATAACACCTAAAGTGATATTAACTGCAGCACACTGCGCTTTAGCAAATCCCAAAGGATACAAATTGTAAGTCATAATTTACTTTTCATTCTTTTTACACTAAAATTCACATTTTCTTTTGTCAGTCTCCCTGCTTTGTTTGAAATTAAATTTTGATGATTTTAATTCCCTAATAAAGTATTACGATCAATTCTTTTTATTTTACAAACAGTTTTCAGTTTTAGTTATCGATATCTGATCGAGCTAAATGTCATAATAAGTAATTACATCTAACACACATTTGATTTTACTGTACATAAAAAATCTATTTTCTTTTTATTACTCCTAATACCATTTAGATTTAGACCTTCAATTCTTACAAATAAAGTCCATATTCTTTCAGATCAGCAGTAGTAGTAGGCGATTGGGACATAAGCCGTGGTCCGGACTGCAATAACATGTTCTGTGCGCCGCCAACACAAGCCATTAAGGTGGAGCGAGTCATAGTGCATCCAGGCTATGAGCAGAAGATATTCAGACATGATATAGCTTTGGTAGTACTAAGGGAGGAGATTAAATATACAGGTAAGCGATGATTTATCGTAAAAGCTAGGAATGAATTTTAGTAATATAGAGTCAATTATGATGCAATGCGAGAAGCAAGTTTAACTAGAGAATATGTTTTGAATAAAGGAATTCTGTTACACATTTTGTAAACGAACGACTACTTTGATAAAAGTAACAATTGTATCTTTAGAATTGCTTAGACCACAGCTTAGAAAATTATGTATGTTAATACCTCTTTTTATGTATTAAGTATAAAGAAATCAAAAACATTAGATTAACTCAATCCTAAGTCTCAGATGTTTGATCGAGTGGTTTCATCAAATAAAAAAACATCACCAAAGAACCAATACTAACAAGACATAATATATTCACAATCCATAAAGGTTAAAAATAGCTGTTACTGAAATAAGGTTGTAATTTGCAGTGGCAGCAGCGCCTGTCTGCTTGAGTGACGACCCGGAAATCATGCTGAATGAGAGGGCTTCTCTTGTCGGATGGGCAAATTATCCGGTCAAAGCATGCTGGTATGTACAGCCAAAGTCAAGGTGACCAGTAACAAGGTTGTGTTTGGTTAAAGCAGATAGAAGATTAATTTGGTCAAAAAGAAGTAGTTTTCTTGAGTTGAGATTGTTAAAAATGTTCTCATTAAGAAATTATATAGCAAAGCGCTATATTTATCACAAATTTTCGACACACTATTCTATTAATAATACTATATAACACGAAATAAAATAAATACACGGTGTATTATTCGCAAATAATAATCAAAAGATATCTAAGTAGAAACAAATATTAGTGTTTTATATAGCGATGAATATTCAGTGTCGCTTAAAACAAATATACGATTTCGCAAATAATAAGCGGATTTTGTTTGCGAAGACTCAAACCTGTAACAATATATACGAAGCTCTGTCATTATCTACACTACCAATTACTTTACATCTCAATTATTTCTTACTCAGACCAGGGGCCTAAGTCCATTATAAAATGATGCGTTTTAACACAAACGCTGTTCAATAACAGATCAGTAATAATCAGTGTCCTATTTCACCTTTAAAACTGGCACAAGTGACAAATTTCGCTTAAAAAATGACGCGACGACGATTTGTCACTTTTGCTAATCCACCATCAACTATTACTGATCTGATATTAAACTGTTATTCTGCAAAACGTATTAGTGGACTAAGGCCCCTGATCTTGTCATCTTATTTATCCAGGTTGGCAGACAGCAAAAGCTCGAAGTCCCCTTAGTTCCCCTAGCAGAGTGCGAAAGGATATTCGGTGACTCAGTCCCCATTCACGAGGGGCAGATATGCGCTGGTGGCGAGGCAGGCAGGGATGCTTGCTCGGGCTTCGGTGGCGCCCCCTTGCTTCTTAATCGGGAGGGACGACATATTCAGGTGAGGTTTGTATGTAGATAGTATGGTAGTATTACTTTATAATAGGTGTTATAAATTAATAATTAGTATATGGTAAAAGTATTAGTTTGGTAATCTCTGAACGAGAAGATGAAAAATGATACTTAGTAATATGCGCTTATAAACATTACGTAACATATAACAGCATAGTAAATTTAGTGATTTTATAATATGTAGGTAGTTTTTTTTAGCAATAGACGAGAAGTTATAAAAATTTTTAAAAGTTACAGAATTGTCAAAGCTACAATAACTGAGCAACGAGTTAATAATTGAATATAAAAATTCATCTTGTACCATTTTAATGAAATAAATTATTAGACTTTGTTGATCCTTAATATGTTATTAATTATGTTGTATGTTCGTTTGAAACTATAATTGTAATATATTTTGCAGATCGGCATAGTGTCATTCGGTTCCGAAAACTGTGGCAGCGAAGGAGTACCCAGTGTGTATACCAACATCGCTCACTATTATCGATGGATAACAGAGAATTCCCCTTCATAATTATAAGATGCAATATTGAATAAAATATTTTAAGTATATGTACTGCTACTTACTATTTTTATAAGTTTTATATAATTTACAACCCTAAAATGACGTCGTAATTATTGCCATAGTATAATTGCAAATTCCAATGTAATGGAATCATCGTACATATTAAGGACATTGGTTTCCTGTTTATATGTACAGAAATATACTAAAATAATGCCAAGTATACACAACACGCCTGGGTCACCGATCCTGCCCAGCTTATTTATTTTCCTTGACATAACCAGTCAATTTTTAAATGGTGTTTACGTATTTTATGTTCCATTTTTTTATATACGTATACATTCACATCCTTTAATCCTTTTTGGGGTAGACAGAACCTCGAAGATTTAATATCTCTTAGGTCACTTATCAGCATGAATATTGTGGTTGCAATGTCATAATGGAACATTGGTGACAGGTTGCTAGCCCATCGTCCAATAGATTCTATTTACACCTTGTCCCTCTGTCACCTCCTACGACATGCCGCGAGGAATGGCAGCTACTTAGCATTCTTTTTACGTCCCAGACTAATACAGGACAATATAACGCGAATTGAATGCTTGCGTTAAGGTATATAAAATTAATTAAAACACAATGTATAGAAAACAACATTTAATACATCTAATCCTCGTCATAATTATCAAAATTAAAAAAAAACACGATATTTCATACTAAATTGATACATAGTCGATAATTTCAAACATCCTCCGGCAGTGTAGGGAACATGAAGGCACATTCCTTGACCCGAGGGAGTTTACTGCAAACCACTGCGAGCAGGTCATTCACGGCTTCGTCACTTATCAGCTGGTTGAACTCCTGGAAAGTCAAAGGAAATGTAAGAAAGTATATTTACAAATACACGTCGAGTTTCCGTATTAAGTGATCAAATGAGATTCTTTTTAATGAATTTGATGAACATAAATTCATTTACTGAACGTTAGAAAATAGGTTTCCATCATAAAATACTTTTATAAGCATAACTTTACGGTAGTATTATATTATCTGTGACTTTACTATATAAAATAAAGAAAAAACTGGCAATTTCTAACTAATTTATTTTACTCAACACTTCATTCTAACTGCTCTTTGTCAGAATGTTGCAGAAGGCGACTAAGAGATTATGACTATATCGAATCTATTGAAATATGGACTAGCAATATAGCATCACCTATACTACGATGGAAGATATATTTTTGAACTTCTATCCATTACATATAAACATACACATTTACGTCAATTAATCCCTTTCGGGGTGAGCAGAACTACGGAGATATAATAATATCATCGAGGTAACTTATTAGCATGAACATGGTATTTTGATGTCATATGGAACATTGCGACATGATGCTAGCCCATCGCCCAACAGATTCCATTTACCCCTAGACCCGTATCGCCTCCTAAGACATACTGGGAAGAACAGCAGCTAGTTAGCATTCTTTTGACGTACAAGACTATCACAGGACATTTATCACTTACTTTGCCAAACGCGACAGCTGGGAAGTATAAGGGTGAGTATTTCTTCGTGATGTACTCCGATTGAGCCTGCAGCTCCAAGCCTTCCTTCGACCCTGAGGTACACATCCTCACCTGAGACTCTGGTACTCTTTTCACGCACTGGAAAAAGGATTATATGGAATATATATATTATTTAGGGAGTATGTTATTTTTTGTAAAATGATGATTCTTTTACTGAATAAACTTTTTTTTAATATTATTATTATTTATATGTTACCTGCCAAACCCGATTTTTAGAACAAACTAGTTTGGTCTACGCTAACTTAACCTAACCTTACTAGTTAATCCTAGCGCGTGTAGGAAGAACTAGTTTAGCCTAGGCCAAACTAGTTTATCCTGATATATGTGAGTGTGCAAGCTGTCAACAATGTTCCATATGACATCACATTTATGCCAAAGAGTGATCTAGGAGATTTTTTGTATTCAAGGGATAATCCTCGAAAGGGATTGAAAGTAGTTATTGTATATTATGGAGAACTGAATCAAGGGGATGTAATAACTCGTAGGTCACTTTTTAACATGAATTGGGACGTTTTAGCATGAATTTACATCCTTGCTTGCACGGATTAAATTTAAGGAAGGTAACCAACATACTTGTCGATTTGATATTAGATTCAAGGTATTTTCTATATAAATATTAGATGGATCTAAGGAAATGAAAGTTCTCGTAGATATTGTGGGTGATATACAGCCAGTCTTATACATAATTTGTCAGCTATCTTAATTGTATTATTTCTTTGTCCTCACAGGCTACGTAAAAAAATGATCTAACGCATCTTTCGTCTCGTACTTTCGGAAACTATGGATGTAGATATATATTACGAATTCAATGTAGAGCATTACTTGTGTTTAATTCTTTATATCTATGGGGAATGAAATGAATAGAAGGAAAACATCGTAAGAAAACCTACCTGTTACCCGAACAGTTAGTTAGTGCTTGTAAATGACTACATGGCTTACCACCTGTCACATTGAGTACTGACTATCTGGCTAAGACGTGGGTTCAAGGTGGCCATAGAATTACTACCTTCGAAATTGAGGAGATGGACACCTGAACCTCTGACTACCGCGCAAGGATCGTGAAAGAGTTTGTCTTTTTGTTGGTGTAAGTTACCTCATAATTCAAACTCGTCCCCGTTTCCTCTCTCATTTCACAGGCCACGTAGTTAGTCCTCTCCTGAAGCGACATATCACTCATGGCGTTTAGAGTGCATTCCTGCATCAAGTGGCCATTGCATTCCATTGAGCCATGCTGACAGAGGTACTCATCGCGATATTTAGCCTTCTGGAATGGAAAAGAAAAGTATGCAATTGCATACACATTGTGAAGCCTAAATATTTATAATATGGCTCTAAGGCTCTGTTTAATCCAATGTCTAATAAAAAAAAAGTGAAGATTTGTTTATTCATTAAAATCTACACGTAATGCTCTTCTTACAATCTATAAACCAAGCTACAACATTAACATAGCAAATATAAAATTCATTAAAAACTATAACCTTACATTAAACATATAGCATCCTTATAATATTAAGGACATACTAGTCCTAAAACTGTACTTACCCGGGCTCTTCCGAACGGTACATATTTAATGTCAATATATTTCTCGAGGTACTGCACCGTGGGTACAACTTGTGACGTAATAAACTTCTGACTCTTGGGGCACATGCATTCGTAGAACACTATTATTTCAAGCTGAAAACAAATAAGCGAGATATAATTGCTAGATTAAATATATGATACAAACTTTAAACACGACAGGCCTTTGAATTTCGGTTTCTTTATAAATACATTCATACATTATACACGCCTGCTTCACTAACGGGATAGCCAGAGATTGTTGATGGCCTATCTTGTATCTCTGATAAAAAGAAGGGTTCTAATGACTATCATTTATATACTGCATAATTCTATTATGTAATCTAGCTGATTCGTCATATTTGTCTGGGATGTAAAGATAATAGTATGTAGCTTTAACATTTTCCTGGAACGTCGTAGAAACTAAGGACCAAAGAGGTCAATGGATTCGATTGCGTGTTGGGCTAGCAACCTGAGAATGTTCTATGTAAATGTTAAAACAGACTAAGAAGTATTTAAATCTCTAAGGTTCTGCCCACTTCGAAAGAAATCAAAGGACTTGACTTAAACGTTACTATAGAAATTGAAACATAACAAATATCCATTTATGTATTACTTGTACAAATACATACATTTTATGATTATTATATTAGGGTACAAACTTATAGGCTGTGCTGGTTCCAACATTGTCTTATGGTAGTGAAAGTTGGGTATGGCAAAAGAAGCATGAAAGTAGAATCAATGCCGTCGAAATGCGGTCACTGAGAAGCATGTTAGGAGTAACATTTAATGATAGAATTAAAAATAGTGTGATAAGGGAAGGTTGCGGTTTGAAAGAAGATGTAGTGACTAAGATTGAAAAGAGCATACTTCGATGGTTTGGACATGTTATGCGGATGAATGATAGCAGATTGACAAAAGGAATATATATGAGTGAAGTGGAAGGGTGGTTACGTAGGGGCCGGCCTAATAAGACATATAACAGTCAGATAGACGCTATATTGAAAAAAGGTGACGTTAGGAGTACTTATAACCGCCGAGAGTGTATGAGAGGATGTATGAATATCAATGAAGCGAAAGTGGTCTGTCAGGATCGAGACAAATGGGGATCCGTGATCTCTGCCTACCCCTCTACAGGGAATCAGGCGTGATGTGTATGTATGTATGGTACAAACTTTCAACTTAACTAATGTCAGAAATTAAGGCGTAATGTTCTGTCATACGTACCTTATTAGACTTGCATTTAGTATCCTTAACGAGTAATACTGATAAAAATATAACTAAAGTATGAACTAGCATTTCGTATTATAGCAGGTTAAACCACTGGTTACACAAACTTTGTTCGAGAGAATGAAGTGAATGAAAAAATGTCCTTATAAATATGAGTTTTGTTCATACCCGTTGAATTTTAACAATGGACTAAATAGAAAAACAAATGTTTGGTTCTTATTAAGAAAAGAATGAATTATTAACATGCGAGATTAACGGAATCTTATATTAGGATTCTGTAGGCTCTATATAAATTGTTTTAATAAGTAATAATTACAAATAGTTTGCCATACCTATAGTCGAGTTATAAATCTGGGTTTATTTTATCGCTACATGATATACTAAGTTAAAAAAATAACTTTAATGATGTTATAGAAGAGTCATACATAATGAAATAGATAACTATATTCGAAATTGTATTACTATAATCATACACTACATTACATTATAAAATTCATAGAACGCTTCATAGAAAAATACATATTCTTTATCCATATATTTCCATATCCATATATTTTTTATTTCATATTCCCAACATGGCATTTAAAAAATAAAACAAAGGCTTTTTCTCTCTGATAAGGGATGTTGTTATTTTAACTTCTCAATGAGACAGATAAGATATTTGAATTATGCATTTATGTAACAATAGCAAACAAAGTTAACTTTACGGAACCATATATTTTTCGCACGATACTAGCTGGGGAAAATCATTGAATTGTACATTGTTACAAGTCGGAAGTGATAAAAAAATTGATTGATTATGGAAATCGTACAACAAGAGTAAAATGAACTTAATATACAGCAGGCAGTGGTATAGTGGTATCTAATTACATGGTCATATATATGAAAAACACATTTTCAAGACATTCGCGATGTTTATTAATTATATGTTTAAAAACGGGACTTATAGACTTACCAGTCAACTTGTGACTAAAGCCATTGTAATATAGTCGAAACTACAAGTAACAAAGCCTGTTTTTATATAAAAAAACACAATATGTCTTGTTTTCTTTGAATAAGAAAAGAGTGTCAGATTTAAAAGTCATCTTAGTAGTTTTTACATGTGAAATATTTTACAGCTTTATTTACAAGTTAGAGTTGCGATAGTTATGTTAATACGAGTTATGTTATGTTAATACGAGTAGAGTACCCGCCACATACGGTGGCAGTAGCCAAACTTGGAACTAAATTTGACGTTTCCGCCATTGCGTGTTATTTTGTATGAAAAGTAAATTTAGTATTACCAGCGTTGTGTTTTTTGCCCACTCTTTGTAATTTTTATGTTTGTTAAGGGTGATTATAATAAATTGATTTCCGGAGTTTCTTGTTAGTTCTTCTCCAAGCTAGGGTCTCCGCTGATCTAACCTCGGTAAAAAATATGTAAAGACAATGCTCAGTGCCATGTTTGAAATAATAGTTTTAAGAGATTCGCGATTTATACTCATGATATAAGATATAAGGGTGTGTATAAGATTGATTGCAGCTGTGGGAAATCCTATGTCGAACAGACTAAACGGTCTATTGCGGACAGAGTGAAGGAACACATAATATATGTAATATATAATAAGAAGGATAAGTCCCGTTAATTATTAATCATGTTTGAAATAGTATAATAAACATATTTTGACTTTGATATATTAATTTGTTTTATTTGAGTTTATAGCTCTGCAACCAAAGATCGTTACAAATGAAACCTATAATGTTTCGAGCCGTATGGCACAGTGAGTGCTAGTTTTGGCGTGTTTACTGGTAACACTGAATTACGCGACTGTGGCGACGCCTCCAACTGCCACCGTATGTGGCGCGATCTCTATGATAATATTATTTGTATTTGTCTTTATGCCATGCCTTCATGTCAAATCAAATATTTTATCTATTTCTTGAGTACAATATAATCTATGGTTTTTAAGATTGATTCGATGATTAACTTAAGAAATAAAAACCGCCGTGCTGCAATATACTGAAGTATTAACACGTAAGTGTATTCAAAATTTTGATTAGTTTTTAATCGTTTATACTATAATATATATCTCATAGTGAATAAATCATTATCATCGGCTTCAAAGTTTGGAGACCCCTAGTTTATAGTATCATTCTGTATATTTTTAAAACTAATCTCATTATTGTTTTTCTAACAAATATCTACTTAGTTTAATGCTGCTAAAGAACATTTGAGCTGAAGTCTTTTATTTTTAGCAGCGTGTTGTTCTAGGACCTTACACACTGGCTTTTTGGATCCCACAATGCTATTTTCAGTAACAAATCTTTGCTTAAAACTCAGTCCTTCCTCTAGAGTGTTATCAATCACGTTTTTAACGTTTCGTAAGTACAGTCTCTTCACATCCGCTTCTTGTTTCTCCACTTGGTTGGTTAGATGGCAGTAGTTGTCGCGGACTTCAGTTCGGAAGGATCTATAAGAAAAAACTTGTTGATAACATATGAGGAAAATTCACGCCTAATTCAATAAGAGTATCAAAATAGCCGGTTAAAAGACACGGATTTTCCTAACATTTATTTGTTTGTACTGTGAATAGTTCACTAGATACATACATTGATACCAATCTACATTCATACATATAGGTACATACATTGAGATGTATGCAAATTGCAAACACACCTTATGCTTTCCGTTTAAGAGCATACCAAATGAATTAAATTCTATATAAGAATAGATTATTGTTTGTACCCTACAAACAACTTACCCTGGTACCCAATTAGGTTTGTTATGAACTATTATTTCCCGGAAGTCTTCTTTGAATTTAGATCGATCATACATGGACTGCGGTCTCTTTACTGCTGCAAATGTCTTTGGCAGTGATGGCTTACGAGATCGTACCTGTGGAATATTTTTATTATCTGGTCACATTGTACTAAACATTGCAATAGTACATGTTGGGAAATAGAAAACATACTATTGATAGATAGGTTAGGAAGAAAATGTACTGCGCAACTATAAGTACAAATATAGATATATGCATTCACGAGTGTTAAATCCTTTCAGGGTAGTCTGAGGTTGAGTGTCAACTATCACCTGGGCATTATAATGGTGTTTGGCCATCCGAAACCCATTTTTTATTTAACAATTAGAACCCAAAATGGTGGCAAACTAAGGTGCCATATACAGATTTTTAATTATTTTGAGAAAGGGCAGGTTACCCCATGATCAGTAAAATCTAATATTGCGTCGAACAGTATTTTCTTCATTACGTAATAAATTAGTTTGATATATGTTTTTCTGATATGTCTTACCCAGGGTTCATTACTGCAGACATGGTGAGTGACGATGTCCTTCTTCACTGATGCCCTAGAAAGCTGGTCAGCGGTGTAAGGGCGATGGTGAAGCCTGTTGGTCGTGAGATAAGGGTCCAAGTATTTCTCAAAACCTTCATGGTTTGTCTCTAAGTCCCATGGTTCGACTGGTTCTAATTCTTTTTGCCAGGGTTCTTGGCGGTTCTAGAAAAACATCACTTTTGAATGATTACCTACCTATCCTAGGCAATGATTAGCGAATGAATCGATGATAATTTCTTTATTTTTTAATATGGTGAGCTCTCTTATTTTATTGTGAAAGGGCAATTGTTCTTGTCAAGGTGTATTTATATACAAATATTTCAATTATAATTTCGTGTGTTAGCTGATATGACATCTTCCAATTATTATTGTCTTTTAGAAATAATACGTATTTAATACTTTGAGCAAGTCGAAGGTTAAACCAGTTTTCATAGAAATTAGATCGTCAAATATGATGAACAAAATGATATTTGACACCCAAAATCAATATAATCAGATCGGAAGCAACGACCAGACTGCAAAGCAGAAGAAAAGCGTAGTTCTTAACTCTGCATCCAGGCAATCGAACCCGGGATCTCACGATTGGCTTTTAGGTGGTTCACCAATCGCCACAGAGGTCGTTTAATGAATTATTAGATTCTTAATAACATACGTAAATGGTAAATACTTTTTACTTGTCAATTTTTATTATTAACTTTACTTGAATACTTAACGTACATTTCTATTCCATGAGTTAACCTTGAATCGATCTTCGTAGGTGACCAACCTAGAAGGGACGGTTGGTTCTGAGTAACAATCTCTCATTAATGTCGTCCCATGCATGTTTAAAAGCGGTTTTTGATGTTCAAGCTGAAATAAACGACATTAATACAGTAGGATGGAATGAAAAATAAATTATGAAAAATTGTATTTAAATCAAAATCTTTGTTTCTTTATCAAACCATGATAACAAACATGGATCTTAGCTCATTCATTCACCATAATATTTAGTTGCTTCCATGTGCCTTTTTCACGGAATTATGACTAAGAAACTAGGTGTAAATTAAATGTATTGAATAATGAGTATATTGCCTGTGCTCTACAAATCCATATTTTACTTTATTACAAACCCTCTTAAATGATGAGATATCACACTTCCCTGGTTTAATTTCGCATATTGTTAACAACTTGTGATTATAAAATTCACCAAATTCAACATCTGTATTTCCTTTAAAATCATATGAAGAAAACTCACCGTTCTACTTGGTGGGTAAATGTATTTATTCTCTTCGCAAGATGTATGCTTGTTGATGCTATTATGTCCATTATATTTATAGGTGTAGTCAACTGCAGTTTGAGATTGATTGTTAAAAGCTGTAGTATTAAAATCAAACTCATAGTTGTCTAGTTCTTTCAGTTTATCCTTCTGAAAAATAATTCATAAAGGGGTACATTACAAACTTTTCTTGATATAATGATTGACTAAGAAAAACCTATACCACAGATAATATAATACTATGCAGTCTATATTATGGAACAAACACCATAAAAAACCGCTTTATTTTTTAATGTAAATGTGTTATTTAATTTTCTTTTTTCCGTGTGTTACGTTACATAGCAAAACCTTTTTTTATTAAAACCTACTTAAGAATTATTTTTATTATGTTTTTATAATGTATCAAACATTTAATTATAATTCTGGTTAACACCAGCGTTAATGCTATTAATATATTGAACTTATAAAAGGTACTAATAAAGGAAAGGTTAAGTATAACAAAAAACGTGTTTTCGATGTTTTGCTTCTTTTAAACAACGTAAAGGGCGCCTACTAATCAATAATATAGGATACACGTAATCTCAATTTAAAATAATCGACTTACCGGTTCCAAAATTACCTCGTCTTCGCTACGGATTTGATGACCGATTTGACAGCTTGAGAGGCCGGTTAAGTAATGCTTATTAACAGGATAAGTTATGTTTACAGGATCCCATTTGGAAGGTACTTTTTGCTTCGGATAAGTAGCTTGCCGGTTCATCTTTGCTTACGTAACTCACTTAAGTACATACATACAAATACATTCGCTAGTCATTTACGTTTTTTTTTATTCTATTATATCTTTACCATTAATAGTCGATGTATCGTACGTTCTTTTAACTAATAGGTATTTGTGGTTTTAACAGATCGATAGAATCATTACAGAACAAGAGTTGTTGTGTAAACAACTTATAATGTTTTGTGTACATAAAGAAACTCTTTGATTTGATAATATAATCTATCGGCACATTAGCAAAAGTTGTTTAGACATTACCTTGTACTTGTTTTCTATGTACGATATATTAAGAACGTATTAGGTTCCTTGTTTTCATTAAATAACTGGATGATCAGAGTATACTTTATTTGTCTTGAGTAGTATGGGTTAGCAACTAACTTAAGTTTGATCAATAATCTTGTAGGGAGGTCGGTTGCCTTGACAACGAAATAAAGATTTAATTTTTTTGTCAATTAGAGTTAAAATCTATATTTGCGAATTCAAAGATCATGGTTAGGGAGAATATGGATTAGTAAGTGTAGAATGAAATTCATTCGTAATAGGTAATTAGAAAACTTCATTAAATAATATAGCTTGGGATTAGAGAGCAAGGCAAGATTTTGAATATTTTATCAATAGAAAAACAATGAACAAATTATGCGAAATACTACCGTAGGAAAGTTTCAGGCGTTAGTGCACTTAACAATAGGAATTTATTTTTGATGGTAGATCACAAACCATTTTGAATTTTTTCTCAGTTACCAGCGATGTACAAGGATTTCTAATTATTTTCATCATCATCATCATCAGCCTGTCTGAATCCACTGTTGGACATAGGCCTCCCCCAAATGACGCCACTTCTCCCTGTCAGTGGCCGTTCGCATCCATCCAATGCCGGCCAACCTGCGCAGGTCGTCTTCCCACCTTGCCGGGGGGCGCCCCACACTACGTTTACTGAGACGTGGTCTCGACTCTAGGACTTTTTTGCTCCAGCGACCATCAGTCCTTCTGCATACGTGACCAGCCCAACTCCACTTCAGCGTGCTAATTCTTTTCATAATGTCGGTTACTTTAGTTCTCTGGCGTATCACCTCATTTCTGATGCGATCTACCAGAGAAACCCCGAGCATCTTCCGTTCCATAGCACGCTGAGCGACCTTGAATTTGTGGGCTAGTCCCGCAGTGAGTGTCCACGTCTCAGAACCGTACGTCATAACGGGGAGCACACACTGGTCGAAAACTATAACTAATTATTTTATAATATAGTTATGATAAAAGAACATTAAAATATAAATTCTCGCTTGGGTGAATTTTTTAATGAATTTTGTGTCCTTAAACTCATAAATACTCTATGCCTATGTGATCCTACTTGTTTGTAATGCCGTATATTCATAGTGGTGTTTCAACTCTGTTCTTGTGTAAGGGAATGAAATAACACAACAAAGTAAAATTGGTAAACAGTTTTCTTTTTATTTTCACAAAAGAATGACTTTAATTGGATATCAAACACAAATACACAATGGATAAACCACATACAAGAGTAGACTTATTATCAAACTTTCATTGATCCAAACTATTTCAGAACCCCTATATACAATGCAGGATATTAATAAACGATTTATATGTTTCAGAACATTCTAGAAATTATTGTATGTCACTAGAATATTTCACTCAAGTACGTAATGGATACAAAATATTGGAGTACTACAATAAGGTAAGATTCTGATACGTATGTTTATAATTATTAATCGAGGTTCTTCTGTTCAATCATTATTATTTATATTGCGTTAAACACATTAATCTTAGGTTATAAATAAGTTATATTATGAAACGTTTACATAAATGTACAAACCCAATATAAAATCCTTAATTTTATTAATACAAGTTACATCACAGTTCATAAACAATAAGATTAGATAATACAGTTTTCGAAAATAAAAACATATTCATTGCCTGCTATAAAATTTTAAAGGAAAACAATGATTTGGTGAATCAAGCATTCGAAGATAACGTTAACTTAGTCGTAGGAACACATACGTACAACCACACGCAAAATGCTATTGAGAGAAAACATACACGCATGCATTGTACAAATTTACAGACTTCAGTCGAATCTATACACTTCCATACAAATCGACAGACTGACTACACGAAACTTATTTCTATCTTTAGTAAAAAAGCTACATTGCCGTTACTGCTACTTAAATATCAGTTTACAGAATGTACTCATAGATACCTAACATAACTACAAATGTAGACGATATTACTTATTATTATCGAAGTTCTATAGAACATACAAAATACTGCTTTAGTGTAAAAGTGTTCCAGTAAGGAAATATACGTTACAATCCATTACGTTTGGAATTGAACTTACTGAAATCGTTTTATATTTAATAAGTCTTGAAAATCTCAAAATAATACCAGAACAGAGTTTTCGAGTTCTTACGGTAGGGATAATAAGGCTTGTTGGGGCCAAGCGATTTTAGCATCTATCCTCTTGTACGCTAGGATGAAGTTCTGTCCGTTTTTCTCTGACATCACTTCTTGAGGGCAGTCATTCTCGTTCAGCATGGTTTCTGGGAAAACAAACCAATTAATCATAAGGCATCAAATTAATTATAAATAAACATTAACTTATCTTAATCGTGTTAATTACAGTGAACCTACAGTTTAGGTGTCATGGCAAAACAAATACCGGCGATTGATATCGCTCATATAAGTAATCGATGATACAGATTTATCCAGGGTCATTGTCAGCATATTTTCTTTATACGGAAAGTTTTATTTAGCGAAAAAAATTAGGTTAAGGAATAAAACCCAACATTTGATCTCAATGTCATTCAGAATATATCTAATCTAGTATATACCTAAAACAAGCGTCAACGTCGTTCATTTATGATCAAAAATGCTGTTGGTTCTAAACAATTATTGTTATGACTAAAACACATTTTAAATCCTTCAATAAAAGTCTATCTATACAATGCTTTCCGTCATAATAACTAATTTTCTTTTGATCTACAAAATAAACTATTCTCCATTTGTATCACTGAATTGTTTAATCTTAATGATTCGAACGAATGACTTATATTGAATAAATTAATTGATTGAATTGATTTTCATTGTTTCTTACCTTGTCCATCATGCAAAGCGAACAGCGCATAATCCTGAGGGTTGGTAATAGAGGCAGCATGAGCCAGAGCTCTGCAAAGGTCCCTCGCCCTGGCTCCAGGTCTACAAGGCAAGGCCACTCTTCGGATGGAGCCGCGGCATTCGTCTGGAAGCGCCACTCGTACTACTGCTCCTCCACTGCTGGAGGTGTTGCTCTCTAGGGAACTGCGTCGCCACTGCGGAAGTTAGGGGTAAAGTTAATGGGAGTTTTTATGTAAAGTGTAAGGAGGGAATTATAGGTTTTCTGTTTGCTTTGGTTTGATTAAAGGATTAAGAAACATCTTAAGATTTTTTACTGTTACGTTGAGCAGAGTATTACTAATGAACTAAGAAAGGGGCTACTTCAATGAAAGTTATTGTGTCATAAAAAAACAATATTATACGTATAGTTACTTCTTTAGTTTGTAGTTCGTTGTTTGAATCATGACCTAATTTAGGCCAAATTGTATTATTGTTTGTCTTGAGAATAGATAAATACATGAATAAACCTACCTGTACAAATAAACTAATCTTGCTCAAACAAATTTCGAATAAACATTATACTTACAGGTGCAGTACTATCTGAATTATCCGGCACTAATCTCTTAAGCACAGCAACGGCGGAGAATAGCGCAGTCAAGTAATATCCTCCTTCGCCAGATAGCAGAGCTGGTGGTAACAGACCAGCCATGACTTCAGCTTCCAGCTCAGCACAGACCAGGCGACATCTGGCCAGGGTCCAGGCTAGGACAGGCAGGAAATCGTCAGCCCCTAGGGACCTTTCTGCTCGTATCTGGAATAAAAAGTTTTATTTATTTCCTGTTCTGTACGTTGGGATTAGATTTGTGACATAACTTATTGAAATTAGATATTTATTAAATACGCCTTTGAAGTATTTTCAGTTCTTTTGATATACATGGCCAATTCAATTTATTTATTAAGTTTTTTTTGATAAAGTATAAAATTTCCTTGTTAGTAGTAAGTATTATGTAAGTATTATTAAAGGAACAACATCGAATGCTATAAGGCGATTAGAAATCTAGCTTATTCTTGCTTCGTTTCGATCATAATAATTAGTAAGAAAAGTATCATAATCATAAGATTTTGATAATTCTCACCGAATTGAACACAACAGATATGGCAGCTAAGAGATTCTCGAGTTTGTCCAAGGGCGAGTCAGCTTCTTGCATCTTGAGGAAATGTTTTGAGATCACTGCTAAGACAGCTGAAGACGGCACCTTTGTTGTTTCCTGAAATATAAGTATTCTATATTAGACTTTGATTTGGTTAGCCTCCTTAATAACTTATCGTTAGGAATATAAATCTGTATTTAATAGTTAAAGCAGTTTTCTGACAAAACATACTCAAAGTTTCGTTTACATTATCTTAATTAGGTAATTAGAATACATGTGTCTATGGAATTGTATAATATATTTGATAAGAGAGAGATTGTCAATGAAACAAAGACATCTTTAACAATACTAAAGATTACTCTATACTGTTATGCCAGAGTTGTATAATAACTTGAATGTATGTACATAGCGACTGTTCTACCAGAGCTGTAGTTGTATATAGTGCAGACTCACCTTAACCCCTAATTGCAAGGGAGTTGCGAATTGAGCCTGTTCGATGGCTGAATGTAGTTGCCTCACGTCCGCCTCATGCCATGCCGCCAACAACGTATACAACCTCGCCCTCAATGGTCGCACCACCAGCCTGTGCATGACATCTTCCAAAATGGCGTCCAAGTTCAGAAACTCTGTGGGTTTGAGTTTCAGTCGCTCTTTCTCGACCTCCTTTTCGAATTCTCGCTCGCCGTGCTTCACCAGGTAGTTCTTCATGCCGGACATAAACTGCCTTATGTTGCGCATGACCACCTGGAATAAATAAATAATTAAGTATGCAAATGATAGTGGTTATTAAATTTAACCGATAAAATTAAAGAAAAGGTAATCATAACCATAATTTAGTAAATAGTTTAGACTTATAATAATAAAATTATGATATGTGTCACCACAAACTTCAACAAGTATATACTTTGCTATTTTGTATACTTATAGAGAACACGCAAAAGGAGGCGCCTCGGGTTGGTTGCCATGGTGACATCATAACAAATTGATAACGTAACAACTAAATACGATTCTTCATGGGTGACATCGACACATCAATTAGTATTCTAATAAATAACATGAAAAAACTGCCTAATGGACTCCTTACAGATAAAAATCAAGGTCATAAAAAGGTTTATGTAAATATAGGGCCCGCTTAATTGAGATTCGCAAGCCCCTTAAGGCCCCGTGATTACCAAATATAAGCAAGTACTTCTTTTTGCTACAATTTGCATTTATTTATATACATTTGGAAAACCGGTTAAGGTGTCTATATGACAAATTATGTAAATATTTATTCATCTCATTAGCATAACGATTTAGATTGTTTATATCCGGCTAACAAAAGGTGACGAGAGAGATTAAGTAAGTATGGGTGATTAACAAGTAGGTAATTAGTAAATCTTTTTGTGATTTACAATAGCCACAAAACTTTAAATTAGGTTTTCAAGACTTACTATGTTATTTTCATTCATAAAACTGACTAGAACCTATGATGATAATAGAAGTTTTATAGTTAAGTACAGTACAGTAACTAATTTGAATAATTTAACACGATTATGTTCTTCTGTTATCAATAAATGACTAAGAGACGGAAGAGAGAAGTATAGGGCTAGTCTCACTTCAATATTAAAGTTGACTTGGACTGGTATCCTATCCTCTTAAAACTTCCTCTTATGTCTGTGTATGTATGTGTGTCTTTTATGTCTATGTGTAAAATCTATGATTTATTTGCCATTTACGCATTCGATTATATTCATTCATAACTTTTACAAAACTTTACATTTCGTAAAAGATATCAATTATAATTATGGAAACTAATGTTCCTAACGATAATTAAACTTAAACAAAATCATTCAAAAAGTATCTTACCTGTGGGCAGATCTCCTTCGAATCCAGGGTACACGATATGAAGTTATCCACGTTCTGTGCAAACGTCGTGCTCTTGTCCTGAGCCAGGTGCAGCGCATACGCCCTTAAGGCTGCTCCGGCGCCTCCCCTAGTGGTCCTACTACCCCGCAAGGCACGGACTCTACTGGCAGCTGTGAAGGGGTTAACACATAGTGAGGACTTTTAGGATTGTTTATGAAGTTGATAGCATTACTTATTGCTTTAGGATGGCGTGCTGTAGCTGTTTGAATCGCGGTGGAAGTAGAGTCTAAGTAAACGCAGAGTAATTAACAAGTGGATTGGTCTTCTGAAGGTCTGAATGAGGGTCAAGAGTAAAATGTGTGGAAGGCTGCTATAGGCTGATTAATGCAATTATAGACTAGCGACTACTAAAAGGGACTGCTATTGTCTTGGCAATTCAGGGAAATCAAAGCTATGGTTTTACTTAGTTGGTATTCATGTATTAATTTCTCTATCATGATAATCACATGCTGAATTACCACTATTTCCTGAGCTTTGAAATATCGTGAATAAGATGACCGTTATTATAACTGAGTCAGTAAAACGAATCGTGTTAACATAGTATACGTATATGTTCTTGAAGTTTAATAGATCGTAGTAACGGAGCCAGATGCGTATCGTATAAATGTGTATTTATTAAAATGCGTACGTTATAAATTATAAGTAATTTATACTTATAAAAAGAGCGCCTTTTTTCTTACTATTTTTTACCTTCTATACTTATGGTGATTTAAATTGAACTACTTATGGATATTAATTTATAAATCAGCAAAAACTTGTTTTTGACATTAGGTACGTCACCTAATATCAAACATACCTACAAAGAATATTATCTAACACTTTATATGCGATCAGTGTCATTTAATTCGGTAAAACTTAATTTATAAACACTCAAACGCTATTCTAAAAAAAACCTGTAACCTTTATGAACAAGATTGGAAGATATAGCTATAAATAAATAAAAATATGAAAGCTATAAATAAAAAAGTAAGTCATCATAACAATAACTCTGAATTACACAATTTCACTCGTGGCTATTTATCCTTTATACCATAGGGGAACAACAGAGACGCAGTAGCAGTAACATTTAACATATGTACATACACATCAAGCCAGTATCCCTAAAGAGTGGTAAGAAAAGACCACGGATCTCCTTTGTCTCGATCCTGACAAACCACTTTCGATTTATTTACATTCATACACACTCTTTGGTTTATTTACTTCTAACGGATACCGTTTTCTCTGCGACATTTAATTTAATTTACATAATTCATATACATATAACCGAATCATAAAATAATAAAACAATAGCCCGAAGCGGTGAGCAGAAGAATAGTTTATATTCGTCTCGTTTGGCTAATGTGTAAAATATGGATAAGGACGAAGCTAATATCTAGAAACTTTACAAAATAGATAAGTTAGTCTATGTAAAAGGTCTAAATAATTGGTTTTTACACCTAACGTCAAGCGGGCAATCTCGCAAATGTCAATACAGTAGTGAACTATAGATATTATAAAATTATACAGAAACAGTATGCAAAAAATTGTTAGGTACCTGAGTGTTTAAAATTTTACGAATGCATTGGAAATGTTTTATGGAATGCTTTAAAAACTTTTATGAGATCGTGTCATAACTTCTTTGAAGTACCACTTAGAACTAAACAAAAACTAAAGGAAAGAATTTTGTCTATTGCCCAAACATTGTAATGGACAACATGAAATTTGTGCACAAAAGAGCAAGCACAAGGAGCAAAAAATTCTACCTGTACGAAGACAAAGAATAAATAATACAAATTGAAGCAGAATATTTCTGCAAGAATAGTTTGTGAAGAATATTTTGCTTTGTAAGTTACAGAATTCATTTTCCCAAAATTGCTCGTGCCATAAATGAAACTATAATATACTAGATGTATGATTAGTTTAAATAAGTTTGTTATCAAATAGCCTAGAGCTAGAAATAATATGACAGTAATTAATTACATTAACAACAATAATGTTAGTGAGCAATGCTTTATAATGCATATATGTAGTTAATGAGGCAAAATTAATTTTGATCAATTACTAAAACAGAAGGTCTTAATAATTAACTTATTAATTGGTTAAATTTATTGTTAGTAGTAATATGAGAGTAAAACGAATCTAAATAATGCGTTAGTTTTTAATTGCTTGTCACATACATATGTTGATCAACTTAATCATTCCAGATTAAACACTTCAAAGCACGTGTACATTGAAAAACATAAACGTGCTGGAAGCCGTTGACCTACTGCGGTGTTAGGTAAAATAAGAGAAGACACAATATTACCAACACGAGGGATTCGGCGTTTTAGACCTGGCTAACCCTTTTTTCTTCCGTTTGCACGCGTCGTAGTTTGAGAACACCCGCTGGATTCGCTTCCAAAGCCTCTTCACTGCTTCTACCAGTATCTGGAGAGGTGAAGCTGCCGGCACCTCCCTCCGAGCTCTCGACCTCTCTATTTCGTGCACATCATCACAATGGCAGAGAGGGGGTTGAGTGACCACCACGACCCGTTTCCTTGAAGACTGGACCATTCTTCTGCAGTACTCCGCGAGCTTGTCCCGGTTGGACAACAACTCCTGGGTCCTCGGCAGGCTCACTTGCTCTATGTCCAAGATGACCCACTCACTGTCGATGACATGCTCCGTGATCATGTCAACGTGGAAGTTCTTCAGAGTGGTCAGTGCGCAGATGCTCTTGTCCTCGACGTGGGAGTACTGGCTGATCGAAGGTTTCTCCTTAGCCTGTTCGGGTTCAGCGCCGCTCGCGGGCTTTCCGGAGAACAATCTTCTGAACCACTTCATGGCTGATCACCTGGCGATTCTTGCCAGCTACCACAAAGGAACGGAACCGATAGTTTCTCATTCACACGGTTGGGAGCTGTCGGGGACCGGTGTTGTTCTACTGACGGTCGAGCGAGAACTGTTTGAAAAATTGCTCCGCCTGCCGGTGGCCATAGTGGCACGCGCAGACCTTTAGCCTCACACAAATAATTAATTTTGTATTTGTTCAGTTGAGCGCTCATAACTGAAAGATAACGCCGCCCGTCGCCTACGATTTTCTACGATGTTATTATTAGACATAATATGTCAATGTCAAGTAATTCCTAATTAATATATCTGAATTGAACAGAGGATGGAGACCATTATTGTGCTCTTTATCACCTCGTTTGAATGTATCGTAATAGACTTTGATAATAGGCAAATATTTAACTGTACACAATTTTGATTTGACTATCACACGAAGTTTTCAACAGTTCTAAACAATATCACGCACGTAAATCATGTGAGTGATGCTAATGTGTATAAACTATTAAGTCACCCAATAAGTTATTACTCGAGTATAACTAGGTGGGTATTGTCTTATGTTGCAGTAAATCCTTCGAAGATCCTATTTTCATACGAAATGTATTATAATAAGAACTAATTTTGCATAAATGATTAATGTAACGTTGTTAGTACTCTATATACAATGTATATTTTGTGGGTTTTTTATTTCTACACATTAACAAACTACAAGAAGAAAAAGAGGTTTGTCTGAAGATTGTAAATTTCTTATCAACAACAAAGGTATGAATAGGCCTAGCAATTCAAGATAGTATTATTTGCAAACGGATCATTCTTAATACGTAAACGAGTTGTAAATTTACTTTTTGTAAATACGGATATTCTGATATTAAATAATATCACAAGGCTTTTCCAGGTATACATACATACACATCACGCCTGATTCCCTGTAGAGAGGTAGGCAGAGATCACAGATCTCCATCTGTCCTATCACGACAAACCACTTTTGCTTCAATGACACTCATACACCTCTATATTTTTTTCACCTTTCCAGGTTTATTTATGTCATATGCAACTTCGTAAAGATCAACATAATTCATCTTTAATCCAACAACAAAACAAAATTTGAGTTGAATTTAAAAAAATCCTGTAGTGATAATTTACCCTTTTAAAATTGGAAGAAGTCAAATAAATGACCATTAAGGTATTCTTCCCAAAATTGAGTCAAAGACCTGAACTCATCATTCACTAAAAGCAATTGTTAAACTGCAATTTCCATCTGTATGCAATAACGTTAATGTATTTGTATACTAATTAGGATTTCTGACATTCCCTTGTTCGATACTTTGGTATCATTTTTTTGTACAAATATGATAGTTTTATATAAGAAAGGTTCACCACGTCTATTCTTTATCATATGCTTTTCAATCTGGATACAAATATCAGGATCTTTACCCTCTTCACAATTTCTCTTAACATATGAACCGAGGAAGTAAAGTTAATAAAAAATCTACATAAAAGCTAAGTTCAAGGACACATAATTGCATACAAAACCTATTTACCCATATCCACGAGTGTTCAAAACAGTCAGTCGATCAAGGTCTCGAGAAATGAGAGCAAATAGATATCAGCCCAAACATACCTTGACGTCAATAGTATCACTATTACAACCAACTGTTCCTCAAATTATATGAGTCTAGCTGATAACAAGACGAAGCAATACAAAGGCTCTGTTTGTGAGAAAGCTAACGCGTAGATAAGTATTTATTTGCTTGTTTTGTTTAGTTCACAAATAATAACATACCTTTCTTAACTAGTGATTATAGTTATGGTGCCTAAGGGTACAAATCAGAGATAGTCTAATAGCATTTTTCTAAAAGCTGCAGTTTTAAAGTGGTCTCTAAGCTGTCTGCAGAGAGAAGGTGTTAGAGAAAGTCATAAGAAAGGCTTATGATGATTAAAATAGAAATATATTTTCAACTTGACTAATATGACACTAATCTTTTCTAATCAATTGTTTAAAATCTCGATGGTTTTGCTAAAAAAGACCGTGGACGTAATAAATATTTAACGTTTCGTTCACACAAAAAAATCTAAGGGACGCGAAGATAAGTGTGCTAAATTTGATGAGTATCATATGGAATATGGATTTTAGACTGTAAAAAAAAGTTATTTAATAATGAACTTAGCAATAATCAAAACTTTGGATACAACACAATAAATACAAAACAAACTTTACGACCAATGTAAATTTGTATCTTGCCGAAAATTTTGTTGAAATTAAGATTTTATTCCGTGTTTATCGCGAAATCGAGTTTTTCCTTCTGTAAAACCAGATTCGTATCAAGATGTTGCAGACGTAAAATAAAGACAAAAACAATCACACGGAAAACTTCATTTCGAAATGGGTTTATTGTCCTCGAACATTTGCAATGATTACGGATTGAAATCACTTGGCATAATTAATATTGATATTAAAGATTATTCTTAGCTGTGATCTCATTAATACAAAGTATGGATACAAATGTTACGCCTCACGTACAAACCGAAGAGATTATTTGTAGAAAACTGGTCAAAGAGCAAATATCAATTATCTTGTTAAGGGGAGTATGGAAGCATCTCTTTAACAATCAATCAGTTAATTAACTCATGGAATAAAAATATGAAAAGATCATAAGTATTTCCTCTCGTTATAACAATAAACTCTGGAATTGTATTTATATTTACAATGCCTACACGTACGTTATTAAAAAAAAGAATAAATTGAATTAAATCTATAGTTATAAAATATAATATAATAATAAAGTGTCATTTAAAAAAATTCATTCTACACCTATGGAAAGTTTTGCAACAGATCGTGCATCAAGCCCTTAGGATATGCGTATTACGGTTATTATTATTATGCTAATTACGCGAATGCTACATTGTATTAAACACTTGCAGTACGTAATACATATTTGAAAGATGTGCTACCTAGATGACTTGCTATAGCGCTCAGTAATTTGTCATTTGTAGTACGATTCAATCACTACACGTGTATAGAAGATTAACTCTTATTGCGTAGTTTTCTTAAGGTCTTTAAACCCTCTTGATCTGAGCTAAGTGTTTTCCTACCGATGACCTTGTTTATGAGTTCTTTTATTTGATGCAAAAGAGAAATATTTTAGGGACAGAGATAGTCAAAAATAAAATTATAAATCACATAATATAAATAAACGAAATCCAAATCTTTTTCAATTACATACATACATACACATCACGCCTGATTCCCTGTAGAGGGGTAGGCAGAGATCACGGATCCCCATTTGTCCCGATCCTGACAGACCACTTTCGCTTCATTGATATTCATACATCCTCTCATACACTCTCGGCGGTTATAGGTACTCCTAACGTCACCTTTTTTCAATATAGCGTCTATCTGACTGTTATATGTCTTATTAGGCCGGCCCCAATTATCTTTTTCAATTATTAGATCGAAATATGAAGTTAATCAATATCGACGTATGCGAAGCCCCTACATTCTAAGGAATATTAGGCAATCCTGATAATGTAACTAAATCGCTATCAACGAAGCATAAACAATAGACGAGGCAAGATATATTTGTCAGGAGCGTTCAAGGCGGTTCTCTGCTTTTTCTTTAAGAAAGTATGGGTGTGGATATGAATGTATAGAATTAAGTGAGGAATAAATTCTAAAATAACTTACCAAGTAAGGGGTCCAGTCTGTCCCTGAAACTCTTCCCTCTGAGGCTTCCGCAAGGTCCTCTGCGAGGTAAAGGCGACTCCCATTCACACAGTTCCTCCTAAGTGGAAAAAATATTTTAAAAATTATACTATATACGTAACAAAAAATTATACGCCTTGTATCTAGCGTTAGCGAATTACTCTAATAGTCTATACTATAGTTATAATAGGCGGTATAGTCTGCCGGCATTGCAAACATAATGTTAAGTTGATGATGGACACTCAACTTCTGGCTTTCATCTATTGGGTTTTTCGACCATGGACTCATGTATGTATAATATTAGATCATTGCTGCGAGCCCTTTGTCCCTGATAAGAGAATATAGGGAACAAAGAACAAGATGATCAATCAATCAAATCAATCAGCCTATGACAGTCCACTGCTGGACGTAGGCCTCCCCAAGGTAACGCCACAAAACACGATCACTCGTGGCCCTCAGCCAACCACTACCAGCGACCTTTTTCAGGTCATCAGTCCACCTGGCAGGGGGGCGTCCTACACTACGTTTACCGAGACGCGGTCGCCATTCGAGAACCGCTTTGCTCCAACGGTCGTCGGTTCTGCGACAGACGTGACCGGCCCACTGCCACTTCAGCTTGCAACATCGATAGACAATGTCTACGACTTTTGGAGTCCTCGACACGGGCTACTAGACTTCTAAATTTGTTCTGGTCTTTTGGGTTGGATAGAATATTTGAAAGCCCAACAAGGGTGACCAGCCATTCTGCTACATGTATTGATAATATATTCAGTAATGAGAACCCAAACAGCAGCAAAATTATTAATACTTTGAGGTCTGATCACAGTGGCCTGTTAGCTTCGTTTAACAAAAATATATATTCTATTAATTCTCAGCTTATAACTTGTATTCCGGTAACTGAACGGCGTTTGGAGCGTTTTAGAGAACAAATTAACAACAAATTAAGATTGTTTAATATACACGGTAGCTGTCCTAACAAAATGTTCCAAACAGTTTTTGATCTAATTAATGGGGAACATAAATCTGTTTTTATTCCAAAAACTTTAAATATAAATTCAAGGAAAAAGTTTAGTGATTGGGCAACACCGGGTATCCATGTTAGTAGGACAAAATTGTATCGATTGTATGAAGAAAAAACAACAAACTTTAGTGTAACTTTTAGAAACTATGTAAAATTGTATTCAAAGATATTCAAAAACGTTTGTGTCCAGGCTAAGTCGCTGTATATTAGGAATAAAATACTCAAATCTAAAAATATAATCAAGGAAACGTGGGATGTCATTAAATCTGAAACTGGTAGAGTTAAAACATATAATCAAAATAATCTAAAGCTGACACTTAATAATAAAATTGTATGTGGCGAAGCAGATGTTGCTTCATGTTTTGAAGAATATTTTGGAAACCTCCCTTTGATGACATCCAGCTCACTAAACAGTTGCGCTGAGAAGGCTTGCAATCTGCTTGCGTTATCGGCCCCGTGTTGTGATGGTGAGTTCCGTTTTAGGCCTACAACTCCATTAGAAATAATAAAAACATTCAAAACTTTCAGTAAGAAAAAAACTGTAGATCTGTTTGGACACTCGGTCAAAACAATTAGTGTTATTATTGACTTGTTGGCACCTTATCTGGCATCGGTTTTCAATGCCTCGATAGAATCAGGTTCGTACCCTGATTTAATGAAACTAAGTAGAGTAACACCGATATATAAGTCTGGTAGTACCTTGGACCCATCTAATTACCGTCCAATATCCGTGCTACCAGCATTAAGTAAAGTATTCGAGAAAATCTTGTTAAATCAGATGTTGTACCATTTTAATTTGAACGGACTGCTTCATTCTAAACAATTTGGCTTCACAAAGGGTTTGTCCACCACTGATGCTGGTGTAGAATTAATAAAAGGGATTTTTGATGCCTGGGAACGGTCACAGGTTGCATTTGGTATCTTCTGTGACCTTTCTAAAGCGTTCGATTGTGTCCGACATGATATAATAATAAGAAAATTAGAGTATTATGGAGTTAAAAATAATTCACTAAATGTAATAAAATCATATTTAAGTAATAGAGTACAAAAAGTAACTATTGGTTTGGAGCAGTCGTCGGGTCGTTCAGTCCAGATGGGGGTGCCTCAAGGTTCAATATTAGGTCCGTTTCTTTTCCTAGTATACATAAATGACTTACCTTTTGTAACTAAAAATAGGTGCAGGATGGTGCTTTTTGCTGATGACACATCCCTAATCTTTCAAATTAGCAGGAAAATTGATGAGTCGCAAAAAGTAAACTCGGTGATAGGAGATGTAGTTCAATGGTTTCAATATAACAATTTAGTTCTTAATAATAATAAAACAAAATGTATTAAATTTACTTTGCCAAATGTTAATGGTGTCGAAACCAATCTAATAATAAATTATCAGAAAATAGATAAAATTAATACTACTGTCTTCTTAGGGATAACTTTAGATTCAAAGCTGCAGTGGGGAGACCACATTCGCGTTTTATCTAAAAAACTTAGTTCCGCGGCATATGCTGTTAAACGGATTAGGGAATACACGGACGAGTTCACGGCTAGGGTTGTTTATTTCAGCTACTTTCATAGCATTATGTCTTATGGCATCTTGCTGTGGGGTTGTGCTGCTGACATAAACACAATATTCGTTTTGCAGAAGAGGGCTGTTCGCTGCATTTATAGAATGGGCCCCAGAGAGTCACTTCGTGAAAAATTTAAAGAAATTGATATTTTGACGGTTGTTGCTCAGTACATATATGATTGTGTCATTTATGTACATAAAAATATAAATATTTTTAGAAGAAACTGTGATGTTCATAAAATTAATACTAGGAACAAACATAAGCTGTATGTGGCGCCCTCGAGGCTTCAAAAGGTCAAGAAATCTTTTATTGGAAATTGCGTGCGTTTTTATAATCATTTACCGGACTGGATTACGCGATTGCCCTTGCCTAAATTTAAGACTATAGTGAGAGGCCGACTAGTCCGGGGCGCTTACTACGCGGTCGGAGACTACCTTGCCGATGCTCAGGGTTGGCAATGAGTGCATCTAAGCTATATGTGCAAAGTTAATTATGTTTCTTTATAAATCTGTTTTTGTAAATGGCACTGGGCAAAAAATCCTGAAAGCCGGAGTTTCTTGTTGGTTCTTCTCCGAGCCAGGGCTTCCGAACCAACGGTAGAATTTCAATGATAAGAGACAACCAGTGTCAGGCAAATGTTTTGACTTTCAATGAATGTACTGTACTTGTACTTATGTTGAATAAAAACATTTGACTTTGACTTTGACTTTTGACATTGGTTCTCTGCCGGATAATCTCGTTCCGGACTCTGTCCCTTAACGAGATACCCAGCATCGAACGTTCCATTGCTCGCTGAGCGACATGTAATCGGTGAGCCAGCCCGACCGTCATGTTCCACGTCTCGGCACCGTATGTCATTACAGGTAGGACGCACTGATTAAAAACCCAACAAGAAACAAGAACAAGAAGAAGAAAGAAGAAGAACATGATATTAGATAAATATTACTCACTCCTTCATAGGTTTGGCCATCATAGTTGTTCATGTATGAAGGTAACAAACCATCCCATTGAGATGAATCCCATGGCTCCGAAAACACTGTTCCATCGTCACTGGCCTGGAAATAAAAATAAACTTAATAAAATGTGTTGTGGGACCAACTTGTCAAGCGAAATTATATGTTTCTGAATAGACAACAAATGTTTATACTTTCAATTAGCGATTTTACAATTCTTATATACAAAAAAAATATTTCATTAATTAATTGCTCGATAAATATTAAACTACGACCGTAATTTTGATACTGTTTGAAAAGAAACAACAATGCTTGCAAACATTGCTTTCATTTCTTTTGGAATTAAATCAACACACTATTTTTCTTTTAGTTTACTGAAAATTGTATCGTAGGACATTATAGATGCTTATTTTCTAAATAGTATCAATTCAACTACAGTTCCAATCTTACCTGTTCTGACAGTGGTCTTAAATCGTGCACATTGTCATAGCACGAGGCACGCGGTGGGGATTTCGTTTCTTCTGGCAACAATGCTGGTTCGAGGCTTAGAGATAATTCGGGTATCCTGTAAAAGAGATATAGTCTTAGCCATTGAACGATTAGAATTAAACCTGCTTTAGTAAGCATCTTCGGTCCTAAATATACAAATATAATAGAATGATCAAACATATTCGGCTTACACATTTTCGGAAATCGTTAATTGGGTATTGGGAACTAATATTCCATCTCAATTATTATAAATGTGCTTTAGGGTAATTAATACTTTGCCCTTCCTGTAACTGGTAACTGTAACTGTCTGTTGCCTTTAACTGTAGATATTTTGTGTACCTTTGGGCAACAATTTGATGCACTGTAATCAGTCCTTCAGGATCCTCCACGCCACTCAACCGGGACTCTTGTTCGACTAGAGAAGGGAACGTTCCGTTTTCTTTGGAGCCACCATTGTTTTTATCTGTTGAATAACGAACAGAATAATTTATAAGAATACAACACATTTTGAACATACCAAACTACTATACAAATGACTTTCGATGCAACTCGGATTGAAACTTTATCATAGCATAATGTAGCAACGTAGATATCATTTTGATCAGTTTAATACATACAATGTCTTGGCCTTTTCCGCACAGATGTTAGGCCAATCACACATCCCATCCGTCCCGATCCTGACAAATCTCTTTATCTCCAATGACATCCTTCACATACCTCAGCAGTAATGGATACTTTTACTCCACCTCTTCATTATGTCATATTGACCTTTTTGTGTATAAGACTGTCAAACGTTTTATAAGATACATATTTATATATTAAATCACACCGTCCTCCCTGTATAGAGGTAGGCAGAGATCACAGATCCCCATCTATCCCAATCGTAAATAAACACTTTCGAATCATTTACACTCATGCACCTGCACACGAACAACGGTTGAAGGTACTTCTAATGTCACCCTTTTTCAATATATCGTTTACCGGACTGTATTTTATTAGATACTAACTGATGAATTCCCAACTGGAGTCCACGGTCCAAGTAGCGTCAGCCTTCCGAGTCGGAGGCTTGCTGGACACGCGCGGAGGCTGCACCGGCTTCACCTTGGACTTAGTCCGCAGCGACACTAGGTTATCTACTGATGTTGATGTGTTAGGGGATGAGGCTGGAATATTAATGATGATTGATTATTTTAAGGTAAACTTGTTTGGAATGATACGAATAATAGTAGTTTTATTTGATACGAAATCAAATATATGAGTGAGTTCAGTATTTTTAAGAACGCTTCAAAGGTTTAACACATGATATGGTAAATTTGCATTCAGGATGTGTTATGTAAGAGCAAGACAATGACAAGTCAATTGGTGATAAAGTTTCAAGGACCATGCAAATGGCTTAGCGAATGAAATGTTTTTTATAAGAATATTATTCTGTTTCTTGAAATGATTTATGAAATATCAGTTAAATCACATACGTTTTGTTAACACAATAGTGGTAATTATCTGAATTTGATGATTTTGAAATACTTACGAGAGAGTTCTTCAATACTGTGCATATCACGAAGAGGGTAGTAAGGATGGTGTTGAGAGGGAGGTTCAGAATATCTGTTCGTTATGTTGGCACCCACTTTCAATAGCTTCCGTCGTTGGACTGGCATTAAAGCAACCTGTATATGACAAACATTTTTTAAAAAAATATTGCATTTTTTTAGGGTGTTGGATATTTAAAACAAAGAGTTTTTTGTGTGAGGCCAGCGATCTACATGCCATTGATTATAATATTAGGTTATAGTAAGAGTTGAGAGTTGATATTTGGTTGAAACGTGGGTTGTAAATGACGAAAGATTTTTGAGGTAGTGACTACCCTAGTCATTAAAGCCTCTAACCACTATGATAGGGTAAAATAAACGACTGTGTGTGCGTTACCAGAATAATTAAATATTAAAAAGAGTATTATTCTTCTTTAATTACCTCTTTAATGGCATCAACCGGATCAGCATAGAAAGGACTGCTAGACTTCTGACTCTCAGGTTCATCCAAACTCATTTCTTTTTCACAATCATCCTCAAGTTTCACAGTTTCCATGCTATCGCAGTTAAGGTTTCCTCGTTTCTTGAATGCTGCTTGTATTTCTTCTGTTAGCTTCTGATTCATGTTCATAGCAATATTAAGTCGATCTGGCCTTTTAGGTACGATTTTGATATCTTTATTATTGGATCCGGCAAGCATTTCGTTGGATTTGTGAAAGATCTTTTTCAATGAGTCGTTCGATTGATTGCTCTTTTTCTCAAGGCTGTCATCGTTGTTCATTATGTGGATGTTTTCCTTTTCCAATATGGAATGCGTGCTTTTAGCGCCGTTTAGTTTAGCTGTAACAAAAACAACTGAATTAGTTCGGTATTATTCTTTAATATTTTGTATACATAAATAAATTCAGCATCACTTAACAACATATTAACAGATTCACCAATTTAACATATACCTTAAAAGCAGCAGTTAACAGATGTATTAAAGTTTGTTGATCCTTAAGATATACCATAGTTTTGTCAATATAAGAGCTATTATTTTATTCAACTTTCTTACAACATCATACAGGTACAACTGTGTAAGATAGAGTGTACTTACGCAAAGTGTCTGGTAGTAAATCTGGTCTTTTGCTTTTCATAAATCCATTGTTACCGTTCATTTCTTGTTTATTTGGCTTAAATGTTGTACAACTGTTAGTGTTTTCTGGTCCCCAAATATCTTCATAATCTGAGACCTTATCCATTAATGAACTTCTGTAGTAAACTCCCGGTGATTCAAGAATGTCAGATTCCTAAAATGTAAAAACAAATTAATGTGTTATCTAAAGAATAATAGAAAAATATACGTATATTATGGAAACAACATTCAACGCATGCGGTTAATACTATTAGATTCTACAATACTACATTTAAAGTCGTATAAAGCATATATTATATTAGTTATGACCAACCTTGTAATTATTAGAGTCCCTTTTGAAAGAAGTTTTGTGTCGCCTCGGTTTCGCAGATGGCGTGGAAGCGGATGTGTTTGGAGTTGTAACTTTTTCTCGATCTTTACCCAACAGAGGGGATACAAATGACTGCGATGAAATGGGTGAGGGATTCCCTCTGTATGAGACCGGGGAACCACGAGAAAAAGGTGAGAAAAGTTCACTTTTATTATGACTCAAAGGCGAGAACATTCCGCTTTTGGAGGACATTGTATCATTCGAGACTGGCGAATTGATTTGACTAGTGGGTGAAAATATGCCACTGGTTACCGAATTAGAACCGTTTGGTGAAACCAGCTGGCTCGGAGCAAAGTTAGTTTTGGAAAAACTATTCAGTTCCCCCGATTGGTTATGTAACGGAGATTCAAAGGTTTCCGGGTTGCTTTTATCGGACATTCGTCGTTTCAAGCTTCCACTGAAGCTAGTCGTGATTATACCACAATCTTCTTCAGGAGACAGGTGGTTTCCATTCTAGTAAGAAAGGAAATAATAGTTTTAGCAGGTTAATTGTTAGTTCTTGCGCTAAGATAAATTAGTAATTGTATAATAAGATAAACAACATTATTTACATCTATATTAGTTATAGCTACGTTTTAAATTACTTAATTAATTCTACTTTCAGCATACATTTATCATTAACATCATAAATTAAAAATACTGACCTGGACATCTCCATTCGAATCAAAACTCGAATCCATGGCATTCAGAATATCATTCACATCATTGTTACTACATGGACTATTGGAAGCAACGGTTAGCTGATGATGATCATTATTGATTAGTTCATTGGCTTGGTGATCCCGTGCTTGCCCATTATTAACGTTAAATGCCGTCATTAGAGTCACATTTCCATTGTGTTTATTAGGATCACATGGTTGATCATGTTTCAGTGGAGTGGTTATATCTCTAGGCGTTGATGGCTTCACCCAGCGAGGTGGCGGCGGTGGTGGTGTAGATTTAGACCCATTTGTCTGCGTGGGTGAATTAGGTGCGTTCATTGTTGGGAACGTATGTGGATGGGTTATGTGTGCCTGGAAATTATTGCTATTATTAGTATCGTATTAATAAACATGGATTCGTTTAATATAGTGGTTAATATTGGTACTTACGGTACTGCACTTGAGGTTGAGTGTGTTCGGAGGGGTGGGTCGAGGTGCCCGAACAAATGAACCGTTTGTAGGTTTAGCAGGCGGAGGCGGTGGTGCCGTTCTTTGTTTGAAAGTGCTCAAGTTTCGGTTCCTTGCGGGTGGAGAACATGAGGAATCGTTGGACAAAGCTTTGACTAAGCTGCTGTGTTCTTTGTCCGGGCTTTGCTTGTTATGTGCATTGATGGCTGCGTTGCCTAAAAATTTAAGTTGAGTTTAGCAAAATCCAAAAATAATTTATGAAGTGTGATTCTCATGATGAAGAGTTGCTAGGATTTATCATAGATATAATGTTAAAGTATGACATATCGTTTACTTCTTGTTCTTTATTGTTTGTTTGCATAATAACATTCTACTGTCAGTCCTCTATAGTTTGTCAACAATGTCAGCAGCTAAGTGCAAGTTAAAAATACGAATATTTATTTTCAGCAGAATATTTAGTCAATTGTGATGCCAAACTGACTAAATATGTTCGCTTTGGGATAAGATTTGGATCCTCAACTGGAACGAACCGAAGAGCAAGAAAGAGAAGAATTAGAGCTTCAACCTCGTTTTTCTTCGGTTGTAGCGGCTGGCGGTGTTGGCATAACCATGGCGACGGAATAACAAGAAGTGCAAACGCCTTGGCATCAGTGTTTGTACTTTCGCAGACATAACCTTAGAGGTAAATGGCATATTAAACAATAAAAAAAACATTACTGTATTTGATACTATTCGTAAAAACACAATATATTTATACAATTTTTAAAAAACAATAAAAAACTTACTGGCATGAAAACTGCTGAGACTAGATCCGGTGTCAGATGGAGTGATGGATATGGGGAGGATCTCGTGAGCCAGCTGACATGGAGACAGGAGGTCCTGGTTGCTGTTCTTCGCCTTGGCCATGGCATGACCCCAGAACTCCTGGCCGAGAAACGCGAGGGAATTCAGTCTCTTTCTGCTGGTTGCTTCCCTTAGAGATTTCGGCAACTGCAGCTGGACTGGTAACTCGTCACTGGAATTGGACATATAGTTAATTGAATTATTAAGTATTGAATATGTCAGGGTGTATGTATGTTCAATTTTATAAGCGGTCTTAAAATCTTTTTTTTTTCTCGTCAGAGGAAATTATTGTACTGTGAGACCAAGGAATTTCACGTTCGTTCAATTTATCTGCTACATTAAATGCGGGTACTTACAACAACCTACATTACGCGGTTAACACATACTATAAACTTCTTTGTGTTTTCATTAGTATCAACTTACTACGTTGTAACAAGTACATAATTAAGTTCATAATTAATTCTTTGTATTGGTTTTTAAACAGGTCAAAATGATCACAATTCCTAATACGACTCTACAGATATTGAAATTCATACATTCGCACACTTCGAGCATTAGTAAATTTAACGTAGTACTAACCAACATTGACAATAGTGAGCAATGAGTTCAGGGATGTTGTTGAAGCGATTGTGCGAAGTCTCTAAGCCGATTTTCCCTTCGGAAGACTGGATGAGGTAATGCTCGATGTACGGGCCCTTCTCTGGAGGCAATCGTACGCTTATCGCCATGGTGTCCGGTTGGCTTGATTGGCGAACCACAAAGTTCTGGAAAGAGATTGAGACAGGAAACATTAGTGTTATAAACCTAGAGACATATATGATCATATAGATCCAAATGATATGAATATGCTGCAGAAAATTTAATAGGTTACATTTATGGTCCTGATGTAATAAGACTGATATACTGTATAGTTCGTAAATTTCTTGTGCAACAAAATTTCACACATATATAATAATAATAATAATTCTTAATGCTAATATAATATTAATAATAATATGCTTTTCAATATATTGATTTTCACTATCACCCCCTCCTTACAATATTTTGATGATTGATTTACTCTTCATCTTCAAGTCTTATCTCTGCTACGGGATCACATGAATTACCTTAAGTCACTCTTGATCTGTCTAAATAAATAAATTTTAATATCAGGACGAAAGTGCAAATAAGTTAAACTTTTCTTACCCCTTCTTCTTTTCCTTGCAGCAGATTGAAGACCCCAGCCCTTTGGACCCCTGGCAGGAACCAGATAGGGTGAGTCCGGATCAGCCTCTCCAATATGGTGATCTCACACGGTCGCTCTTCGGACCTTGAGTCTGAGGTCCCGACGGAAGAGCAGTCGCCGCGAGCGCCTTCTTCGTCAGATGAGAGCGTTTCTCGGCTCTGAAAGTTAAGGGAGAAGGGTACTTAGTATGTGTATAGAAGAACTTAATACATTCATATACAATAGATTTATGTGGCTGCAATAGATATTAGTAAGGACGTAGAAATACATCAATTCTCAATAATAAATAAATAGTACTTAAGTGTATACTAATGTGAACATTATCTTCGAGAGCTTATATTTTTATTTTCCATAACTGGGTGGGTATAAATTTAATCATAGACCGCTGGCAGTATTATTACGATAGACTTTTGGCGCATACATATGAAATTGACTGCTAGATTTCTTTATACTATTATAACCAAACTGGTGCTTATTAATATTTCAATATTCGCTAAAAGCCATGATTAAAATATTACCGACTTGTACTCCCCAGTTTCCCATTTGGGTAATGGGTCCTCTGAAGGGTTTAAGGGATTAAAATATCAGGTATGAATTTTACGAGGTAGTTGTAAATATTTAGTTTGTTATATGAATGATAATGGTATGCGTCCATTATGCATAAGTTACCATGTGCATTTGCATATCAAACAAAGTCATCGCCTTTATAAAATCGTTTCGTGGGATTCGGACACAAATTTAATAGCATAATTTTTTGAAGTGTCATGTCATCACAGTGTACGAATATACTATAATGTGCTATAATATTAAAAATAATATGAGTTTATTTATGTGTCTTAATGTCATCATACGTACGGATATGTATATTTTATTATACATATTTGCTTATTTTTTGTTAAATATAACTGCTAAACATTTAATAATTTTTAAATCGTAATGTGAAATAACACAGACCGTGACCTTAAGAACAATTTAATCGATCGATTCATCATTGGTCATTGGACACACAAAATTCACTCCTCGTACGATGCACGATTTCATTGAGATTACTTTTAATATTGAAATAAAAAAATAATTCATAAACACCAAATTCAATAGTCGAATGCTCCCTCTACAAACTTACAAATGATGTTCAAATTTGTTTTAATTTATGTAAATGCAGGCGTAACTTTGATAATTCGCTGCGTATTAATATTCATCGCACGATTCCCCTACATCGGTTAATTGTCGCCAAATCCTACATGACAGTTAATACTGGGACCTATTATTTTGAATGAACACAGATGACTTTGACCTGTACTTCATAGAAAAGTATGGTAAACGTGGTTCAAGATATAGTGGTCACATTTTAAGGACAGTTATGAAGCGCTAATTAATTAAAATTAGCGTCGTTTGTATCTATTTTCTTGTTTACTTGTGCTTTTATGGAATTGCTCGAGGTTCTTTCATTAAGTAATTAATACATAGCGCTTTGATGTCACCACAAAAGCTTACTAAAATATATTATATTGAATCATACAGTAGCTATATTGGAAAATTGGAAATAAACATTACAGTTTCAGTTTGCCCAAACCCACTCATATACAACAAACTTATTTTAACACTTTAATTTTAGAAATTATAATATTTGGTAATGTTGTCATAATCATACTTTTTTTTATTATTGTCTTTATAAGAGAATTTTTATTTTCTCCCGTCACTTAAGAATAACTAACAGAATACACAAACCGAGTATCAAGTAACACAGTTCCTAATCCAGAATGTTCTAACGGTTTCCAGTAAGAGCATTTTTAATCACGCTTCGAGGCTTGGAGCCAACCAACAGCAATTTGCGGGTGGAAAGCTAAGCTCCATCAAATTAAATTTCACTCAATGCTATCTAATCCGGCGGTGTATTACGAAGTTCTCCCAACGCAACGCAATGAGTTTGAAAGTGGCAAATGAAACTGCTTTTGCTTGTGTTTATCGAGTTAAGTCTACTACGAGTTTTGCCAGATTAAAACCTGTTTTCATTATTTTTCCTCTTCAGGCTTGGGGTTTATGAATTAAATTCATTATTTGCAGGAAACGTTTGATAAAAAACGTATTGTCGTTGTATCTGACTGATGGATTTTTACTGATGGTTACAATTTTCTTTATTGAGTAATAACTTCGACCCTGTATAGGCTTGGGACTCTTATGTATTATATTATAACTTATTACCAACTTAAGGTGATGCAATAAGCCTTTATAACACACAGACTAGGTATAAATAAAACCTCCTACTATTTATTGACTGGAACAAACAAGGCATTTCATCAGTTGGAAATAGAACTATCGATTCGGCAAAACAGGAGCAAAAGAACAATGCAGTTAATGTCCAATGCACGGTCGGCATTGAAATGAAATATGTAATTGAAGTGAAAATAAACGAACAAAAGTCCGTCGCCATTTTATGGTGCCGCGTGCCACAGACAGCTGAACAGATTAAACCAACGTCAATAATTAATATGAGTTTGAGGGAGAGATGGATATTGAATGTATTGAGCGGATCTTTCGTAATGTATTACTAAAAAACTTCCGCGAGATTTAAGGAATTACTGTAATAATAATTTTGATACCTACGAAATAATTGGAATAAACCACCCATAAGCATTTTTGTGTATACATAATCCTTGAAGGGACGAAAAAATTTGTTTCAAAATAACCTTTCGAAGCACTAAGCTTTTATTCCACGAAATATTAGTCACAGCCTATCAGCCTCAACATTTAGATAGACTCTTTGAAGTTTCTTGCAATTTGCAACAGCCTATAAAGCTTTACTAGCTATTAAGTAGTACTCTATTATCACTATAATTAACTGGAAATTAATAGCAGTTCCAAGCTATTAGAAACACCCGGATTATTTCAATAATTATAAATTCATTGGAATATTATGACTTTCATCGGAAATAGAGAGCAATTAACGACTTTTCTGTGATTAAAAGCTGTAGCCAATTACAAGCATAACATTTTCTCATAACTGTTCATTTTCACTTAGATTCGTGTGTTAGTCTGGGAGGTAAAAAGAATGCTAACTCGCTGGCGTTTTTCCATGTTGTAGGAGGCGACTAAAGGACCAGGGTAAATAGGATCTATTGTGCGAACAGCTAGCAACCTGTCTCTAATGTTCCATTATGACATCGCAATCCCAATATTCATGCTAAGTGACCTAGGAGATATTATATCAAGGTTCTGTCTGAAAGGGATTAAAGGACGTGAATGTATATATGTACATTTGCTCCAATTAGATTTCAAACCTTCTCACATAGATAATTATTAAGCAACTAGATTTATAGGTCTAAATTTTACGAAGTACCTAATATAGAATGAGACAGGTGTTTATTTTATAGTGTAAATGATATTACGTTAACCAGTATCAATACTATTTCGTTGGCATTTGCATGGCTTGATTGGTGGCATACGCAGGGTTATTAATACGTTCCCAAATGTGAAATAATAGGCTCATCAATCACAGCGCAAGATGTACTTGAGCGATATGTCATCAGTTACGAGGTGTCAGAACTTTAATGTGTACCATATGAGAAATTACAGCATAAACAATCTGTATGGTTTCATTATTTTGGGTTTCGAAATGGTCAATCAATACACACGTCGTTATAAAAATGATATAATAATTTTTAATATGGTATCATGATAGACGACGAATTTTTATTTAATTGGCTATAAGAACATAATTTTTGCGACTAGAGATTAAAAGTAACATTTCAAATTAATACATTCTGTAGAGGGTAGGCAGAGATCACGAATCCTCGTCTGTCCTGATCCTGACAAACCACTTTCGCTTCATTGACACTCATACACCTCCGTATACACACTCGGCAGTTATAGGTACTTCAAAAAACTACTCGTTTGTTAATTTTAATACAACAGCTAAGTATATATTTCAATAAACTTATTTTTAAACTTCACCCCTTATAAAACATTCATTTATTATAGTTTCAAGCCAAAATCTAAATTTTTGTATCAGTTCGCAAAAGAAGCCGGAATATCTTCCAAATTGGCAGCAATTTCAGTAACCTGTCGACCGTCATGAATCATACCGACACAAAAGCCTGGCGGCCAAGGCGTTAGATTCTGCTGGAGCTATGGGGAGAATGTTTCGTATGAACGGTAAACTTCATATATGTAGGTATAGTAAGACTAGATGTAGGTGTGGCAAGTGGAATGATAGGTTGTGTATAATCGGTACTGTTAAATAACGGAACTAAATAAACTATTTCCTCAGATTATTTGGCTATTTATTATTTTAAATGTAAGTATGTATTTTTTTTGTTAAAACAGTATATGAAATAAAGAATTTATGTTTATCATACAGGTCTAAGTTGTGATGGTGATAGCTTCAAGTGTATCACCCAGCTGAAGGTACCTCGCCTAATTGAGATGTGATATTATAAATCTATAAAATATTGGTAACTAAATCTTTTACTTTCATTAATATGTAATTGAATTTATTATTAATTCGATTAGTAATGCCAACATGTTGATTAAATTTTCGTAACATTCCTCCCACAACATCATCAAACGTCTGTTTTACTGCCGTTCGTACATATGAATCAGGTGCAATTATAACGAATTCCCGTAAGCCATGAATCATCTGAACACAAAGGTTGGCGGAGGTGTTGAATCCACGGCCGCAGCGAGAGTGTTAACAATTAATAGCTAAAGTCAGGGTAGTGGTGTAAGGGCTAAGGTTAGCCATGGCATTAAACTTATGTCATATTTTACATAGTACTTCAATAGATAAATGGAATATTTAGCGGATTCAGTGACGATAATTCTGCGTGTCAATTGTTTCTCATAAATCTAAACTGCCGTCTGATTTTTTTATGATTAAATATTAAAGTGAGTGTGCATCAATTACAAATATAAACTTCACTAGATTAGTGATTACATCATATGGTTGTTACAAAATTATCAATATCAAACAGTTATATTTGAGACTTCTGGTCATAACTCAAACGCTATATCATTTATACCACTGCAACCCCATCTAACCATTCCACGCCAATAGCGCGGAGAAGAATCTCAAATATGTTGCTCTCAAAATTTATGTGCACAGTTCCATAGCTATGTGTCGCTTAGAATGGCTGCTGGTGTTATTAAAGCCACCACAGAGCGATTACATAACGCACCTTCACCACAGAGTATGTGCTTTATGGTGGCGTAATCTTATCTTAATGATTTTGGTTAAACGTGGGTTTCTTTGTTAATTGTTACAAAAGCTGTTTGCGGAGGTGGTAGACTTTATAGGTAATATAAGTTTTATGATAACAAAGATGGTAGTCTATTGATGAGAATGAGTGTCAAATGTTTTGTAAGCGCATTTATGTTTAGATGAACATAGTTGCTTTCAAATGATTAACTTTAGACTTTGCCAATTGTTAGTAACAAATGAAATTGTATAAGAAGCATATTAGTATCTACGTATTATTAAAAGAAACATGATTCCTTAATGTCTATCTAGTGAAACACGGGCTGTTAGGGGATCATACTTAACAAGCCTTCGAAATTTTGGAGATTGACACTCTAACCTCTGACTACCCCTGTGGACTACCCCTTCATAATAAAAAAACTACCCCGGAATGTCTATACAAAAGTCTGTATACCTAAATGTTTACTTTTACTACAAAATATTGTGAACCTTCCTTTAACATACTATCACTTATTAAAGGACACTAAGTTAACAGTAATCAAACTAAGAGCTCATTTCAAGCCAACTTACTTATCTCTTAACATAAAGCAGCTGAGCTTACCCGTAAGAGGAAGTCAATATCGAGTCATAAAAATATACCTAAGTGCCTTTTCCAACTTTGTCACTGCCTTACAAGGCTAACTTTCATTAGATAAGCCTATTTATACCTTATACATATATTACGATAATCACTAAATTAAATTATGAAGGAGCTGTTAATTCCGTACTTGAGTAGGCGATGAATTATAGACTACGGAGTAATTTTACTTATTAATGTTAATGTTATGTTAATAGTATGATAAAAAGTTGGAAATTACTTTAAATTATAGTTTATTGAATGACACATTTAAGCACTTTGAAATATGCTTTAGTAACCGATAACTAATAGGTATATTATGATTAAAGAATTGATAACATATGTATCTAGCTAGAGTAAAACAAACGAAAAAAACTTGTCTTAACATTTATTTTTTTCGTCCAGTTCTTATAGAGGAATATTAAAGTAAAAAAAATTACAAATTAAAAAATTACAAAATATTTCAATTCTATCGTAAAAAATTCAAACTATCAAATTACGAAACAGCTATCCTTTCATAACATCCAAATAAACAAAGCAATATTTTTCAAAAAGAACCGTTCATTTAACCTATTCTTCAAATCAAACTCTACTTCACTTCAAACCATTTCAATCGCAAACAGAGCTATCTCCTATAACCGACTTTTACAAATCAGTCCCACAATGGCTTGATTACTTCATCACGTTTCCATTGCGATCTCACGAGCTACAATTAAGGCAGGTAGACGTGCCAATACACTTCTTCGAGACCTAGTCACGAGCTGTGATTTATGTTTTACTTGTACTAGTACACGTGTTTCTCTGGGTTTGCTAATGAGTTATGTTTGATATTATCTATGTTTATGAGTAGGTTTAAGTTATTGGTTCACTTTTCTATGCATGTGTACATGGTTCATATTAATTAGTTTAATTTTTAAAAGTTAACTTTAGTTCTACCAAAGATGATCGAATAGATAATAAATAATTGTTTCCAAACTTCTAGCATTCGCGAATCATCGTGCGTTTTACGCTCTTTATAATAAAATATGTATTTTTTATATAAGTAAAATATTTCATCTGCGAAAATGTCATTTATATACACAAATTTCCACTTAAAGCTCTGGTGATTATATGTATGTATGGGGGTGATGACTATAACCTGTCAGTAAAATATGCCACCGTATTACACCACAAAATTACATCTCAAAACGGTTCAAAATTTCTACAGTTCTTTTTCTATTCCTTTTGAATATACCCAAAATACGTATCTAGTCTCATCTAATGCCACGTCAGTTCTTCTACTATGTTGTTGCTATTTAGCTGCACATAACACTTACTGAAGTTTGAAACTCCTGGTACCACATTGGCAGTGTTTTGTGAATAGCTTTTGCCTTTTAGACGCTGTGCTTAACACCTGAGGTCCAGAGGGTTGCATATTTTGGTTAGCTATTTGTGTAAATTATTAAGTATAGTGCTCAGGATATAGCGAGGTTAGTTAAGGTACTATGCAGATAATATTATCTTTTAAGTTGGTATCATTGACTTAAGTAAGTCAGGTTTGTATTATGTAAACCTAAAATCAATAATTATTGATTTTGTGTATTATTCATTAAAAAAGTACGTAATTGTCTTAAACAAAAGAGACTGGTAGGAAAAACATTACTAATCACAAAGATATGTTTTCAGTTTAAGAATGACATTATTTATTACGATACTTTATCCAATATTATTTCAGTAGCTATCCGAAATAAAATAAATTTTATTAAAATTCGCTCTTGCAATACCATAACCATCAAAGAAAATATGCGTTATGGGTTACACTTTGATGTTATACAACCATAAAATAAAACTCAACGAATACTATATTTCGAAATAGAAAGGGGAAAACCCACGATGAGATCAAACAATATTAAATCGTAATGTTGTGGTTGACTCTACCCAAGTTAGAGACTCCGAAGAATGTTTACAAACAGTTATTACTTTTGAAACTGAGTACCTAAGGGATGTTTTATTGGAACAAGAAAAGTGCTGCTTTAGGCGAAAAGGTCATTTTATTCTTAACTTTATTGCGAATCTCATTTTGTTTACACTTGTTATATAATTTAATTTGTGATATATCATCGCGGGTTTGAGTTTTATGCTAAAGATTGAACTTGATGTTTAGTGAACCTATCCAAGATAATACGTGTGAAAGAATACACATACATTATATGTCTTAATTGAGTAAAAGTAACATTCAATAAATATATATTTTTGTTCTGCTGACAAGGATTTAATTTAAAACACATTTATATATGTTAAACTATATCTTTAAGCATTTTACATCATTCTTCACGACCCCATGTTCTATTATGCAAACTGACACCTGACTGACGTTACAAAACGTCACTTTTTCCCAATATTTACTCATTACCGAGTAGAGAGTGAATCGTCTCGTCTAGGGGGATGCTGGGGCCCCAGAATGACTCACGAGGGTTAAAAATCAATAAGCACAGCCAGCGAGCCTCTGTTGTTAACGAGACATCTATGTCCCGCCTTTTGATAGTTTGTACTGGGTAATTTACTCACAGATTTAATATAGAGAACTTTTATTATGAATATTTATATCGTAGGAAATTTGAAATCTTATGATTGTTAGAAATTAGCTATTTAACCTCAGGGTTTAAAAAAACTGAATGCATAAATTACATAATGAGTCAGGCTATTTGCATAAACACAACACGGTTACTTCTTACGGAAAGAAAAATAAATGCGGATTTTATAATCTCAATTACTTGGTATGGTTTAAGATCAACTCTAAATTAATAAAAAAAACTTCTTTATATAAAACATAGGAATTAACCGTAATTATCATTGTCATAGATTGAAAAAAGGAAAACAATACTAAAATGATAAAATAAAATACCCATCCTATCAGTAACTGTATTAAAATCTAAAATTGTTTTTCCATCATAAAAAGACGAAGACATAAAGTCTCGCAATTCATTCGCATAGCAGTCATCTCTGTTGGCACGTTACTAAGCAACCTTGGGGTTCGACGCTCGACTGGGCACCGCATGACAAAGGTGATTAACCACGCCTATGAGCTTTAATAGGCCTCGGAATTTGGGGTAGGCAAGTGCATTTTATTGATATATCGATTAGTCACGGCTTTGGGGTTGCATAGATGGATGGCGATTTTGTTTAATGAGTATTGGTTTTTTAGTATGAAAATTGAAATTGCAAATTAATATATACGTATAATTATAATTGAAATATACAATGTAAACTTTAGTATGACACGCAACGTCCGTTATTACACAAAAGTATTATATCTAAGTATATCTTAATTATGATAATGGCTTCTAGATAATCGCATATATTTTAACAATTATCAATTCCATCATATTCTAAACTAAAAATAGCCCTAGATCTATTAGTATATTCTTGTAACAGAGTATGTATTAATAAATGCTTCTGGAATGTTCGTCCTAATTGGAAAATGCCAATAACTTGATAATGGCACAAAAAGCACATAGCAACGCCGCGTAAACAATCCGTTGCTATGTACATTCAAAATGTCAGTGTTGCCCGTAGAGAAAACAGACAATAGAGTAATAAGAGTGACATCGATTCATCTGGACGTTGTTTGGCATCGATTGAATTGCAACAGTGCAGATGCAAATTCAGTTGGCTAGGCCTTTGAACAATGTTTTAATCAGTAAACGATTATTCATCGCTTGTCCTGAGGGGAGGAATTGCTGAGTTGACCGAATAGCTGGTGAAGTGATAGGGCTGGATGCATGGAATAAATTTACTTCGGCCGAGATAGTGTACGATGTAGACTTTTACTTTTTGAAAAAATAGTATTAGGATGCCATAGTAACGTGTAATAGGGTAACTTAATATTAAAGACCAAAAAATTCATGAATTGTCTATCACTATCATTTTATACCAAGCTAATCGATAGAAAAATTAATTAAGATATGAATAATTGTTTCAATATTGTGTTTAAAGGTGTAATACCACTACAGTACAGTTAGTACCATAACACACAATTCGCATTCCTTTGCCCATCGATAAAAAGATAACATAGTCCCGTACCTATTTTGTTTATGTTTGCAATACGGTTACCATGGAGACGCTCTACAAACATTATCTTTGCGGTCATTAACACTTTATAGAAACCTTAGCATGTGTGTCCCTAATAAACACTTCCTCACCACTTATCACTCGAAAACAAACACGTTTAACTCTTACGAAAATCAGGCCGTAAAAGTGCCGCAAAGCCATTGGCGGCCCCTGTAAGTGTTGGGTCGCCATTTACAGGCCACGGGATGGGTTTAATGACAGTGTTTAGGGTTAATCAGAGGACTGATGAGGCCCTAAGTAGGAATGGCTATGTGACAATTCAGTAATAAATTTCACAAAAGTACGATGTACTGCGAATGTGAAACAAGCTCTGGTATTTGTTTAGTTTGAAATTAAAATATGTAATTTTGTTTTATTTTATAATTAATGAATCATCTGAGGTAGGTACATATTATTGCTTAAGTTTATATGATATTATTACTGTTGATAACCTCATTTAAACTGAATCCTAGGCACATTTCTTAATTATGAAAGTTTACGATCTAAACTATCTCCAACCGTGTACTTATAACATAACTTTTAACCCTTAACTTGCCTCCACCAAAATCCATTAGACAGGTACCGTGTAGACAAAAGACAAATGGCGGTATCGTGTCGTCACTGTTGATCTAGCATCACCCATCAGCCCAACAATAATATTCGTCAAAAGGGTTTCGAGTGAACGAGAGAGGGCCCAGCGTTGCAAGCATTGTCGCACGACACTCGACGGCTGAAGGGTTGACAAACACCGTCTGACTTATGTTCAGGTTAAAACAATGCAAACAGTCGAGGTCGGAAACGTTCGTTAGTTTGCTACCACTGATGCCTACGTGCTACAACGGAGTGTGAAACTATTTATATTGTTTTTAGAAATGAAGTTTGAAAGGCTTTATAGTGTGAAGTGTTATGTACGTATATAGAGGAATAGGCAGAGATCATGGCTACCCATTCCAAACTCTGGTAAACAAATTAAAAATTAATTTAAAGAATGTTTGTACGATATGTATATCTAAAATCACCTGTACTAAAATATCATTAACCTTTCAAAATAGAACAAAACAGTTTTAATAACTTTTACTAAGCGAAAAGATCAAGCTGATACCAAGTTAACTTTCCAATCCCTATCGTGTAGTAAATAAATAAAAAGCGTCCGTACTTTGGCGCTTCCGAGCACCCTTCCATTTCTATTGCTGACGTATTATTGGAGCCACAAATGCGATTTGCAGACGAGCATTGAAATACATTACTTTCATACGTCTGCCGCCTCTCTTTCAAGCGATAATGGAAGGAAAATAGAAGAAACGCTGCCTCCACACAAACAGAAGCCAAAGGCCTTTGAATATACAAATGGGAATGAACTCTGTGTATTGATATTGAATGGTAAGTATAGAGAGGACTTTCCTTGTTTATGTTAAAGGATTGTTATTGAATCTCGACCACTAGAACTATTAGAAATATTAGTATATCAACCGCTTTGACAGAGAATCATATTAAGGTGAATCATGATATACATATGAATGTACAAGATTTCTACTTCAATATGTTACAAAATCATATCTAATAATATTGTGAAAGAGTAAAATACTACTAAATAGACTTATTGTTTCTCGACTTACTAATACTTGCTAAATTAAAGAATAAAAAAACCAGGAACAGGATTCTTTTTGCAATTAAGAAATCATGAATAGCATAGTTTTAGCAAAGATTAACTTTGGAAACAATCCGACATGCAAATGCTGAGCTTAACAGTGTAAAGGTTAAAGTTTCCGGGAAAAACTCGAGGAAACTAAATAGAAGGTAGTAGCGAGCCTGGTTCATTAGACTGTTAGGATCAAAGTTCGAGAGCCAGTTGAAAAGGAATTCTAGAGTTGACTCTTTCGAGGAAATACTAACTAGTTTCTAAGTTTTAATTTGATCATGTTTTTAAATAAGCTATTGTACACAAAATGATTTCAGGACTGCAACTTTGACTTAGTAATTTCATGTTTTGTATGCGTAGTTATTGCTTTTATTCAGTTATTCTAAATACGTGATCCCTTTTATATAAACGTGGGGTTAAAGCAGTAAGTCAATTAAATAAAGATGTATTAAAGTGTTCGTGAATTTTGATTTGGTATTTCTATCACTTAGATATTTGTTTAGATAGATATACAAATTAAGGCATCATTGTACAATAGAAATATGCTTAAATAATCTGTGAACAGTTACCTGACTCAAGCTGCCTCCAAAACTTCCCTCCGTGTCAGATCTCACATTCTTCTCCCGCCGTCTGTGTCGGTCTTGGGCGTCCCTCATCGCTTGCTGCTGCAGCTTCTCAAAGAACTCCCGCGGCTTCATCTGCGGAGGTTCTTCCTCTGGTGGCGGAGGAAGAGGTAGTCGGGTGAAGGGAGAACTTCGGATGAGGCACCTCTCGTCGTCTTCTGTGGATCGCTCATCGTGATCGGAGTCCGTGCTTCTACTGTCGCGTCTTCTCACTTCTTGGAGATGTGGCTCTAAGAAGGTTCCGTTTCTGTAACAAGAGGAGAAGAATCGTTAGGATATAATTTTAGGAAAATCACGTCGATTTAGATAGTATTGAATCTAATGAAATATAACAAAATAAAAAAAAAACTATTTTGTGTAAGTATGATATTAATTAGTCCGATATATCTAGTCATGCTAAAATCCATTGTTCTCGTAGCTATTTAAACATCACCTAATTTTATGATCCTATAAATGTTCGATATGATATCAAAGGTTTAATTAGTATGCCTTAAAATGTGGTGGCACACACAGTTCAAAAGCATAACAGACAATAATTATTCTTTCACTTATTATTTTATTATTATAATTTCCTTAATAAGAAATATTGAAGACAGGTTTCAACAGATCCACTACAATCCTTCTAAATAAGTCGTCTATTATATGAGTCTTGTACATTGAAATGTCCTTTTTGATATTCGTCATACGCCTCTAAATGGGTCCGTTTGTACTCACGTGGCGGCAATAAGATCACACATGGGGACCGGCCACAGGGCTATTAACAAAGATTTATCACGCCAGCATGGTATTAATAAAAAGCGTAACGGCCAAATATTTCTAATTTGGTGCTACGAACCTAAGATTTTATTTTACTATAAAGTCTAAATACATTCTTAAGTAAAGCAAAAAATCAAGTCTTCGTGAATAAAATTTCGGGAACAAGCTAGGGTTTTTCAATAATTATCCTAATTATTATAAAATCATTTTAATAATAGCTCTTTTATTATTATTTCTTGTCATTTCCAATTGGCTTAAATATTTTTTTTTCAAATATAAACACTAGCGACCCGCTTCGGCTACACACGGGAATAAAATATATAGCCTACTATACTATTTAATGGATGTTATTATACACATAAACCTTCCTCCTAAATCACTCTATCTATTAAAAAAAACTGCATCAAAATCCGTTGCGTAGTTTCAAAGATTTAAGCATACAAAGGGACATAGGGACAGAGAAAGCGACTTTATTTTATACTATGTAGTGACTATTTTTAGCATTATACAGCAGGGCCTATCAAATATGCATTTAACATCTTTCGAACGTGCATAACACGATATTATGAGGTCATTTATCTATATGGTTTTATACACCAGGATGTACATTTCCGTACAACCTCACGTGGGGCAATAGAAACGCACATGGGGCCCACTGACCACTAGGGGACATTAACCAAGATTTATCCCCATCGCCTCATATTAATTAAAAGCTTTAGACACGAATTGCTATTGGGCACATGCGAACGGGCCAACGTTTATTTGATTTACGTGAAAACTTTTTTCTTTGGGCCAGCTGTTGTTTTTAATTTGTTCCTAGGAAACAAGTTGGGCGAAATTGATTAGGCGGAGAAAAGGCTTTTCTTCCGAAGTTTTGCTATTAAAATGTAACGCAATTAGCTGAGTAGATTAGATTTTTATATTGAATAGGAGATGGAACATCTAATTAAATTGTTAAATAAGTTTTTAATAAGAAATTATAAGTCAGACAGTCATGTGACAACTTATTAGTTAACAGGTAAAAGGTAACAAAACCTACAATTGACTAAATCCATAATTTTTGTAAAAAAATATTCAATGTAGTTATTTTCTTTCTGTTTCCGTATCAACATACTCCTGTAACTTCAAAAGATAAATAAAATCTAACAAATTTTGCACAAGCTTCGTTTCAATATGTGCAGTTTCTGATGAAAAAGCGTAGTAATAATCAACGCCATACAGGGTTGACACTCAATTTGTCAGTGACCTGCGGCCGACAGCTTGTTTATTCGGTCACTGCACACTTAACGAGAATCTCGTGTGACAACCCTGTCATTGTGGAGTGACAGGTGATAAATCTGAACCTTGTGTGACATAAAATTATCGCCCAATCAACGTGTCGCGATTAACACATTTGTCTAACGAGCAAGAATAAATTGAGTTTAACTTATTCTGTTTTTCTTTCTTTCTAAACAACGCGAGGGGTTCTTTGTGTTGTTATAATTATTAAACGTCAAATTACGCTTAGAAAGAAACGTTACGAAAGTTTAGAAAGTTCATGATATAGTTTATTTTTCTATTTTAATAAATACAATTAAACATACGATTGTACCTGTTAATGACATTTCATAAATTGAATTAGGAAGAGTATCCATTACGCGATTGTAAACACTATACATACATATGAGTAATAAATTTGAAAGCTCCGCAGATCGTCATGGCAGAGTGGTGCAAATTAATTAAAAACTCATATTTGCACGGGCGTCCACGTTGCGTGCTTTGATGACCGCCATTAATCCTGTCTGTTACGCAATATGCGGATAATTGATGTCATATATCTTCATAATATATACTATACCATATCCTATATCTAAAGTGTCCTAAGGTAAGCTTGCGAATTAATTTAGGGTGTTAAGTATTTGATATGAAAGGACAAGGGTTCAATTAGGTTCAATTCTAGCAAGAATTTAGATCTAAGAAGAAAATTTTGATTCTTGTTGTTTAAAAATGATAGAAACAATATTTGCGAGTATGTGTAGTAAAATCGTGATAACTATAAAAAAATGCAAGTCATGTAAACATTCCAGAAGCGATGTAGCATCTTTTCTCATTTACTAATTGCTGTAGGAAAAACATTAAGGAAGGAGCGCCCTCGAGAAAAACCTGATTGATTAAAGTGAAGGAAATCATGTATGTATGTATATACTCGTATATGGTTGTAGAGAAAAAAAGGAAAACCTTTTGACTCAGCTACATTGGCTGTTTATCATTAACACTACTTATTGTAGGTTTATTTAAAACTGGCTTAAGCTTAGTTACTTCCCAAAAAGGTTTTTAAATATGCTTAATGATGTACTTTCTACAACTTTTGCTTAACCTTTAAAATGTATACGTTTAATACTAAAGTGAATATAAAAGCTTGCAATACAATACAACTTATTCATTATGATTTGCATAACATGATAATATAAGTGAGTGTGCATTCACTAGTGATAACTGAATATAAAAGACAAGATTACGAGGTAACAAAACCAACAGTATAAGTATTCATTTGTTACTGTTCACTACGCCTACTTGTAAATTACGATTGCGAAATGCATTAGATGTTGTAAAGGGCATTTAAACTATCTAAGATTAGCAATCTGTATTAAATGACTAGCTTATTTACTAGGTTAGTTTAGCTTAGGTTCTGAGCATCCATCCACTGTGTCGGATATTTAAGATGATACGAATTTAATGATTTATTGTATTCATTGCCTCAATAGTTTAATTATTATCAATATTTAATGTTATTTGAAATGATTAATTATTACCCTTCATAGGCACACATAATCACAATATATAATATTATAAAACTTCACGGAAAGTACAGTAAAGATCTGTTCTCAATACAGTAGTTTTTGTCGGTTCACATCTGGAACGCCAACGTTTGTCAGACTTAGTACAAGTACATATGTGTATACAGACTTAGAATATCGGCAGCTGCTTCCTGAATTTGCAGATTGGTGTCGAGATAGTCGTGCCTATTGTCGGTCAGCCCTGAAGACAATTTCAAAAGGGACATAACGAGGCAGTAAGTATTAGCTAAAGGCACTAAGTCTGATCGTATATCGTCTGTTACCAATAAAATAAATAAATAAGATAGGAAAAGAGTATCATAAGGATTTATAATGAGAGATTTGATTCAATAGTTTTTTTACTTATTTATTACGTAACGAGAAAGATTACTTCAATCGTAAATAAACATACGAATTAACTATCACATCCGGACCTCTTTACATAGTTTGATCCAGAATATGTCATGTTTCATGAAGATCATTAATTCGTTAATATCTCACTGATTTAAAGACTATATTCTATAATTCCAGTTTTATATACACAACATACTTGAACATTCAAACCAAATTCCACATAACATATTCGTTAGTTTAGCAAGAGACGATACTATGTTGTAAAAAGATAAACGACTAACACACTGTGGTGCGATATGTCTTAGTGTTTTAGGAAGAGCTTTACACCAAATGGGACTAGTCGTCGTTATTAATTGCCTTTCATGATTGATAGTCTGCCGCCGAGCTCCAGTTGAGTTTAATAGTCATTTACTTTGCAGCGTAGGCTAAAATTAGATTGTAAAGGAGTGATAAGTTACTTCATGAAATGTATATGAAACCATGGACTACAAGACACTTAATATTACATAGAATGAATAAGGAAATTCCCTTTCAATACCTAATTTAGTTCCTTTTGTTAAGTGCCTTGCCATAAAATGTACCGATAATAATATATATACATAACTGTGAATCCTGTTATTGTCCGTAAGATAATGGAGACTCGATTCCATTTGTTCTAAAATTCACGTCAAAACTATACGAAATCCCTCAGAAATTCTAAGCAAAGATGAAAGGTTAATCCTATTAGTGAAGGCTTCAAGGCGACAGGACTTAATGCCTCCATCGCCATGATGTTAATGGGTAGCGTCAGAAATTTCACTTGGTAATAGAAAATACTGGGGACAAGGAAATTAGATTTAAGAAAAAGGTATATAAATACAGTGATAAATTTGTGTGTTTTAATATTCCTTAGTCATATTCAGCATAATACATTGCGGTGCTGCCTTAGCATATATTTATTTTGTTAAAGTTTCGTTCGAAATGCGAAATGTAACTCAGATAGAGGTTATACCAAAAAGTATCTTATTGTAAAAATATACGTTATCCGCTATTCAAGGTCTAAATGTTCAATAAATATACCACCTTCGCCTCTATTCAAGCTCTAGTTTTCTTATTTAGGCCGGACACATGTCATTATGTACAGCTAGCATTAGGATTAACGTTTACTTCGTTATCTCGAAACCTTATTTCAATGTTCACACAAGCCTGAGAGCGTCTAAGTTCTAGTTTAATCTTACTACTCCATTTACAGTATAATCCTAAAGATTTAAATAAATTTAATCTTATTTCTCTGAATGGAGCATATGCCCATTTCTTGTGGATTACAAATATGTTGTAATTATATGTATTCGTATTTATTGTTGTATTTTTTTCAGGGTTGTGTCGCATATATTATTTATCACTACTTCTACCAAATACTATCTGAGTGAATGTTAAATTATAACACTATCGCTGAGAAAATAAAACTCAAAGAGTAGCCAATGCACATTGTATTGAAAACAAAGCACAATGGTTAAGATGTCAGACTGATCGATACCTTAATTCAATATGAAATGAAACATAACAGAATACTGTATCTTTTTCATTAATAATAAGTTTGCACCAAACTACTTTCTAGCGCAAAGGCGATTTCTCCAGCCATATTAAAACTAATTTACCCAACAAATCGACTTTCATTGGAGTCAGTACCGATTTTCGATTTATCATGATGAGAAATTATATCAACGATTCTGACAATTTGCATACTATTTGGTATTCCACTGCAATACTTGTTTGTTACGGTCGCTCCGTACTTTGGTACGTCGTTTAGTCATCCATAATCCCTTTTCACTGTGTTTCTATAATCTTGGAATTAAACGGGGGCTGGAATCAAAGGCTGTGCGGCTCCCTCCAAATTGTTCATAAATAATGAGAACACGTTCCGTTTAGGGCCGCTTTGTTTGCTTTAATTTGCTTAAGTATCTTCTTCTATACGTACTTCAGAACTTGTAGCAAAAAAGAAAATTTTATAAGGTGCATTATACGACCTTTTTATTGACGTGACTTTAGATAAGAGTTGGTTTACAACGATCTTAATTAACTTTTAAAGATTTATTACTTAACATATTGTATTATGTTCATTATATTGAAAATACAATATACCAGTAATATATTCTGTACTTGATAACTCTAAATAAACATTAACTAATTCACAATTACAACAGTTTTCATTCTACATTAGTATAATATGATACTAACGTAATCAATTTAAGTAAATCCAGCTCCAAAACTGGTAACTTATACGCTTGATAAGCAGTGCTGTTTAAATAGACTCATCCAGCCTTGTTTAGTATGACCATTTGGCACCAACAACCAATGTCCTTGTTTATATATGGCCGGGAAATTGGCCGATGTTCAATGGAGCTTATACATATGACCATATCTTCTTATCTATGGTAATTGGGAGTAAGTCATCTTTGTAGCGTAGTCTGCAAGTTGTTGCCATGCTGTAGAAGATAGCATGGTAAAGTAGTGACTGTATTGATTTATGAAAAATTATATCTTATCATTCCGAAACTAAACCGGAATATGTTGCAAACCAATAAAATTTGTATTTGCTTCTAAAGAACGAACTAACAATATACAAAATTATTAACACGATAGAATCCTATGCCTATTTTTTAATAAGTATACATCGATCAACCAATTTATAAGAAACCAGCATGACTTACAACTTACACTTAATAAAGTTATACAAATTACGCAACTATTAACTATTAAGATTTTCTCCACGCACTATACATTGGAAGAGCTCTGTAATTGAACTATCATTATATTGTTTAGGCTTCCGTTATCCAACAGAATGCAGATGTTCATAGAGAGTTTTGATTACTGCAATTTGCATGGTACTGCCGTTAGTTTAACCGCTGCCATGGCAACAGTTTGTGCACTAGACTGAATTCCAAATTGGATTTTGTGGGAAAGTTTCATTTTGCGTTGAAACTTATTTGATTTGCCAACAAAGCGAAGCGCGGGCTTAGGTTACTAGTATTCGTAATATGTTGTATTTGAAATATGAACATAACATATGCTTCATGACTTGTGTATTATCACTCCCTTTTTATTGTAGCGGGGTAGTAAGAGGCTTGAGTGCCCATCTCCTAAATTTCGAAACATGAAATAGATTTTAATAACATAGAGTTACTGAATAAAACAACTAGTGTGTGTAAATATTTTATTGTGATTCTTGTACTAAAATAAAATTAAGCGATGACATTTTTTTGTAATAACTATGCCCCTTTCGACATATTACAAATAATAAAAAGGATATCACCAATAACAGTGAAAAGTATATTTAATCTTTACTTAGTCATACCATCATACACTAAGAAGAATCTTAAAATAAATGCATTAATATTATCTTTAAAGGCTCTGAACGAAAAATTTGACACTGTCATTCAATTTAAGTAGATACTACAATTTCGCCATTTAAGCGGAAGGTGATAAAACCGTTAATACAAAGTGTAAAATGGCTTCGTTTCCGCCTAAAGACTGAGATTAGGCTACCAAATGGTAGCATTGTCGTTGAACAGCGATAATTGGGTAACTCTTACAAGCGTCTGTTGTGAATGGCCTGTAATAGCAGTTAAGCGATTTCTATGCTTCCGGGTTTTCATTGTTACGTTAGAATTTATAAATTTTTGTTCGTAGACACCAAAGGTGATACATAGCTAGATAAGACGAAAAAGAAATTATAATTTTATCATAAATTGTCCTGTTCTAAAAATACATATAATGCTATTTAGTTTTGGTTTTCATTCCGGCAAGTCGTATGGAGCGGCTAAAGCAATCTATTGGTATATGGGCCAGCAATTTGTCAACAAGTTATAAATTAAAGCGCCAATAATTAAGCTAAAAATCACTAACTAATATCACTAATAAACAAGTATTATGATTTCGATGATCTGTCTGTCTGACCAAAAGGGATTTGAGGTATGAACGTATATTTATGTATGTATATCATAAACTTTTAGACACTAGACTAAGAATTCTATTTAGCAATATCTCACTTATGGTTGTTACACCCCAAAGTTTCCAAGTCTCCATAAAAAAGCTACTACAGCAGTCTCGCCGTCCAAATGTAAATACCCGCCAGTATAATAGCGACACGAGGAACAAAAGGACAAAATGCGCAGAGATCGGTGTTGCCATAAGTTACACTTTCAACAAACAAATGGAAATAAAAACATTGTTCATTGTGGTTCCGAAGCTGCGGAGAGCTTTTGCGAGTGATGCAATGACTCTAAACGGTACGGTTTAGCCATAGACAAATGTGTTGTGTTTTATTAGATACTGTTTATATAAGGTATTTAAATGTGTTTCTATTGAGGATGTATTTGGAACATTATTTAACTTACGTTCATTCTTTAAATGATCCATATAGTGGTATATAGTATGACGGTTTTTTAAGTGGTTGGTTCTTTAAGAGAATGTATCAATAATTAACTGATATCTATCTTTTCTAATATTCACTTCACAACAATCTAAGGGTTGAGTTTCACTCAGGAAACAGGTCGTTAAACACTAAAAATAAGCACTGAAAATTCAAAAGGTTACACCATCCTGAACTTTGAGAGGTAGCGTATTTTACATCAATTTCATGCAGTAGACGACGCTTTCTTAAATCTCTTTATTTAGTTACCCCAGACGTCAGTGACTGGCTCAGACTTAATATGGCATACAATTTACATGCTCCGTTGCATCGCATTCTATGATTCTTTTGTCGTATTTTCAACTGAATTTCACAAAATATGATGCTTAGTGAATTCTTCAACAAATTTCTGTGCTTGAATTTTTATTGCAGGGTTTTGTTAGCTGAACATGAATTTGCTTCATAAAGTAAAGTGAAATGATTTTTGTATAGAGAATAATGTTGACAGAATCGTACTTATTTAAGCGTGTATCTTTTATCCCATTTAAGGTTTGTAGATTAACTGGCATACAATTTGAAATTATAAGACACATGGCATGACCCAAAATCTGATGCGCTCCTCCGAAATCACTAGATATTTAATCTTGATAAAGACTTCAGTACTTCGGCATAGCATATTTCCCAAGCATTCCCATTAAACTAGAGAAAACATTACCTAAATGCAGGCTAGGAATAAAATCTCTCTACATGCCACTGAAAGCATCGCAAACTGTTACCGCAGCATGCAAACTCCGAGAGATGTGCACAGATTATATTAAATAAGGGCAGACTATTCTTAAATCAAGACATGACATGGCATTCATTCAGTTATGTAACTTAAAAACAAATTATCATAGTTAGTTAAAATATTACAGAAATGACATGGACCTCGGTACTGAATTCAGTAAGTTTTTTTTTATGCTAGTTAGAAGGTAAGTAATTTCATATGATTAACCTAAATAGTTAACATTATTGAATATAACTTAATTAACTATTCATTATATAACAAATTCGTAATCATATATCTTAGTATTTTTTGTTATATTCACACTTTGTTTAGACAGAAATGTATTTTTAAATAACTAAAGTTTCTGCAGAACTTTTTTAACTTATTATTGAATACCAACTATATGCAGCATATCTACAATTTCCAGTGAACCTGTAGCTTGAAAATACAAAATTGCGTCGAGAACATTCTTCGCCATTATCCTTTATTAAAACAACAGCGGTGGATTTTAATAAAAACCCTCTCCACGAACATGGTTCGTTCCGTAAGACAACGTCACGCTGCATTTTATCTTTCAAAATGTAAATGTGATGGGCAACTTGATCTAATGACTCATTAGTTAAAATAATTTTACAAATTTTAAAGTGATGATTATTATATATTTATTGAAGTGTAAGTTAGTTATTTTAGTGTCCTAATATGATGCTTTACCTGTATATGATAAACACACAAAAAGCTACGAGTACAATCGTATTATGATAACTTGTTCTTAAAGCTTCCTACATACCGTAGTAAACTATATCCCAATACCGTTCAAATTTTATTCGGTTACAACTTACAGGGAACTTTGTAATAACAAATTAGTGCGCACTAGTACTAAAAAAATAGCAAATCATCGCAGAAAGATTTCTCTTTGTGTTCTGTAATATCCTTTGTGCCATAGGGACTCGGCCCGTGGCTAGAATGCCAACGGCATTGTCATATTATACCCGTTTATATACTCTGGGGACAGTTCATAAAAAGAGTTAGGGGAATTAATATAAAAGATTTAACATTTAAAATAATTCTATTTATTAAACAGTTACATAGAATTGGAGGCGATTAAGAGATTAAGGTTGAATGGAATCTATTAAGATATAACCAAGAAACATGACAGTAATATTCTGTATCAATGTCATAATAAATTTGAAACTTATGCTACAATTAGAGATCCCGCCACATAAGGTGGCAGTTGGAGGCGTCGCCACAGTCGCGTAATTCAGTGTTACCAGTAAACACGCCAAAACTAGCACTCACTGTGCCATACGGCTCGATACATTATAGGTTTCATTTGTAACGGTCTTTGGTTGCAGAGCTATAAACTCAAATAAAACAAATTAATATATCAAAGTCAAAATATGTTTATTAAACTATTTCAAACATGATTAATAATTAACGGGACTTATCCTTCTTATTATATATTACATATATTATGTGTTCCTTCACTCTGTCCGCAATAGACCGTTTAGTGTGTTCGACGTAGGATTTCCCACAGCTGCAATCAATCTTATACACACCCTTATATCTTATATCATGAGTATAAATCGCGAATCTCTTAAAACTATTATTTCAAACATGGCACTGAGCATTGTCTTTACATATTTTTTACCGAGGTTAGATCAGCGGAGACCCTAGCTTGGAGAAGAACTAACAAGAAACTCCGGAAATCAATTTATTATAATCACACTTAACAAACATAAAAATTACAAAGAGTGGGCAAAAAACACAACGCTGGTAATACTAAATTTACCTTTCATACAAAATAACACGCAATGGCGGTAACGTCAAATTTAGTTCCAAGTTTGGCTACTGCCACCGTATGTGGCGGGATCTCTAGTCGAAGAATTGTATCCGATGTTACTCCCTGTGAGAGATTGAAAGATCTGAGTATTAAACAAAATACCTGAAACAAGATTCATTTCTCCTTTTTTATTGTTGACTTAAAGTTTATGACAAAAAGAAAGATTCAAATCTATTTCCTAATACAAAGCTTAGTAGTATTTTCATCTTATGTATGTATTAGTATTTATATCTTGTAAAGAGGAAGTAATTTGTAAGAATGTGCGTGAATGATAATATGAAACAAAGATATTTATAAACTATCAACAAGAACATGTAAAATGAGCTTAGCTTGAGATTTATGGCGAGTTGTATGTTTGAATTAAACTTAAAATAGAAGTTTCAAACTCAGTTTATACACGAGGCGATACTGTAGTAAAAAGTCTCATGGTGTTATGTAAGTAGCATAGAAACTATCGATAAAATTGTATTTATTGAAAGTGGTAAAGATTCTATATTTCACACTACAATTAATATATTAAATCAGTTCGTATAAGCTACAAGTAATACAATGACATACATTAAGTTACTAATCTTTAAGAAAAATTAAGAATTTACAAAATCCTTTAACAGGAAATTCTTACATCTTTCGCAGTTTTGTTTTTTGAGGTCATAAACATCTAAGCATTCCATTCCATAAATAGACATTGTTAATAACTTATAATTAATGATATGTCTATATCCGGTATTTACCTTTTAACGGTAACATTGTATAAAACCTTTTATGTGTGACAAAAACGGCCATGATTTCCTAATAAGGTAACTGGAAAGTATTTGAAACACAATCAACGGAACTTAATATTTCAATATTCATGGATGATGAAATTTGGGACATTCAATAGATTATTGTTTTATAGAAGAAACTTGATATCAATTATTGTTAATGGCCAATTGAATAAAGGTTAATTGTATTTTAGAAAACTTTTGTTGTTGTAATATCCAACAAAATTTAAATAAACATAAAATATTCAGAGAAATAAACATACAAAGTTATCACACATTTCATTGGTTCTTTATTCATCGCAGTTCTCACCTACACCCAAAACTTACCACGTATACTTATTAAAAGATGACCATATTCAAATACATTCCCTAAGCAGCTATTACCAACCACAATCGTTTCCATTCATTAACGACCCGCTCAATAAACATATTACTCGCAACCACTCGAGGCTTATCTCACGAAACAAAAGACGACAAGAGCGGCTTAGCCGGCACACTTGAATTAACTTTCGTCTTTACAGAGAATCAATTTTAGTTTGCTGAAGCTCGCTCGGGTTTAAGGATTAGGGCGTAAGTACCGAGGATTTGGTTCCCTTATTCAGGCTTTTTAGTTCAGCCAATGAAAGAGGATATGGTAAGACTTGTCTATTACTATTTATTGTGAACTGAAAGTATTGAACTGATACGCGGAAATGGAAACGTTAAATAGAATTCCAGCAAATGTAATACAATTTTTTGGGATAACTAATACAATGGTATGATCGAAAAGAATGCAAATTATATCATTACAGAATCTGTGTATTTCTTCCGATTTAATCCTTAACAAGTTACTCGTATTTATATTTATGTACTTCCTTATTGCGCGATTCATGAAGAAAATGCAATCAATATTTTTTGTAGCTTACCCTTCGGAAACTAGCTTCAAGGTTGCGCAATGAGACGTGACGCTTTATGTACTGTGAATTGATGGCAAAACGACCAAATGAGGGAGATAGAATAGGCCAAATGTATATAAAAGATTGGCTATTACTTTCTTATGAAATGAACTGATTTGGTTGGTTAATACTGTCTTGCTTGGTGAAGTTGGAAGATAGGTTTTAATGTTGTATACTCATTGTTTCTGTTTCGGGGTAATTAATTACATATAAAGATATATTATATACCTACTTCAGATACAAAAACCTATCTGGGGTCTTTTTATAATTTTAATTGCATATAATCCTTTTTGTGGGATTATTTTTATATTTACAGCTAGCATAAGGTTACTTAAATACAAACACATAATAAATTACACACAATCCTTCTTGTAAAAAACACCGAAAACAAACATTCGAGAGGGCAATTTCGCACTAAGCTATCGGATGGAAAAGGGATTCATTAACTCTGTGAATCCTCAGCGATGTGTCACATAAAAGGAGAGGGATGTTTGCACAAGTTATTTAGCACCTTTATTTTGTTAGCCTTGCCATGTCAAAAGAAAATTTAGGACCTTTTTACGTGTCGTGAGGTTCAGCTTAATATCTCACTGAGGCATAAATAAGTTATATAATTTAATCTATTATTATATAGAATTATTCACAGATAAATATTTATGAAAATAATTTTCTGAATTGTGAAACAAAATATTTAGATAATTTTTGATTCCAATTTTAAGTTAGTATCACTTCCTAACAATAATTGTAAATGATCCATATAAAAATTCATTATTACCCTTTTTTTTAGTTTCGGGAATTTTATTTCACTAAATAGTGTAGAACATACAATATTTATTGTCAAAACTTAGCATAGTCGTCTATTATCACAGAGGCTTAAAAGCGTTTTGCTTTTATAAAAAAACAATTTAACAAAACATGTACAAGCGTACAAGCATGTACAACCAAGATTATGGTGGTCGATACGGCGAACAACTTGCCACAGCACACCAAGATGGCCAATTGTGACGTCGTTCCGTCTTATACATATCTTGGGGCTCTTATCTCGAACCAAGGAGGCTGCATCGATGAAGTTAAGCGACGGATGGCCATGTCTAGAAATGCAATGGATAAGCTGAAGAAAATATGGAGAAACAAACGCATAACTAAGGCTACGAAAACCAGACTAGTAAGAACCCTGGTGTTTCCCATTTTTCTGTACGCTTCTGAAACTTGGACCTTGCGGCAACTGGAGTCCAAAAGGATAGATGCTTTGGAGATGTGGTGCTGGAGGAGAATGCTCGGAGTGTCATGGACTGAATTCCGCACTAATGCTTCAATCCTTGAAGAGCTAGGCATCCAACAGCGTTTATCTGCATTGGTCCGTGGGCGCATTTTGAGCTTTTTTGGCCACATCAGTCGACGCGGGAATTGCTCCATTGAACGCCTCGTTGTTCAAGGAAAGGTGGAAGGAACAAGACCTCGTGGTAGGTCGTCGATGCGGTGGACAGACCAGATCAAGGCTTCCGTTTGTGCCCCGGTACACGAATGCACCCGCATGACGGCCAACAGGCAGAGGTGGCGGGAGGTTGTGCGGCGAACCATGTCGGCTGCTCAAGATGCCACGTCATGAAGACCACGACCGCTCTGATAAGAGTGTAACGATTGAGAAGAAGAAGTACAAGCGTAGAATGCACGCCACTTAGTGAGCTTATGGGCCCGTGACGTAATTATGTAATTACGTGGCACCTCTGCACGTGAATTATGTAAAGGAACATTTTTCTCCCCCGTGAAATGTACGGGACCCGCTAGTACGACACTGTATGAAGTGATGAACTATGCATCTAAGTTTAAATTGCACAATTTTCATATAAAATGCTTTTCGGAAAGGTCGGTATTGAAGAGCAAGTGTTATAATAATTTGCATAAATAAAGACTAGAGGTAAGATACTATATGTTAGTAAATATTTTTAAGGATGTATGGTTTAACAATTAGTCAGTAACAAAATATGTTCATTTTGTTTAATATACCTATCTAATTTCGTGATAAATTCTTCACATTGTAAAAAAACCCAACTACTACTAAAATTTGTCCAATAAACTATAAAACATATTTACACAATCCTCACGGGAAAAGACGGTGTGGCGATAAATATGTCGGCGTTATGCTGTTTCCTATAATAAGGTGTCCCGTAACAGTGTCATAAAAAACAAAAGGGACATAACATTCCCAAATCCCACCGTAATAGAGCGCCATGTTAAACATCACAATAACAGGTCCTGTCATAAAAATATGTTTTCAAAGATACGAGGTGCGCTTCCGCGGTAGTTCTATGAATGTCCAACGCAATTTCGTCGGTGCAATAAAGCCCATGTTTATATTTAGCTAGGTATAAATAGCGGGTGAATTTATGTCCTCGGTGGGCTCCAATGAATTGCCCCCAAATATTTGTCTCTGTTGCGAACTGGCTGCGTGCCAAACATCACTTTCGCCAAACTAGATTAACTTGAAATATTATTATTCACTACATATCCGACGCTCTTTCGAGATGATACTGTTGCGTAATCTTACTTCATTGAAACGCGTGACATAATAGCGTGTAGTAAGATTAAAAATTCTTTTAAGTTACATAGGCATTTATTAGTAAGACAGTATAGACTTCAACATACATATACCTATACTTTAAACACATATATCTGAAATATCAAAGCTTGTATATATGTAGTCACATAACTTGAACCGAGCAATAATTTGTTAGCTAATAGTTATTTAAAGAAACTTAAATTCATGATCTCGTATACATAATCATCGTTCCATATCAAAATAACTTACAACTCTGAGCTCAAGTAATCCTATTCTCTGTCCATCTGGATTAGTCAGCAATGGACGTTTGGGAACAAAAACTCATGCTGATTCCATAGAAATTTGTTGTCAGAAAAAAGTGATTCCGGGACCATAGCGCGTGACGCACGCAAGTTCGCGAGAGCGAAACATCTTGGATTACCGTATTACACTAGTCTAACCACCAGATAGACAAGGCAAATCAAATTTATTACTAATCTTGATGACACAAACTAAAAGTTACGAATTATGTAAGGTCTTTTTACACTAGAAGAACTTTTATTTACGGTTATTATAATATTTTTATAATAGCAAGTGACTTATCAAAATAGTTGTATAAATAGATTTCAATAACTAGTAAACCATATTCAACAGGTTTTATCATTGGAATTTTTATTTTTAAAACAAATTTAAAATAATAATTCTTTACACTTACTATTTCATAAATAGTTTGGCGTATCATGATTTTTAATGAAACCTATGAAGCTTAATTCGACAAACGAAGTTAACTTCTATTAGTTACAATAAGGCAAGTCTATTAGAGTGGAGTGCTGTTTCAAATCAACTTAACTTGACTGCTTCGTATTGACGGAGGGCAATTATCTTCAAGTACTGTCTTGTGTAGCTATCATTACTCCCATTCTTTACGTACTCTATAGTTGTACAGAACAACGACCGACTTAAGTGTGCTTAGTTTTCACATGTGTTGTTTTTTGCTAAACACGAGTTTTAATAATATTCACTCATGGAGTAATTTACTTCATAAGTAGTAGGAATACAGGAAAACGTAAACCAACGTTGTCTATAGCATCTTAGAATAAAAAAATTTAAAACACGAAAAGTAGTAACTATGTGTATAAAATACACTGAGGATTAAGTGTGTTTGTCTACCTATCAGGAATGTGGTATATTCATGTATTGAAAAATAAATAAATGTGTTATTGTCAGATGTACATAATACGATGTATTCAAAAGCTAACAACGAATATTCGAAAGCTCTTGTCATCATTTTTATCGCATTTTCACACATGAAAGGTTACGTACCTAAATCAGCCTTTGCGAAAATTGCATTTCATGAAACTTTGCAGACGTTCTATGAAAAATGTGACAGGAAAAATGCGCTTTGTCTTCAACCTCTCATTTAGATGGCTTCTTGAGATAACTTAATAAAACATGCCTAGGTCGAGGTATGACTTGACAATTCCTTTAGGTATGCTCATGCTCGTTCGTTGTAAGGTTACTACTAGTACAGTGCGACACAGTTTACTACCTGTTTCATTAGGTGCTGAGTATTTGGTTAATACGAAGGCTCAAGGTGACCTTAGAATCACGAATTTAGCAGTGTCAGCGATGGACACTTGAACCTCTAAGTACTATGTAAGGTAAAAAACGATACCGTGAAATAGATTTTTAACTTATAAATCCTTTTTACATAATACCGTATGCATATGAAACTAGTAAGAAAACGTACGAAAACTCAGTGCAAGCATATTCTGATTCGATATCAGCACAATTCATTCGCGCAAACACAAAGAAAGACTGCATTCACTCACTGCATATCTATGCAGTGAATTTCTATTGCGACGTCAGCGCTTTGCTCTTTTCAATAGAAGCAATCTGTATTGTTACCATTGTAACCATATTTTACTGAGCTCAGATACCTTGCAAATAGAGCTCGGAACTTCTATGCTTAGCAACTGAAATACAGCTGTAAACCTAAATTTACACACTGTGCTCGTTTTAAGACTAAATACTAAATGATTTTAAAAGTTTTGTCTCTGGTTTCGTTAAAGACTGGGACAGATATCAATTAGTAATCTCCTCGATATATTACGACAATGCTTAGTAGTCTAAGCCTTAAAATGATCAAATTATTTCATAATAACGCTATCGATGCGTTCTATACAATATAATGATACTCATAATTTGTCTGCATAGACATATTTTACTCTATATTAATACCAAAGTCACATGAAAGACGTAATTTACCAATATATAAACCGGTAGCACCTTTACGATAAAGGGAAGTTAAAGGGAGTGTTCTCCGAAGTACTTAGAGGAAAAGATAAGAGGCGGAGTTTCTGATGTATGGCCCTTGGCGTTTCGTGACATCCACACATATTGCATGCTAAATGAGCAAAGTTACTAGGGGTGACCGCAAGTACAAGACGCCCTTAACTTATGGTCTTAGCGAATGTTGCCACGTATGTATATGGAAAGGGTTTGATATAATTTGGTAATGACAGACAGAATAAGGAGATCGTGCAAATGAAAGTGATACCAAATTATTGATAGTATTTTTCAAGTATTACAAATATCACTCAATTCAAAGTTTTAACGACACAATGAAATTCTTCATAATCAGTTTTTAAAGACAATATTTTTTACTAATTTTGTCTTCACATTATAAACAATAAATGTAGCTTGTTATAAAAAATAGCAAGTACCATAAGCGCGCTAAATAAGTAGGCCTATTTAACTAACGCATTTAAAACTAGATGGCAACTGTATCTACGTCTTTAACACGCATTACTGAGACGAGCAAACCCGTACACGCAACTAGTAACACACCCAAACGTAAGGGTCTTTCATTGTTATAACCCTAACGGCCCATCTTAGGCCTTCTTAATTAATTTGAAACTTTCTGAGGTCTCCTATAGCGCAATTTGAATAATGACCCGAGATAGGGTGCTGAAGCTTAATTTTAATTGCAAATATTTATGTTGAACGAGCTCCTTTAGAAACAGACGGTCTAAGATATTGTTATTTGGTTACGAAGGAGGCGGAATTATAAGGAGGTATTATAGCTTCTCATAATTTAGGCGAAATTAAAATGTCAGAATTAAACGTCAAATGGTAATTTTGTAGTCTTTGGCGGTTTTGTTGGTTTTTTACTTTACCTGGTTACTAAACTAGTGAATATATATTGCATTGTTGTAATACCTGAAACAAAACAGAAATACTTTAGTAAGCAAAGTTGTCATCTCTCTTTGATACTAGGTACATTATACATATATGTATATAAGTCAACCACGTATCCTTATAGAGAAATGAGTAAGGATCTTGGAAAAAAATGGTCATGACAAGACTGGAATACTACTTTCACTGCATTGACATCCGTAAAATAAATTGATTGTTAAATTTTTACTCCTTTCTTATTGCTAGCATATACTTTGTAAATTAAATATAAATATTTATTGTTTTTAAACGATCATAGAGAGCGCTAGGAGGCCGATTATAACTATGTATACTTGTTTTAAACCATTCAATACATCAAGGCAATAAATTCATTATTTATGATGTGCAAATAGGACAATACTCCGTTTATTAGGGCGTTAAACCGACGGAAAGTAATAAAATGCTTTGGTTATATCCTCTATTAACAGGCGATATTAATCCATATTTGTAAGAGGGCTATTAAGATAATACCGACATGTACTCTATCACACATGTTCCTCAAGTACTATTTCATTAAGTTGGTGTATGAAATGTTCCTTCATTATATTTGATACCAGTTTAATGTAAGGAAAGTCCGTAGGATTTTTTTACTTAATTGAATTATATCACTTTTAGATTATATAAACTTCTTTACACAATATATTCGTATTTTTATTGTTATCAAGTTTCTAATGTCATTTTGAAATTCAAAGGCATCATGCATGTAAAGGAAAAGCCACTTAGAATTAACATTGAATAAATATTAATCAATGCATATTTCATTTAATGAATAAATGTATCATTACATCTCTTAAGAATACAAGATCCATCGTACTTAACGATTCATTTTTGAACTTATAGATGCTGATTGAATATCATTGGTGAAGTATACAGCTGTTAATTCAACACATAAAGAAATATTTAGCATTATGACTGTCTTGTTAATAACATGTCTTGACAAGTTTTACAAATACTGTACATGTATGTTAATAAATTGCGCTTTAATTGATATACCACCATAATATAAAAATCATGGTTCTAATCTGAAGGGAACTTGATTAGTAATCATGCATATGTATCCGTCAATTAATAACACAACGACATTTATAGGAATAAAACCGCAACAAACCTGTATCACAAACAACCTTCTTACAGCGACCTTGTTCAATTTGTTTTAAAAACACTGACACTTGAATTCAATTTAAAAACAAACACCAATCACTATCCGCATTCTTGAAAAGACACTTCTTAACTACGCACAGATTATACAAGTTTCCATTTAACACATTTCTTTAGAAGACAATATAAACACGTCGCGTGCGTTCGAAGCCAAGTCTAGTAGAGTACTCGATGTTGTATTAAAAATAAATTACGAGAAACACTCATCTTTCAAGTGCTGCGTTGCGAAATAATTAGCATTACGATCGAGACTTGTCATTCTGACATTAACTCACGCTTTCTTAGATGCTTATGCTCGGACATCGAGTTCTATATTTAAAATCGCGGGTTCTTTTACAAAACTACTAATGACCGATCTACAAAACTACAATCGAGCGACCTACTAGTTTGAGAACGATAGTTTTTGAGGTATTGGTTTATTTTATTATCAGTCAGTACTTCAAACTTTTCACATCTGAGTTTACGAATCCTTTAATAAAAATTCACTAAAACTTTAAACATGAAAGTCGTAAAACGAGACCGAACAAATGAAATACGGTTTAGCTTCACTTTCCAGTAAAACCTGAGGCCATATGTGACCTAACCCTTGTTCAGCATGAGTGTTGCCAGGTGCACGTTGATATTAAATGGGAAGCCAAGTGTGACTACTCTATGGCTTGTGGCAGCCTGTCGAATCATATGTCACAAGTTAATAAGGGAGCCGACTTCCTGGCTTTATTCAAATGCATTGTAATAGAAACTGGCGATTGATGTTAGTGAAACGTTGTGGTAAAGGATTGGATGTTATAATTACCGTATAATCTTTTATATTTGGCAAACTATATATTGGTTTTATTACAGTCATGGTACTATCAGTTTATAATAAGAAATACGCACTGCGTCTTGTGTAAAGTTAATATTAACTTATATAGAAAGTTACATTCGACTAATTAGCATTTAAAACAACATTTTCTAAGTGACCTATAGCATAACTACAAATTTTTATTATGGCGTTTACATTGAGTATTGGTGATAACTTGCTTGCTCATCTTCCAAGAAATACCACTAATCCCTTAGTCCCCTCCAACGATAAACCGGATATAGAGCTATTTAACATTCAACTGACATAACTTCAAGATAATAATGTGATTATTAAATTCTCATAATAATCTGAATTATTAATAAAAGAACTTGTATTCAATAATTCCTGTCAAAACTAACTCCACCTTAAAGGTGAATGAATACATTGAACTTGTACATTAACAAATGTTCAACAAGTGCACGGCACAAGCACCTTCGATTCCACAGCGTGTAAAATTATTGAAATTAATTACCTCGGAACAGTTTCAATCAAAAATAAACTTTTCCACCTTCGTAATAAAGTTAAAAATTAAATAAGAGGAAGGCATAAATACATTAGCAATCACCTTGACGCTAAGTAGAGCGATTCGACCGCAAATCGCATTACTCCGAGTTTTCGTTCATAATGTTCTAATTGATCGATTTTGTTTATAAGTTTTGACGACCTCGGTACATTAATGATTGGCTACAGCTAAATGATACAAAGCGTATTTTAAATCTTATCAAATGGTGTCTCAATCTGAGCGTTATAATATCATTAAGTTTGAAGTCATCGTTTTAAGTAAAACTCATATTTTATTTTGTGATATGCTTACCTTCTACTATCATTTTTAAGCAGTTCTTAGCTTTCGATCTTTTACGAACGTATATAATATTATTCTATCTGTAGTAGGAATTGAATTATAAACATATGAAGAACCTTCTACTTTGAAATGAATACATTAAAAGTAAAAGACAAACAAATGAAAGCTAGACCATGCTATTGATATCATCATAACAGTAAATAAACTATAGGAAACAGGTCACTCCACAATCAGACCATAAAACACTTGAAACAACTAATCTATCTTATTGTTCAGAACAATTAGGGACACAGACACAAATAGGCATCATTCCTAAAGTGCTTATGTCGAGCAGACATGTGTTGTCAGACTGCTCGGCTTGTTGCATATCTAGGCATTAAAATAGACACTAGGACAATCTGGAGAGACAGCGTTGACATATGAAACAGTTGTATGTTGTGTAAAGTTTGGACTAATATAAATAATGTTTTGGAGTCTCATGTTATTAGTATCTAGTTATGACAAAGATAAACGCGATCAGGTGTCCATCTCCGCAATTACAAAGGTAGTAATTCTATGGCCACCTCTAAACCACGCGTTGACCAGATAGTCAGTACTCAATGTGACAGGTGGTAAGCCATGTCGCCTTTACAAGCACTATTACCTGTTCGGGGAACAGGTAGGTTTCCTCAAGATGTTTTTCTTCACCGGTAGTATTATGTATTATTATTATGTAACTAGTTATGATTAATGTGTATGAGTAATGGCAATAATATCTAGGAAACTTTTGGTTCATTTTTGGTCTTTAATGCTGGTAATAACACAGCTATGTTTCTATCAGAATCTTAGATCAGCACAAGGTTACAATATTCTTACATGTGGTAGCTAGTAACTATGCAATTATGCTACGTATAATTGTATGGAAGTAACAGTGTCACAAACAATCATGCCTAGTTTATGGATGTAAATTTCAAGTAGATGCATTTCTTATTCCAATATAGCGAAGGAAGAACTACTGATTAGTTTCGAATAATCTTTGAAAGGCAATGTCTTAACAATTTTTTCTGTTACTATGAGGTGAAAACTTTAAGTGGCATATAGTAGATTCTGTTTTAAAATCAGAGATATGTTATTTTAATATCGCAAATACATTTCCATGAGATCATCATACATTTAATTTATCACTTTCTCTCTGGGGACATTTATAAATACGGTGTCACCGGCTCATGCAGTCGGCGCGTCCTCTGCTGTTTCGACGAATGTTGTGTTGCAATACAGCTCAGCTGACAGCCAAATATATGTTGAATAAACATGAGGATCTTGTTGGCTTTAAGACTTAAAGGAACATTATGAAATACCAACGTCCCTGGTACGAAAATAAGATTATGTATGTAACTGAAATATATGCGACTTTTATGAGTAATTGGGATATTTTTAAAAATATAGCTTTATTGTTTATGCGTTGATATAGCTTTACTCTTCTGCGTTAAAGTAAAACTAAACTACCAAAAACATAATAAGAACACAATCAATAACGATAGGTGCTATATATCCAGATTAAATAATTTTAGATGAAACGAACATTATCAAATACGAAAATGGACACGCAAACCTCTGACTCCACTGCAAAGAATAACAGTCGCAAAGTCTATGTCACTGGCATACTTGATTATGAATTTACTGAATGAAACGTAAGCAAACTCAACTCTGTTACAGAGATCGCGTGTTAAACCTGAATCAGTGCAAATGTCTGCAATCAAAGCCTTAACTTAGGCCACTGGCTAACTGACTCCCAAACTTCATGCTGCAGTGTTCAGGCTAACTTTGGTCTGGTCTAGACCGGAATAGTCTACCGGGTTGACCGGTTGTTGTTAGAACTTCTTCCTATATGGGTAGTGTTATTTAGACTCTGATACTTTACGTTAGTTACATACAATGTGTTGTTTTTGTGTTGTTAGGATGTTTTGATAGCAGTGTTTCTAGTATATTTACATATGTAGTTTTGAAAATGTAATAATATGTAACGAATTACTACATGGGCGATATTAATTATTGATTCAGATTCAGCAATCATTATATTATATTTCGGTCATTTTTAATTATTTATGCACGAGTATGTTATTCTAGTACTATGACTGGTCAATATTTGTTGTAACTATTTGATATTATTAATTAATTTTCTGTTTCCAAGCTGTGAATCATACTGAAACGATTTAACTATAACTCAGTAACAATCTAATAATATCGCTAAGAGTTCTGGTTAAAATACGTTGTTTGAAATTCTTCTCCGATGAATAAAATTATAAAAAACAACATTAAAAACGCCCCCTATTTCCTATTAAGACCATCGATTTCGAGAATAGTCACGTATTATTACTTGAAAGTAGTGTCACGTTTACGCCATATATCTATTCTCATGGGTTTTTTACTTCCTTTGATCATTTTAGTCTATAACCGACCACAATTAGGTCACTTGCCGATTGTTAATTGTGAAACTCTTGAATTAAAAATAGTTCCTAGTTTCACTGTTGTATGTATGTGTAATAAACTATGTACATATTTAAGTGAATCTGATTGAAACTTTGAATTATTCGAGAATTTTGAAAACCCAGTTTACAAAACTCCTTAATATTAGACTACGATAATGTTAGTTCTTTCTTCGTTGCAGTTGTATAATTAAAGTTCCAACAAAACTTTTAAATTACAAAGCCACACGCTAAGGGCACGTTAAGAAATAACTTTTCAAGCTTAGAACAGTTTAAGTTTGATTTGTTTTGTTGCATTTTATTTCTAATGACTGTAGCACCACGCAAAATAATATAAGAATTACGATCAAATTAACGATCTTTTAAGATATTGTTTAGATCTAGATTTGGTAAATGTACATAGCTTAAACTTACATTTTCTTCAAGTTACATTTAAAGAACAATCTAAATAAAACATTTACACGATTAAAACAATGCGGAAATCACTCTAAATCTATAGTTATCCATCCACTCTAAATATAAAGAAAGTATAGCTTACAAAAATAAACAATATCCATTTAAACCCATCACCATCCATATTGTTGAGAAATCACGAGATTCCGATGAAATAGCCCGTTGAAAGCTTGTTTAAAACAATCAAAATCTAAGAAGAGCAATCCGTGCGTTATTTTGATTCAAAACATGTTTCAGGAAGCTTAGCATACTGGTTTTGACTGACGCATTAGTTATGTTAATCCTATTAGTTATGTAACTGAATGATTTATGATAAATGTTCTAAACATTTATATGGAAATTGATTTATTAAGATTACAAAAATATTTTGGAATAAAGCTTTGGAACATTTAGCGTTGTATGAAATATGATTCACCAAGAAAAATGTTACAGTCACCTAAAATTAGATATGTAAATAATACGGTTCTAGTATGTTACTGTGTATGTCAAAAATGCAAAGTTTAAAACACGGTAAGAAAATATAACGGATATTCTTTTTCTCCGGATAATATTTAATAAGTACGTAAAAATTGGCAATAAGTATCCATTAAAAGAGAAGCATGGTATAACATACCAATGTGAATACGTTTTTTACTTGATTAGCGTCTATCATTTAAAACATCCCATATCAAATACACTAGTAATGAATCACTACATAGTAGAAAACAAAGTCGCTTTCTTTGACCCTATGTCCCTTTGTATGCTTAAATCTTTGAAACTACGCAACGGATTTTGATGCGGTTTTTTTAATAGATAGAGTGATTTAAGAGAAAGGTTTATATGCATAATAACATCCATTAAATAGTGGAGTAGGCTATATATTTTATACCCGTGCGAAGCCGGAGCGGGTCGCTAGTAATATATAAATCGTATCCATCTCTTGCACAAATCAGGTCATATGAGAGATAGTGCGGAAAATTGAATCAGACTGATTGATGGATTACACAACCATATTTCTCCGTTACTTAGTAAACCAGGAAACTGAATATTGTGTCTATTTATGAGATGTTGCAGCGTTATTACGTAAACAGTGAGACGTTCAGTTACGGCTACTTTGTACAACGGAAGAGTAGGGTAGTAAATTTCAAATACAATATTTTATATTGGCACTCTCTTTAGTACTTACTTCTGGACATGGCTATATTATGTTTCTGTAGCTTGAGATATTACTACATATAGTTCAAGAACGTTATCATAGTCCTTGCAAACATCTTATTATAGTTATATTTAGCCTAGCCATCTGTCATTGTGTATATTATTGCCATTAGTACAGTTAAGTCTAAGAAATTAAAGAATTAGTAACTTTACGTCATATTTATACAAAGTAGCTTTAAGCATATTTATCTACAATCCTGTTTTTTATAGTAACATACCCCGATCGCTACATTGATCCCGTGAAATGACTTTTATTTAAGTACATACTTATAATATACACTTTTGCAGTATATCACCATCAATATATTTATGTTTGGAACATTTTCGATCATTCATATTCCCAGAGGTTCGCAAACAATCTTTGTTCCATTAGATCAATCAACAGTTTCCAGTTTTACAAACACAACTTCGACACAATTTGACCTACATTCCCCTGACAGAATGTAAACTGTGCTATATCCATGTCATAGTTACAACACTTTTGCTATACAAACGCGTGAACTGAATAACGTTTGTTTACCATCTAATGTATATTTTGAACAGTCCTGTAGCTATTAGTTTTATTTTTTTTGTGTTGATACTACATGAAAGCTATTGAATGTTTCTTATAAATATTGAACTTTCAAAATGTAATATTTTACAATAAAAAAACATACATGCAGAAAACTGTATTATAGTACGTTATTTCACCATTTTAGTTCGTTTGTTTCATTTATAGTCTTTCTTGTTGTAATAAAACATACTATATTGATATTATTCAGATATTCATAGCATATATTGAAAGTCAAACGACCGTTTAAAATTAATAGTACGCGCTGTAAACTAGTCAACTATTACCTCTAGCTATATAATTAAATGTAAATTACTATTATAACATACACGTAACATCTACTTTTTCTAGCCACTCCAGCATCCTATGTGGGTTGCAAACAAGTTTAAAAGCAGACCTTGATTTTATCTGCAAACAGGTATTAAAATCGAAAGTGTCCATTAGAGGAGGCGTTTGAGATACGCACATAAAACTTAAAAGGAAATCTAGTCCACTAGTTGAGTGCAATAATCCCTACGAAAGCAAAATGTATTTGATTAGAGCCAAGTTGAAAGCGGAAGCGATTTGATTTCGTATCCTCAAATATTTTAGACGAATGAGACATTAATTGACTAACGGGACTACAATACATGTATCAATTTAATTCAATTAAATTTTCTCCATCAGGGGTTTCAATTTACAATAGTATTTTAATTATTTGTATTATTTTTTTTACTTGATGCTAAAAATTTATTTTCTACTTTTCTTCATCTTGTTATGTAAAGCTGTTAAAATTTGTCACGATGTTCATCAAAAAAGTGAAACTAGCCATTATCTGCTTAAGACAGTTTCCACCACAAGAGGTAAAACTAGTCGAAAACTTGTACCAGCACTCACAATGGGCGTTTGATGAAGAGCCACTGAAACACTTGGAATGCAATATTCAGTCGGTTTTTGCTACAACAAGATGCTCCGGCAGTCAAAGAGGAAAATTTAAAGCGAAATTATACGACGATTTCAAATCTGAACGTGCTGTGAATGGCTGAACGTAAAATATGATCTATTTCATTTGGGTGCATTCAGTTGACGCAATCTAATTTCCACTCGCCGTTCGGTTATGCAATGTGAATTAATATTTTTTCAGTTTCAATGATGTGGTTCAAGTTTTGGATTATTTTGATGTGTATGTTAAAGTTTTACTTACATAAAAACCCCATATAGTCGAAGAAATGCTTGAACAGGCAGACTTATGTTATTTGAAGTTCTAATGCTTACCTGTAACAAGAAGACAAAATATAAATCATACATATAATATACAGAATAATGAAATCAGTACAGAAAAGTCTAAGCAATGTACCATAATATTATCATTGGCAATTAAGAATACCTACAGTTATATTAAATCCAATTTAATGACATTAAGTAAGAAGTTATTCCTCGACCCCATACAAGGTTATTCATACGACACATACAACCAAAATTAGTTTTATAAATTAAAACAACAAACAACACAAAGTATTACGTAACATCATAAACTTGGGGAAAGTCTGCGCTATCTTCAAAGAGCATGGGAAGTCCGATTTATGTCACCGGCGTCTGCCGTGTTCCGAATTGGGAATCGAAGCCCGCATCGCGCTGTGGGGTTACTGACCGAGTACTTTGTAGTGTTTGGTTAACACACTGATGGTAATTGATGATGAGTTACGCTATCCTTTCTTTAGAGGTTCGGTGAAATTGGAACGATGCTACTGTCACATGTTTAAGAGGGTTATGGAGTAAAGAAAGTAAGTTATCGTTGTCTTAGACTGGGTTCATTCTTTAAACAAAAATAGTTCTACTTAATTTTATGGAGTGAAAAGTTATATACAGAACAACCACATAAAGGCAAAATCTGTTATAAAATATCTTAAATAGTCTTGAATTATCGACGAGTATACCAAGAAACCACACCCCAGATTTACAATCCTTAGCAAGCCTCACCAGCAAACGTTACACAAATATTTGAAATCCCTTATAACTTGTTTAATTCAAGGATACTCGAAATTGACAGAGTAAACTTGATCTAATGTCTTAGAGCCCGATATCCAACCCGTAATTAGTTAAGCTACCATCTCCTAGACATGTCAATTTAATTAAGCAATTGTGTCTTTCCTTACAATTAAATTTAAAGACTTCCTCGTCAAACAAACTTGGCTTAGTGAAGGCTGAATAAAATCAATGGCAGGTACATTCTACGAACACAAATCGTTATTTATTCCCACTTCCCGGCATCTGGGTTCGGTTTAATTAACTTCTATTGAATTTAATGGTCATAAACAATCAGGACTAAGGCGACGACGAACTTTAGAGGTGGCGAAGATGTTGCATCGAGGAATGGGAAGGAATACATTTAATTGTATTGTTATTAGACGAGATCGATACAAAGGAGTTTTTTTTAAGTATAAATTACTTTATATGTCAAATAAAAATGGTTGTGTCATGTTTTTGGAGCTAAAATTGAAACATTTCGAAATAACTATCGTTATTCCTACACCATGAAAGTAAATATATTGTTCGTTTATATCTGTTATAAATGGTATAGCTGTTTGATTAAAATACGTAAGTGTATTTTAAATTTTACCACATTCATTTTATCACCATTTAATTCCACGGAGCTCAGTCGGTAAATTTCAAAGCAAATCAAGCGAATGGGTTGCTAAGTAAATAAATAAAATAGGAAACGTTCAAAGATCGAATTGAAATTCTTCGGGCGCTCGTCCAGATTGAAGAGGCTTTTATGGAAATGGTCGGAGCGTGCATCGGCCGATAGCGGCACTGCATAGGGGTTTACACGATCGATTTAAATATTCACGCCGCTTATTGCAATTTGCTAGCACCTGGTGTTCATTCCGATTTGGTCGAATTGCCGCATCAGTTGTAGACTGCATGTTGTAGATTCAGAGGGGCTACGGTTTGCAGTGTTTTATCGGGCCATAAAATTATACGGCGGACAGCATTAACGCTGCGGTACAGCATATTAGTGCCCGGCCTTATTTATGTTTCCAGCATCTATACTGATGCGAGAGCTCTGACTTAAAGCACTTATTAGTTAATTTTTATGTGTTCGTGATTTATTGATTGATCTTTTCATAAAATATAGTACCGAACTACTTATACCATAAACCCTTTGAAGGTAGTTTAGCGGTTTGATCTCTTTCGGGGTGCTCAGAAGTTTGGAGACATGAAAAAATCTTCTTGGTCATTTAGTTACAAGTTTATTGGGGTTATGACAGGTTGCTAGCCTATCGCCCAATAGATTCCATATACCTCTTGTCTCTTAGTCGCCTCACACGACATAATGGAAAAACGACTGCTTGTTAGCATTCTATTGACGTCCCAGACTAGCACAAGACACATCCGTCAACTTACTCTAAGCAGTCACAATTTAAGTTGCACCTGTCGCTTAACACACCTGTGTTGCGTGAATAAATTAAATAATTTAGTTATCATTCGCGTCTGTCGTAATAAAATTAATTAGTGTGTTTTACGGTCCCTTGGTTTACAATAGATTTATGAGTCAATTCATATGAAAATCTCGTATAGCGGCATCACATGCCTAACTGATTTACCATTCAAAAGATTTGCATTTAATACGGGTAGCCTGCCCCGGATGCACGGTGCATGGACAGTGAGCCACATAAGATAAAAAAGTTAATTGCCTCACTGCATGTTAGGACACGCACAACGAAAGATTCCGCATAACAATTAAACAAACAGCTGTTTAAAGCATCGTCATTAAGTGTATTTGATAAGAGGCCTCGCATGCTGCATTTGCATAATGAAATTAAATAACAACCGTAAGTAATTAGCTGTTTATTTGTTGTTGAAGCGATATACGAGTAGTATGAAATATGAATTTAAATTCTTTAACAGTATTATAACACAAGCACACGCTTTACGACTTTTGTATACTGAGTCCTTTTTTTTTATTGTGGCGGGGCAGTTAATCTAATGTTTGAGTACCCATCGCCGAAATTAAGGCTTGTAAGGTATGAACCACTCAAAGCCAAAGATAATTTTAAAATGACCTAATATACGTTTATGAAACTGACTATAATTGACTTATTGATTTGACCTGGTTCTTTTGATTTAGATTAATTCTTGAAAATCAAAAGGACCTAAGTGACAATCTGATAAGTAGAACAGTGTATAATGTTCCTTCTACATGTCTTTTAAGGTGTAACAAAGGAACTCATTTACAATTCACGGTTTAAGGTGTTTGTGAGTAAACCGTGACAGGACGTACCAGTACTATGGGCTAGGTGATAAATAGAAACCAATTAAAAACGTCAATAACTACACCTTTTATGTTGTTTAGTAACTTTCTAAATCAAAGTGTGTTTTTGCATCGAACCAGAGACTTTAGTTATCCTGTATTCAATTAGAAGCAAACCGACTCTTAAGTACGTATTCATTAATCTACATACTCGCATTTGATATGTAAGTATTCTAATTTAAAATAGAATACTCGTATCATAAAGTTAAGCTCCACTGAACTTACTGTAAACTATTATTTATTCATTCATAACAGTACTTGTTAGTTGATGGTGAAACAAATGAATAATTCAATTTGTGGTGCATTATATAGGATATTGATCCCCTGACGTGGAATTATGGACGTTCATGGTTGGGTAATGTTGCTGTGTTTGTTGAGCAGTCATATAATGCAATTTAAATTAGATGTTTTTATGTCATAAAAGATATGGGTATTGAATGTGCAATATGAGCTAAGTTATAGTCAAGAAAGAATATGAAGCTTAAATATGTATAAGTATTTTTCTATCTAACGATAGATATATTCTGAGTACTTTGGTTATAAAATGTGAGGTAAAACTTTTGTTAATATAATTAACTATTGTAATAATTTGTGCATTAGAAAACGATGACCCTAAGTCGAGTTTTACGCATTAGCGTGAAGAAAGATAACAAACTAACATGCTACACAAATTTCTAAGCTCGACACCCAATAAAACTCAAGACTTTATTGTGTACTCGCAATGAATTAATTAACATTGTACCACAGAGAATGCACATTCACGATACAAATCTATTATTCCAGCACGCACCTATGCAAATAGACACGGTTAAGGGTAAGGTGTGAAGTGAAAGTATTCTATAGAAAGTTTAATAGCTACCAGCACTTATGCAATGGAATATATAAGTGTGGGATTCAAGATAAACGAATATCAATTTTATCAGTCGACGCATGACGCATAATTGTAAAGGAAATTACGAATGTGAGATAAGACATTCTGTTTGGGTACATTTTAACGTTTCATCACAAGAGATGTTATCTGTATTTGGAAAGCCGTTTTGATTATAACAGCTTATCAGCGTCAAGTCTCACGAAATGCTTGATTTTGTTGAAAATTATCTATCTAATGATCATTTGTGGTGTATTTACTAGTAAGAACTTACATTTTTCATTCAATATTTTTATTTCAATGAACAGTTAACAACTTTGATGTGTTTCTATACGTTATTACTGCGAACTATAAAATATATGATGGTATATAATATATAATGGTCGCAGGATATCATAGTTTCCTAAATTCCTGATATACATACTTGTATATCTATATTTTGTGTAAATATCTTTGAGATTTCTCGAGATTTCCTTGACATTCATTTGTAATACGAATTTATTGTGACGTACATTTACAAATATAAAATAGATTGCTTATTTAAGATGTATTCAATGGTTTAAATTAAAATCGATTACGCTCAATCACGTTATAAAAATGTTTTACAAAGTTAACACTTAAACTGATTAGTGGGTCCTTTACATAAATACATCTAACTCGTACTGAAATTGGTTTCTACTGCGGAAATAATGCACATTATTACTCTATTTATGAACTACATAGAGCTTTATGAAAACAGAACCAATATGAGGGGAGTTCCCGCATCAAGTTATGTAATGCTCTGGGGATCATATCAATATAGGACCAAATTGGAATGTAACATTCATTGATTTTATGTTCCCTAGAGGATTTGTCAGAAATAATCACTAGCCATATCGAATCGAATCGAAAAGATTGTTATGACTTGGGAAAATAATGGAAACAATTCAATATTTTTACTAACACTAACGTACTCGTATAATAGCTAATTAATAAAGTAATATAACAATTATGGTATGTATATCTGATTTCCATTATTAAATATGAACCGTATACATGTAGTATCAGCCGCTTTTTATTCTGAACAATATGTCGTCATTATAACAACCACATTCTATGCTACACTTGACTGATCGACTTCGAATTTATGTTCTAAAGATATGTATGTATCAAACATTTTGTACAGCTATGTATTGTGTATACGTACTATTTAAAGTCATAAACGGAACAGGGATGATTTCTTAATTGGAGAACGCTTCTTAATTTGCACTGCAGTCTCGTTATTAAACAAATAATGACTTTCATTCCTACGTGATAAAGTTCATTTTCGCTTTATTTCAAAGCCAGTGCGGTCGGTGGGTAGAATGTTTATTAAATTCCTCGTAATATGAGGGTGAGTCTGGTAAAGGGTACCAAGGGAATGTACCTGTCAATCAGTGCAACCAAATGATATAAGGGAGATACAGGTGGGAAAACACGGATATCTTTATTATCAGGTTTCTGTGGAAAAATATAAAAGTACATATGTGTAAATCATTGTAAATGGAGGGCAATGAAGAAAAAATTGTATTACAGGATGGAAAAGAATTAGATACCATTGTTCCTGCCTACCCTTTTACAAAAATACGAACGTAATGTGTAGAAGAACGCATATATACATACATTTGAGACTTCATTGGTAAAATACAACAAGTATGACCTTTAACGGTTCAATGTAAATGTCAGATTTAAAAATTGCGTGCGAAACATGTTCATTGTTTATTTGCGCACATTATAATAAAACAAATTATTGAAAATACTACTGACGTCAACAATGCAATAACGTCAATACAGCTCGAGAATTAATGAAAATAATAATTGTTGCAGGTATAAAACCATGGAGCATTTGATAGATAGATAGGTTACACTTTTACTTAAAATATCCTTTCTTCTACCTTTTACGACAAATAAACATTAGTTAATTTCCACACTACGCTGGGTTATGCCAAAATTATAAAAACTAGTGTCTGTCAGTAAGTACTGCACCTTCCCAATGTTTTGATTGCAGCTTTGATGTCAGAAACCTGGACCAGAAACGCCTGCTGGCTATTTGGAAATTCTGAAACGATGTGATATTTTAGCTTTGGAACATTTTGATTTCATACTATTTTATATGTACAAGTTTTAAAGCTCTCTGTTACTGTAGATTACGAATACATTATATTTAATTAGTCAGTATTATTTGTAGTAATTGAGATATGCCTAAATAATTGTACTTGCTTGAGTGGTCAGTAATTTAAAATTATCAATTTTGATGTTTTGAGAGATAGTATTTGAATATTCTTTATCTGCTAAAAATTTACTTTTCTCATACCAAACCGTTTTTAAATGGATATCACATTTGTCGATACTAACACATCTTATTTTACAACAAACTTATAGTTCTTCCTCCTACTAAACAGTTTGGTAGACACAATCTCGATAGGGTTCATGTCAAGTGAGATACCCAATCGCTTCCCTTTGATCCAACTTGTGACATCTCACGTGACACTGTGTCTGTTCAGCCAATTGCAAGTGTCACTTATCTAGCGATTTGTATCTTGTGGAGTCCTTAGGGTTATTACAAGGGGTCTTCCGTGATGGTTACTCCAATAAATCTGTACTTAGTAATGCATTATAAGCTAAGAGCTAATACTTCACTTCATATTCCTTATTCACGTCAATGTTATATATGTATTCTGTTTCATCACGGGCTTGATTGATCACTGAACTCAAGCTAAATATTTTTTAATACAACTCCGATAACTTTACAGTAGCTTTAAAATTAAATGGAAGAATTTAATATAACTTTCCGTTATTTAAAAATATTTATATATTAACAAAGGTTTCATTCAACTTCAGATAAATGGTGGCATCCCTAGTATGAACCTTTTTTCCTTATCTGCTGCCCACACAAATGTAGTTCAATAAAACCCTCGGACTCCATGAATGCAAAACAAAAGCAGAGCAAATAAACAAAAAGTTCGCGTGTATCGGAACGGAAGCCTTCGTCCGAAACTGAAATGTGTTTGAAATTCAAAGCTATAGGAAAACAAGGTTTTATTCAGGAACAATGTGAAAGGATCAGTTTATATAGATACTTTAAAGAAATCTTTGAAATCTACATACATTCAAGTTTTTAGTAGAACATGGAAATTATGCATTAATTATTATAAAAATTATGCAGGAGATTAAAAAAAAATTAAATTAACTTATGGAGGAGATTTATGTATTAATTGTTCCTCTATTTGTAAATGGTAACCTTCGTTAGGTACTACTTATTGAACAACATATAATTTAGTTCAATAAGTAGTACGTAATACGAAAGATTAATTAGATTCCCTTCAACCTACCATATACTGCTAACATGTAAAGAAAGAAACCTATGCGTCATGACCGATAGTTACAGGGATAATATGAGGTTTGCGTGTCCATCTCCAATATTGGGGTCCTATCGAAACACTTTTTACCAGAAAGTTACCTCTAGATAGTGATGGTGTTTTGTGTAACCTTGAACAAACTTTGCCTATTGATTAATAACTAACGGGACTTATAATTTTATTATATAAAAACTTACGCGATAAGTCCCGTTAGTTATTAATCATGAGTATTAATCGCGAATCTCTTAAAACTATATTTGCCTATTGATTATTGAAAATAAAAAGATCATTAATATTGTTGGTAAGAAACAGTATTTGGAAGCATAAGTTACCATGATACAGATTTAAGAAAATAAGCTTTTATTTTAACAGCTTCAGTTAAGTTAGTCATTCAAAAATATACCGCCTACATTTTAGTACGCTTGTGTGCTGATTAACTACTATTGTGCAATATTTACCCTGTGACTGAGCATTAAGCATCAGACTGTGAAACATCGATAATGATTCACTTTCATCCATAAACGCACTCCATGCAAATTGCCTAGAACGGTTGCATGACTGTCAATGACAAATCTGTGAACAACTGAACAGTTATTCTTGTACATATTTGTATGATACTAGTATTTAAATGTGTTTTTTTTTTTTTTTAATTTATTTATTTAATGTCGTGGTAACATCCATGGTCATTCACGACAACAAGTAGACATTAGATAAATCGATACAGATCAATTAATTTCATAAACTTTAAGGTATTCGTTAAATGCGTAGTTAAACAACTTTTTAAATCATTTGGAAGTTGAGTTACAGTTCTTTCATTTTCGTATTTAGGACATTCAGTAAGGACATGTAGAACGGATAGTTCGGAGTTACATGTTATACATCTATTACAATCATCTTTTGTAATTATATGGATGTGAGAAAAGTTACAATGCCCTATTCTCATCCTATATATAGCTGTCTGGTCTTTCCTATTGTTAACATGAATATTTATATTTTCAAAACAGGATTTCTTTATTTTAAATAGCTTAGTACTATTATTTCTCACCCAATAGTCATTCCATTTCAGCTGAAGAGCTTTTTTAACGTGTTTCTTAATATCGTTAACTGACGAATGTTCACAGTCACAGCTATCGCGAATTGCCGCCTCCTTGGCCTCCAGATCTGCTCGCTCATTCCCTGGGATACCCTGATGTCCTGGGACCCACACAAGTTCTATGATGTGGCCCTTTTTGACCAATGTTTGAATTAGTTCGCGTATTATATTAACTAAGGGGTCTTTGTTTAGATTGTTCTCTAAGGCCATTAATGTTGATTTGGAGTCTGAAAATATTACGTGTTTACCCGATGTTTTGGAGCTGTCAATGATTTCTAATGATTTGAGTATTGCAATTGCCTCGCATGTAAATACTGAGCTGTAATTTGGCAGTTTGAAGGAATAACATTGGTTCATTGTAATAACAGCACAACCTGACCCTATATCTGAGACTGATCCGTCTGTATAGTAGCATTGAAATGCCTGGTACTTATGTTCGATTTCTCGAAATAAACCGTAGTACACTTCTTTAGGCGTGATGGCTCGAGGATTCTCTTCTGCTATAGTAGTATCAACATATACTTTAAAAGCTCGCCAAGGTTCAATCTTTGGAAAGGAGTATGAGAATAATAGTGGAAATTTAATCTGTATATATTTTAAATAACGATTTATCCTTACTGTAAGGGGCTTTGGCAAGCTTTGATTCAGTGAATATTTGCTAACTGACTTCGTAGATTTATCCAACAGAGGGAGACCACGACGTGAAAGTCTACTTAGTGCAAAATTAAAACACAGTTCCTTCCTTCTCCACTCCAAGGGCATTTCCTCAGCCTCTGAGAGTATACTAGTGACAGGGCTCGTTCGAAATGCACCAAGGGCCAACCGTAAGCCGGTGTTATGGATACTTTCAAGAGTTCCTAGTATATTAGAATGCGCAGAGTCATATATGATAGAGCCATAATCAATTTTAGATCTTATCAGAGCTTTGTATGTACTTTTGATACATTTCATATCCGATCCCCAATTCAAGGCACTTAGACGTTTGATAATGTTCATACGATTATAACATTCAGTCTTTAGTTGTTTCACATGACTAGCCCAGGTTAATCTTTGATCAAAATTTAATCCCAATATTTTCAGCGTTCGTGCTTCTTTGATGATTTTTCCGTTCAGTTTTAACTTAATTTCCGTGTTGTTTTTACTTCTTGAGATAATCATATATTTTGTTTTGGTTTCTGAAAATTTAAAGCCTGATTCGTGACTCCATTTATTTAATCGATCCAGTGTACTCTGTATTAGTTTTCTTGAAGGCTCCAGGCTTCTTCCTCCGCACATTAAGGTCATATCATCGGCGAACAAATATCCTTTTACTGGTTTTTGTACTAATTCGAGTGTATCATTTATGGCAATGAGAAAAAGCAGTACGCTAATCACAGATCCCTGGGGTAAACCGTTCTCTAAATGGAAGCTGTCTGATATGAAATTCTCTATTTTAATTTTGAATGATCTGTTTGTTAAGAAATTATTAATAAATGATAAGACATTCCCTTTAATATTTAATTTATCAAGAAGCATTAATACACGATCTTTCCACACCATTTCGTATGCCTTCTCTATGTCCAATGAGACCATGATCACCTTATACTTATTAGAAATAGCGGTTAATATGTCATTTTCTAAATTACTTAAGTAGTCTATGGTTGAAAGATAGTTCCTAAATCCAAACTGATTAGACGAAATGTGGTTATTTCTTTCCAAATACCATCTTAATCTTTTACTCACCATTTTTTCTAATACTTTACACAAGTTGCAAGTCAGTGATATTGGTCTATAATTGTTGGGTGAGCTAGGTATTTTCCCGGGTTTCAGGATAGGAACAACCAAGGCTTCCTTCCAGCCCATTGGAAACACTTGTTTTATCCATATGTAATTATATAAATCTAACAGATATTGAATAGCTCTAGGTGGTAGTTTTTTTAACATTGCATTAGAGATATTATCGGGCCCGGGGCTTGATTGCCGTAAATGCATTAAGATACTTTGCAGTTCGTCGATGGAAAAGGGGTCGTTAAGAGAATTGGAGTTATCACTTAAGTCTAGTTCTAAATTCTGTTCTTTGGCTGATTTGTATTCCATAAAGGTTGTAGAATAGTTATTGGAACTGGAGTTGGCTGTAAATGTATTTCCTAGTAGTTTTGTAGTTATATCTGGGTTTGATGTATATAATTGGGGTTCGTATTCTAGTACTATTGTTTGTTTTTGAGCCTTATTACCGTTAATGGAGTTAATTTTCCTCCAAATGTTCCCTAGGGGTGTATTGTAACTATTTATAGATGATATGAATTCTTCCCAGTGCTTCTTCCTGTTTTCTTTAAGTGTACGTCTTGCTATTGACCTTTTCCTTTTGTATTCTACTTTTAAAACTTCAAGGTTTTCTGGGTTTTTGTGTCTATAGTACGTTCTAAAGGCTTTTTTCGATTCTTTTACCACTTTGTCACACTCCTCGTTCCACCACGGAACCTGTGTTTTTCTCATCTTTCCTGAAGTTTGTGGAATGGTTTTAACTGCTGCATTTAGAACGACATGATGGAATTGCGATATGACTTCTTCAATACTCATCTGTAGGTTTATGTCAATAGGACTAATTTCCTCAATCTTATTGTCAATTTCTGATTGATACATTTTCCAATTAGCGTATTTATACTTCCACCTTGGTGGCTCCGATCTTTGTTGCTGATTGAGATCGACATTGACACTTATTATGATGGGGAAATGGTCGCTATCGTATGGATCGTCCAATGCATTCCAATCGAAATAAGTTGATATACTCCGTGAAGCAAAGGCTAGATCGATACAACTGGTGTTTCCGTTAGCTATATTGAAGTGAGTAGGTTTACCTGTATTTAGCAAGAAGATGTCGTCGTGAATGTCAAGCCAATTAGCTATCATTCTACCTCGAGTATCACAGCGATTAGAGCCAAAGTAAGTATGAGCACTATTAAAATCTCCCACAATTAAAAATGGTTCTGGTAGTTGTTTAATCAAATCGTTAAGCTCCTTGATGTCTAAGGAATGACTATTAGGTAAGTAAATATTACAAACAGTCATTTTAATTGGGAATGAAATGGATATGGCTACAGCTTCTAGTGTTGTTGTAATACTGATTACTTTGGGAAGTAAATGAGGTTTTGCATACGTGGCAACACCTCCACTAGCGATAGCTCCATGAAGTCTATTCTTATGGAAGAATTCATAGGAATTAATATTAGCGCAGAAATTATCTTTAAAATTAGTTTCTTGAATACAAAAAAGGCTTGGGTTTATTTCTTTAAGAATTATTTTTATATTTTCTTGCCTAGTATAGTAGCCATTTACATTCCACTGTATTATATTCATTATTAGTTATATATATATACTACTAGTTAACTATTAAAAGAAAAGGATAACAACAGGTTCTTACTTACTTGAGTTGTATAAAATTACCTAGTTATTGTCTTTCTTTCAGTAACTTAATGTCTTCAAGCTTACTAGTCAAGCGGGAACATCTGTTCTTAAGTGATTTATTCATCCTTGGATGAAGACACAAACACATTTCAATAAGTTCTGGAATCTTCGTTGTATATTCATCCACCACGGTCATGACATCTTGTCTTCCTTTAACGTTATCCAACAAGCTAATGAATTGCTCAATGGTTAATGGAAAATCCTTAGAAGTTTTTTCATCTCGAATTTCAGTCTCAATGTCTTGCCATACTTGTTCGTCCGATCTCGTATCTAAGGTTCTCTTTTTTTTCTTAAGAGATTTGCCCTTGACCGGCCCTTCGTCTACAGATATGTTACTTCCACTGTCATCGGTCATCTCAGTTTGCGAAACGTTATCTTCAATGGGTGCTGGAGTAATAAACGGTTCAGGTTCTGTGGTCTCAGACGTGGAAGATGGATGAATACGTTTTATTCCTTTACCCATTTCATCTATTCCTAGTTTAGTGTATGTTGGTGTAAGGGAACTTGTCTTAATCGGTGGGAAGTTGATAGGGTCGCTTGGAATGGCGTAAGTACTATTCTCTATCAAGGGTAATTCTTGTTTCTGGGATAGTTGCGTACAGTTTTTGGCCACGTGACCAGTACCGTTGCAAGCAAAGCACTTTAAGGATTCGTTGGTTATATAGATCCAGTAATTGGTGTTATCTAATGTTACCTGTATTGATTCTGGCAATTTGTGCTCGTCTTCAGGTAGGACATATAGCTGCCTTCGGAAACTAAGGATATGCGAAAATCCCGGATCAGGCATGCTCACCTTAATATTGGTGATTTGAGATGCAATCTTGATGTTCAATTGTAAAAACTTTTCTTCCAGAATATCGTTTGGAATGAACGGTTGTACATTGCTCAGAACTATTCTCTTATTCCTTGAGAGAAGGGGACGGATGTCTATCGTTTGGTCTTTGATTTTAACTGTTTTTATAATGTCTATCAGGTGATCAGCTGTTGATTTGGTGTCTACATAGACACACATTCGTGAGTTTGCAATTCGTGAAATATGAGTTATTGAGCTCGGTTTCACTACGGTAGATAGTCCCAGTAGGTAATCTCGAATAGTATATCCTTCTATGGAATCCAATATAATTGCCTGTTGTTTTGATGGTAGGGTAGCCTTTGAAGTGACATTTGCATAACTTATAATTGGTTTGCCTGTGAGGGTAGGTTGACTTTGGGTGATATGACTTTGTTGGTTATTCATGATGATTTAGGGTCTCCTGTCTCCAGGAGTTGCCCTTAACACTTTAACTGATACAATAACACTATATAATATGACGCGTTTTTGTATAAGACACAGCGGTATAAACTCGCGAACTAACATTTATCGAAAAACAATAATTTTTCTTGCGAGACGCGTGCACTTGATGACGTTCTGTGCGGCACTGTATTTATTTAAATGTGTGTTTAAAGCTCATTCGTAAGCTTTGTTTGTTATGTAGCTACTTGTAAGAGGTCATACGTGTTGAAGTGAATAAACAAAAGAAACTTTCAAATTTTCTCACAAATGTTTACAGTTTTCTGAACATATAAGAACTATTATGCATTTAAATACTGTGTGCTACAAAGCTTAAACGGATAATTGGGTGCATAAATTAAAAATTAGGCGATTAGATCAACATGATTAAATGCCATTTCATCGCATAACTAATAAAAGTGATCGAGAGGTCTAGGTCCCCGAGGTTTCGTCCACCTAAAATAAAAACTTGACTTGAGTATACTCGTATATATGTAGTTACTAACTACTTAAATCTTATTGAAGAATATTACAGTATAATATTTAAAACAGTGTGAATTCATTATGGAAACTCCATCACAAATTATTAATCAAGTGCTTAACCGATCCGGAACCCACCTTCGTACAATTAAACTATTGATAATGGCCTGTCCACATCGACTGCATGTACATGACATAATCCACTCCGCACGTGATGTTAACCGAAGCGTCGTATTAACCATACACGCAAATCGGCTTATACTGGTCTTAATTAAGGCTTCCAATCGAACCGCACCCTTATCTTTGGTTAACCTCCAAGTTGATTGAACTTTGTATGGCAATATATACAAGCGTTTATAGGTAAGCGATTGATTTTGATTACTTGATATTGACGAGCGTAAGATATTGTTTTTTGACATCAATATGTGTTTGTATGATATAATTATATTAAAAACGATGCTCTAGTTTGATTCAAAACAGACTTTTTGGATATAGGTTCGTCCAAATTAAGTCATTACAAATAGTAAATATTCGGTTTATTAAGCTTAAATTATCAGTGACACCTGATGTCTCACTTAACAAGCTTGCTACTTATTTTCCTAAAAAACTTGATTACTTTATCAAACCTATTGCAAGAAAACATTTCAGTCCACTCTCACTTTTATTTAAGCCATCGAATTTCCACTTTACTGGGTCTGTCAGTCGCATACAATTGTCAAAGGCAGGGCCTTTGTAGGCAGCTACAGAGTAACGTTGGTACATTGGAAAGTCGATAGGATCCGGTGTTGAAAGCTAATTCATGGTCTGGTGCCCGCGGGAAGGGCTCTTGTCGATATTTTGATACCGAGTTACCGGTATTCAGGTACTAACACAGCAGACAAGTACCTTTAAATAGATTCTAAGAGACTAATTAAGCAACTGACTAAATTAATAATGTAATACAACAAGAATTGCTTACACTTATTGCCATAATAAAGCTAAATAAAGTAGAATATTCAATATCTGCATACCAGTCGTCTATGGTGCATCAACAAAATCAGCAGCTCAGTGAAAGTTGAAAATACAAATAATTATTTTCGGCTGAATATTTAGTCAATTGTGATGCCTAACTGGCTAAATATGTTCGCTTTGGGATAAGATTTGGATCCTCAACTGGAACGAACCGAAGAACAAAGAAGAGAGCAAGGAATTCGAGCATCGATTTCGTTTTTCTTCGGTTGTAGTGGTTGGCGGCGTTGGTGTAACCATGGCGATGAAATAACAAGAAGTTCAAACGCCGTGGCATCACTGTTTGTACTTCAGCCGACATAACCTTAGTGGTGAATGGATTAATAAAGAATAAAAATAAAAAAAATATCTGCATACTATTTTATAGATATTATACTAGTGGAAAGGTCATTATAATCACACGAATAAACATTTCCTTACTAACATCGGTATCTTGCTACCGGTACTACTCTGCAGGTCATCATTAGAATTCCGCATAGTACGTTAGGATGATACTAAACAGTTTCATTTGGTAAACAGTCCATGAGTTTGCAGTCATTGTTTGCTATGCTAATTGTCTGCTGCTCACTAATTTTCCCAATAAAACAGACGCAATTGCAGTTACTCCGTTTGAGTTAGGTACATCAAACACTTATATTATAGAGTATATTGGACATAATGTGTCATCATATCATAAGGAGTATATTTTTTAAAAAGTAACATTATAATATTATATAGATCTAAAACTTCAATTGACTATACTATGTTATAATCTTGATATTGTAATAACTCCAAAATATTTCGTCTTTTTGTCTTATAACGTGTTTCAAATACTTAATCAGATCCACTATTCGACATTCCATTCCTTTAATTAGACACAAGTAACGGTATTTTTGTTACTCGAATAATCTACAAGTACAAAATGTACTTTTCATTACAACATAGTGTAGTGTAAGTACGGATAATTATGGCGTATAGTGCTTGAGTAGTGAGACCCACCACTATCACTTTTGAGAAAGGAATGTTAAGTGGATGTCAAAGAGCCATATGGTTGATCACGTGTAGAATGTTAAGATGGCCATATCTACTAAAGATACTAAAATAGAAAGTAGGCGATATCAAGAGATCAATCAATGGAATAACGTTACTGTATTACTCGTAATTATTGTAGATAGACAAAGACAAACGCGTTCACGACCATTAATTCGTGCGGGGTAGTCAGATATTCAAGTATCCATCTCCGCAATCGCGGAGGTCGTTATTCTATGGCTGCCTCGAACCCAGGTATTGACTAGATAGTACTGAATGTGATATGTGGCAAGCCATGTCATCGTTACAAGCACTAACTATTAGCTTATTGTAGATAGTAGTAGGAAAAGATACATATCACATCGTTCGAGAAAATATTATATTAACGAGTATTTCTTAAACAAAGCACTTAAAGGATACGTTTTGTATCTATTCATTTATTTCAAAAGATAACATTCAATCAGAACAATTCAATATTATATCTTTGATAAATTACGTCATTACATGATAAACTGTCTCTGATTGGATTATCCTTGCATATCTCTGATAAGTACTGACGTATTCAAATACTTTGAACAATAAAGAAATTGTTTAAATGTATTCATACGTAGTTATACGGTTTTTACTGATAACTATTAGAAGTATTATTACTTCAAAATCATTCTCGAAACATCTAAGCGTAGGATGGATAAACACTTATTTCCATAATATAGGAAGGGAAATAAATGACTAAATTGAGATTTGCCTCCAAAACAATGGAGAGATAAACTACGCTAACCGCTCAGCACCCACACGACCATACCTCTTGGGAAAGCAAAGGGAAACCCACAAGATGGAATACAATTGAATTGAGTCATTAATACTCGGTTTCTAAAGTGTTACGCATCTGATTTTACTGATAAATCATCGGGGCTATTAACGAAGAATTCGAACAAATGATCTTATGTTTTGGTGTACAGCTTTTCGAGTATCTACTTCCTCAAAGTAAAGAAAATAATAAAACGACTTATCTCTTTGTTTGGAAACAAAAAGCAACTAAAGTTAATTCAGAAAAGAGTATCTGGCAGAGAATTATAAATTCGATGTGTATATTAAAATAATGTTTCACCCTTTGATTTAATTACGAAATATGACAGTCAGATTTTTTATCCTGAAGTTGAGGGAAAAATCTAATAGGGATATCATATTCACTCAAGGCTAACCTATACAAAAGTTGCACAAGTAAACAGTATCTATTACTAACACCACCCAACTCGTTGGCTTAGCGAACTAACAGTTTGTAAGGTTTCAGTCTGCCAAAGGATTCATTTCTGAGTCACCCACTTTGCAATTCATGTGAGTTACAACTTTAGAGTTTAGACTTCACGCCAAGGAAGCTTAACGTCTCAGCTGCTGAATTCGCAATTTACAATCTAAATTTAGTTTCACTTCCAAATTGCCTGTATGTGTTGAATGCGATACAATTTAATAGGTAATATAAACATCAGTATTGATTTTGTTCGTAGATTTTCTGAATCACACTTTTCTTGTTAAGATAACCTCATCCGAATTAAGTAATAGCAGGAATAACAAAGATATTGGGTAGACTTTAATACCAATGGTTTATACACCTGTTTGTATCAAGAAAGTTAAATTTTAACGTGCATTATAGTTACCCAAAGTCGTGGTAGAATCTTATTATAGTGTAAAATCACTTGCGAAAACTAAAATCGACAAAATCTGATATATAGAGTAACAAAAGCTTTACAAACCTTGGAAAAATTTAAACCTACTCAGTACATTACGTATTAAATAGAAGAATATACATACGTATTGAATGTATCATTTTAAACTTAGAATATAACATGAATAGCAAGAAGTGTGTCCACATTCCAACCGGTCAATGTGCTCGGGTTAAGACGCGAAGTAATTGCTAAGCCGACCTTGAAATGGTAAAAAAAATCTGATGGCGAACAACTAAATACAAACGTCTATTGGAAAGTTAGTTTGAAAATTAAAAGATTTGAAAATGTAGATAAATGGAATTGAATGATTTTAATTACAACTAAATTATTTTATTCGGGACATTGGACCGAAAATAACATTATGTTTATATTCTAACATAATAATATTACAAGTATAACATTACCTTACAGTTTTTCTTGTGTCAGTTACTATGTTATTTAATATAGTAACTATCACAAGTAAAACCACTATAATTGAAAACGTAGTGTTTTACTTTCAATGAAAGGATTTTATATCAGTCAACTTATATTTCATTACAAAGATCTAACGTAGACTAAAAAAAACATCAAAAAATCTGAACTAATATCTATCCAGTGAGACCAGTCGATAACATGGAACCATAACTCCACTCCTATATCCAAATACTCCACAAAAACTGAAGTTATTGTAATTAGAGCGCGTGGATATTTATGCCACACCATGCATTCTGAATACGTAATGAAAGGAAGCCCTTAGGGTCCCGATATTCAATATCCCGGACACTTTCAACCAGTATTTTATTATTTGCAACATTTATTTACTCCATTCGCAACACCGTCAGGTGCTAAAGCTTCAATTTGTTTTATTTACAGAGGATCAAAGAGCCCGCCTCTTTGGACGCAAATTGGTGCAAATAAGAGGGTCTACACGCTACTGAACTACTGATCATAAATCTGTACCATCGATATACATATATGGGAGGAAGGCTTGGAAATTAAACTCCTGGGTTTCTTGATGCTTCAGTTGTGTAATAAGCAGTATTCACAGTATGAAACACAGTTTACAGAGCTTGGATTATAATTTCAAGGTGAAGAGAAAATATTTCAGGCGCCAAAAGATGGATGCAAGAAAAAAGTGTTACCATACTAAAAGTTGCCACAGTAAACTTAAAACATTTAAAATATAGTAGTAGTGGCAATTCGCCACACCACCCCCCTACGGAGAAAATAACATGCACGTTATAAATCTAATATTTGCCTAAATTTCACCTTTCTGCCTGCCCGAGTTACGGCTGGAACAGGAAGGTTTGAAGGTGCAAGAGTCCTAGGAGGGGAATCTACTACGATGTCAGGAATGGGTCCTGGTGCAGAAGTGGCGGTAGTGTTAATAGGTCTACTTGATTCGACGTCTAAATATGCCGGTTTTACTCTATCGACGCTCACGGTAACTTCTTTACCGTTGAGGTCTAAGGTAAGTGTCTTGTCCTGTAGTTTTAAAATCTTGTAAGGTCCAGTGTATGGACGTTGTAAAGAGCGTCGCACGCTGTCATCACGCAAAAGCACGTGGGTAGATGTATCCAAATCCTTAAAGATGAATGAGGACGGTTGGGAGTGACGAGAAACAGGAACAGCTCTTAAACTTTTCATATGCTTCCTCAATCTTGAGACCGTGTCAGTCATACTCTCGGGAGTCAGTGTTGTATCCGCTGGAACGATAAATTCACCAGGTAGGCGAAGAGGTTCACCATAGAGGAGTTCAGCAGCACTAGTCTTCAAGTCGTCCTTTAGAGAAGTACGCATACCCAACAGTACTAAGGGAAGTGCGGACGTCCAATCGGTGTTATGGCACATAAGTGCCGCCTTTAGTTGACGGTGCATGCGCTCCACCATGCCATTTGCGCATGGGTGGTAGCTGGTGGTCCTGTTACGTTTGGTACCGCAGACAGTCATGAGTCTGTCAAACAATGAGGACTCAAATTGTCGCCCCTGGTCCGTTGTCAGTAAAGAAGGTACCCCATATCGGGCTACCCATCCTGCGACAAACGTATCCGCCACCTCCTCTGCTGTAATGCCTATCATTGGCCATGCCTCCGGCCAGCGGGTAAAACGGTCAACAGCTGTCAAGCAATATTGATAACCTTTGCTGTGGGGGAGCGGGCCTATAATGTCCAGGTGAATGTGGCGCAGGCGGTTGGTTGGGATGGCGATATTGTGGATTGGAGAATGTATGTGACGGGTGACTTTATTTCGCTGGCACTCGAGGCAGTTCCGGGACCAAAGACGGCAATCTCTTTTCATATTGGGCCAAACATAACGATCGGAGATTAGACGCGCGGTAGCACGGGCGCCAGGATGACTGAGGCCATGGAGTCTTAGAAATGCGGCGCGGCGGTGCTGTGGTGGGAGATAGGGCCTAGGCTTACCCGTCGACACATCGCACAAAATTGAAATATCGGACCCAGGAACAAGTGTAGGCACGAGCCTTAGCGATGATGATTGCTGAACAGCCTTCATGTCATCGTCTGCTTGCTGGTCCCTTTTAATGGCTTCGTAGTCCAGGTCAAGGGAAATGGTCTCAATGCGCGACATGGCGTCGGCAACGATATTGTGTTCGCCTTTGATATATTGTACATCAGTGGTAAACTGAGATATAAAAGTGAGTTGGTTCAGCTGAGGCGGCGGCAATTTTTTCGCGGCGCTGTTTAAACGCGTACAGTAACGGCTTGTGATCCGTGAAAATGATAGCGTGTTGCGCTTCGAGAATATGGCGAAAATGTTGAACTGCCTCGTAGACAGCTAACAGTTCCCTGTGATATGCAGGCCAGCTAGATTGCTGCGCTGTCAGCTTTTTGCTGAAAAAATGCGATTGGCTGCCACTGGTCATTTTCACTGGTACGTTGCTGGAGGCATGCACCTACATGGGTGGAAGAAGCGTCCGTGAACAGTCCGAGCGAAGCTTGACTAACAGGATGGGCCAAAAGAGTTGCGGTTGCGAGGTTATCCTTACACCTGTCGAAAGCAAGCTCAAGTTCTGGCGTCCAAGGAACTGGCTTTTTACCTTTTAGTTGAGTGGTTGAAATGAGGTCAATCAGAGGTGCCTGAAGCTCAGCTGCTTTTGGAAGGAATCGGCGGTAAAAATTAACCATGCCAAGAAACCTGCGCAGGCCTTCGACAGTTTTCGGCAAAGGATAACTACGCAGAGCTTCGATTCGTTCTTCTGGTGGGCGGGTACCTTCGCTGGAAATCCGATAGCCCAAAAATGTCACCTCTTCAACTCCAAGGACACATTTAGATGGATTGACAACAACGCCGTACTCAGAAAGTCGTTGGAACAGCGCACGTAAATGTGCAGCGTGCTCCTCTGGTGTTCTGGAAAAGACTAAGATGTCATCCACGTATGGGTAACAAAATTCGAGTCCCCTCACGACCTCGTCAATAAAGCGCTGGAAAGACTGTCCAGCATTGCGCAGGCCGAAGGTCATGAAGGGAAATTCGAACAACCCAAAAAGGGGTAGTAATTGCGGTTTTGCAAATGTCGGCATCATTTACAGGTATCTGTTGATAAGCTTTAACCAGATCTACTACGCTGAATACAGTAGAGCCCCGCCAAGTTGTGAGAGAAATCAGCTATGTGGCGGACGGGGTACCTATCAGGCACCGTCCGGGCGTTTAATGCACGGTAATCGCCACAAGGGCGCCAACCGTTCTCACCTTTGGGGGCCAAATGTAATGGCGAAGACCAAGGGCTGCTAGAAGGACGTGCAGTTCCACATTTAATCATCTCATCGAACTCCTTTTTAGCGATGAGGAGTTTGTGCGGCGCCAAACGGCGTGGGCGACAAGAGACTGGTGGACCATCAGTTGTTATTATGTGATGGACTGTGCAATGTTTCATGATCCTTGGCAATCCGGGTGGTCGAGTAATATCTGGAAATTCATTTAAGATTTTTAAGTAAGATGATTCATTTGAGACAATAGTTTTGATGCTGGGCTGGCTGATTTGAGCAATGGAAGCTGGAACTGTAAGTTTAGTTTTTCCATCGATAAGTCGCTGGTTGGCGCAATCTGGCAGCAGGTAATAATAGGCTAAAAAATCGGAACCAATGATAGGTGTACTGACGTCAGCAATCACAAAATACCAGAGGAAATCGCGTCGTAAACCAAGGTTAAGACGTAAAGAAAGGGTGCCGTATGTCTTTATGGTGCTCCCGTTAGCAGCACTAACATCAAATGTCGTTGCGCTATAACGCCCTCCAAGAAGATGGCGCGGGAAACAACATAGGTCCGAGCCTGTGTCGATTAAAAACCGACGTCCAGACGCAGAGTCCTGAATAAACAAGCGACGGCCACCAGTAGAGCAATCAGATGCCGCCATTACTGATTGCTGTTTAAGTTTTTCCGGCTGCTCTGGTTGCCAGCTGCAGGGTTTAATACATTTCTTTGCTTTTGCTGCAAACTTGCTGTGGTACCAACATATTTTAGAGCGGGACAGTGATCGCGACCTTGACTCGCGATTTCGTCCTTCAGGGCGAGAATAGCGAAGCGCTGCGATCTCATTTCTGAGATCAGCAATGCTATTTTTAATCATGTCTAAATCTGGTGAAACAGAACTTGCAGCGTGGACTGAACTGTGCGCTGGAGTAATCTCAACTATGGCATCTGCAATTTCAGCCACTTTGTCCAAACTTTGGTCTTCTTGAACCTTAAGGATGCGCTGGACCTCTTGAGGCAGTCGCTGAGTCCATAATTCGCGAAGGATGCCCTCGTCGATGTTTCCACCTAGCGCGCGCAAATGCCTCAGAAAGGCTGTGGGCTTCCTATCACCCAATTGCTCCGCACTAAGCAGTTGTCGCACCCTCTGGCCGCGCGAGACGGACAGGCGCTTGATAAGTTCATATTTGATGCGGTCATATCTTCCTTCGTCTGGGGGGTCAGTGATAATGTCTTCTATTTCATCTACTAACCGGGAATCCAGCATGGAAAGGACATAACCATACTTTGTTTTGTCTTGTGTTACCTTAGAAATTTCAAATTGAGCCTCCGCCTGAGCAAACCATGCTTTGGGTTTATCAGCCCAAAATGCCGGCAGCTTTACCTTAATATCCATCACTTGTGCACCAAGAGCAGATTCCAAACGAGCAGAGAGAATTTTAATTTGTTCCTTCAAATCTTCCTCGGCCATTTTAAATTTATTTTTTTTATTCAAATTTGTTTGTCTGAATGTTGAAGGTAAAATTTAGAGAAATATGTATTTGTTATCCTAATTGACAGCTCAGTTAAAATAGTCAATATAATATTTAAATGTTATAAACTTTTGTATGCCACTATACCGGACATGCAAAAATATTATTTATTAAAACCAAACAGTTTCTTGTCTGACTGTACACAAAAAAAAATTCACACCATAAGTTAAAGCATAACAAGTAATGAAAATATAAATAGGACACACATGCACAGAATGTTATTGAGTATGATCTAATATAACATAAACAAATGTTACAAAAGTAATAATAGTGTTATATTCATTAACTCTGATAAAGTTTCAAGAATTAAAAATTGTATGTGGGGTGTCAGTATATTAAAAACAATAATTCAAGGCTTATTATTAGTAGGATGTTATACTGTAAATAATCATTAGTAATACTTCTTAGTACTAGTACTTCTTAGTAAATTTAAATTAATAATTTCAGTTCAAACATTAATTCTAGCCGTACAAAAATGTTCCCGGAGGCTTAAGAAACAAGATAATTTAGAAGTGTTAATGTTAAATATTGAAGTAGAAATTTTGCACGCACTCCCTGCACCACTGTCACCAATCACCAATAGAAAGGTTTATGATTGTTCCCACAAAATAAGTGTTGAAAAAGTTCAGACTCACAGTTTGCCGGAGAAAATCTTACTTGACTGGAAGGCTGGCAGGGTAGAATGGCACGTTTACACAATGCAGCAGGCCTGGTTTCTTGGAGAAGCAGTAGTTATCTGTACTTTTCATCACAGGAACATCAGGAAGCGGCAGCAGCAGGGCTTTTGCTATTTATATGTACAGTGCTTGTGTATGATATTCAAAATGCCTTGTGTACATGCAGCAAACCCACTCACGGTACTCAGCGACTTTGTAGACGGCCCTTCTCCTAGTTTGAAGCGGTGGTTTCAGGTTTCAAAGTTTACTTGTTAGAAGTTGCGTTCTTTCACAACGCGGGTCACCAATTATGGGAGGAAGGCTTGGAAATTAAACTCCTGGGTTTCTTGATGCTTCAGTTGTGTAATAAGCAGTATTCACAGTATGAAACACAGTTTACAGAGCTTGGATTATAATTTCAAGGTGAAGAGAAAATATTTCAGGCGCCAAAAGATGGATGCAAGAAAAAAGTGTTACCATACTAAAAGTTGCCACAGTAAACTTAAAACATTTAAAATATAGTAGTAGTGGCAATTCGCCACACATATATATACTATTTAGGGAAATACGAATTACTCTGGATTCTCATGAGCGATATGTTTATCTGAGAAAATCCCTATTTTCTGTAACATACTCGTAATATGCATACATTATATGTAGCTTTACTTTTAGAGTAATCATTTTTGTTATTAAAATGTAATGCTCCCTAGATAACTATAAAAATATTTGTATTAAAAGCAAAAATTGTGTTTTGTTCAATATTTAAAATAATGAATACTTCAACACTACATTCACAAAAGGCCTACAGACACTGCAGAGAGATGACAATGTAAAAGTAAAAGCTGCTGCAGTGAGAAGGGTCTTTAAATCCTTTCACAATGGTGTCAGAGCCATGTCTCTGCGGAGGAAAATAATTTTCTCTCCTTTGTCCAGATAGAGCCTCCTTTTAAAGGCGAAGGTCCGGTCGGCCTTTATTATTCTAACTTTGAGGGTTCGTTGACTTCCCCCGCTTACGTTTAGGACAGATTTATCCTTAACGACTATCGTGCTATCTTAAGCATGATAACATATTCACTTTTTATTAAAATACTTATCTAAATACATATTATGTCCGTCTTTTTAAAAAGATTAAGCACAGATAAGAATCCTCTTATTACACATTTAATTTACTTAATTATTAACATCCACACACCTCTATTTACAGCACATACATTCAGCGGGTATAAGTATTTTCACCGTTTAGTAAATAGTCTATTATAGTAATATTTTTACTGATTACTTTTATGTATATGTGAGCTCAAACGGAGTGTTATTAAAATCATTATGTATAACCAGTTCTACGAAACTAAGATTGGGCAACTTAATAAAAAGGGCTTCTAGGAGCACATTAATCATTGAATAATCGTTTGTAATTACAATCGTATTTTAGCCCGTAAGTCCGAAGTGAAAGTCGGCTGGAACCGTGAGTAATTGAACTAAATTACTAGTTACAGGGCCCAACCGAACCCAACCGCTTTTTGTATCAAAACAACATCTACATTTTCCTTTTATTCACGTGCTACGAGATTTCGGTAGGAAAGGTTGTTGAACGTAATTATGATCTGAGTAGACCAAGATTGCTCTAACGGAGAAGACCTTTGAATGCTGTTGATAATAAAGACTTCAAATACAAATCTTTTACAGCTCACAACTTTATTCTAAATCAACGATAATAGAACAAGTAATTACTTTCGCTTCATTTTCCAAACGATCAGTTTTAAGTAACTAACTTTTGTATCCTACTTTAAAGATACAGCAGTAACAATGACATTTAATTTATGTCTTGTTATATAACTTATATCTTTACGTCACGTTAATGCATTTTGAAACACCTTTTTTGTTCGTTTCACTTGAATCTTACAACAATAAAGGCCAAGTGGGCTTTGTACATTCTGAACCTGCATGATTCCCAAGAGATAGCAGGTTCCATTGTTAGGCTCGAGATAAGCGGCCGAGTTCATCTAATTAAATAGGCAAAGTTCTATTGTGCCAGCAGCCGGCTTAAGGTTATTTCTTGAACAACTAGTTAATACTTAATTCATACAATGCAGCTAAACTTTACCGGAATAAAATCTTACGGTACTTAAACATTTTGTACGCAAAAAGGTAATACGTATAATATTATTTCAATTTGACCGAGTAGTTGTCAGTTTTGTAGATGTTAATGAGCCGGAGGTGTTGTACCAGTATCCATAATCTGTGCCTATCCCTCTGGAGGGACACTAACGTAATGTTCATTTATGTATTTAATACATAAGATACTATATGTACCAAGTTCTCGTCAGAATTCATAAGCCAATGCGTGGCAAGATAAGAAGTTGCCAAAGTCAAAAGTGTTTAGGCAGAAGGCGAGTTATCTTAGAAGTCATAATTGGATTGCGCTGTTACACAAATTAAGAGGAAGAAAAAGATTAGCTGAGGCAATCCAAATAATTAACGATAACGGTAAAGGATATCGCCTAAAAGGGAACCGGGGAAATAATTGGCTCGCTGGAAGTAAACAAGTCAGATAAATAGGCGATCAAATGAGAACCACTAAATAGAGGGGCGATACTGTCAACGTAGCGGCGAAAAATAATTACCAGATAACTTTTATCGTAGCTAATATTGCCAAAGTTCTCGAGAAGTTGTCAAGTAAGAGCTCAGTAAACATTTCTACCAATAAGAGTATACAACTATACGAAAGTAGTATTATAATAAAATATATTGTGATTTTAAAAAAATACCTTTGCTTAATTCTATAGCGTGCATATTTCTCATAACACTCTACCGATTACAGTTAACATGCGACTACGTCATCTGTTGATATTTCAGACAGTATTTTATCGACTGTTTTATTCCTAACACAATAAAATAACTAAATAGTTAATCTATATTATTCTTAAATCTCACCTTTTATTCCAATTTCCAATCTCAGCATAGTGGCGTCCGTTGCTATTAGCATTCTTCCTCTGCTCATTTCCCGTGAAAGTGGTCGTGTTGGGTGCCGGTGGCGTGGGCGACAGTATTTCCGTCAGTCCATTGCGATTCCGATCCCTTTTCCTAGGAAAGGTGCCGGTGCCCGTTCTGATAGTAGCTAGTCTAGGAGGCTGCTCAGTCTGCGGCGTATTGAACTGTTGCAAAGGCACCGTTATGTTACCGCTCCAGCTCTTTCGATTCACATTGAAAGTTTTGAACGTGTTGCAACTGTTCGTCGGAGACGGAGTAACCCCACAGAAACTGCTCCTGTTATGGCTGTTCTTTAAAAACGATCCATTTTTCAACGTCACCTGCGGTTTTATTGGCACTAAAGGTGACGCCTGATCTACTGACATTGTACTGTGCAGTCTCTTGTTTTAACTACCTAACTCTTTACATTTTTCCATCTGAAAGGAGAGACATAAAATGATAATCTGAACTGACGTAACATTTAATTATACATCAACAGAGGAATTCGAAGAGCGTTCGAAATTTGTTCTTAGTTACGAAATCGGTACCGCATCAACGGAGGCAAAGGAAATCGACGCCAAAACCTATCGCGGCTAAAACGCTATTCAATGACGAAGTCGATCAACAATAGGGTTTAATTTGGGTTAATAGACTGTATCACTCACCGAGCTTGTCCGTTATAAAGCAACGAGGCCACTTTACGAGACAATCAAGGAGTCGCACCCGTTATTAATAAATGTTGCGATGCAAACAAATGCTTCATTAATCCACTGTAGGGTTAATCATGTGTGTAATTACTTTGGGGATCTTCTTTTTCATTATTACGAACGAAATAACGTAACGAATTATTTTTCGATTAAATTTCAATAGTAAACAAAATAATTATTTCTAACAGTAATAAGATTTGATAATGACGCTAAATATACGTATCATGAAAATATCTTAGCAATCCAAAACCATCGTGAACAATCAACTAACTCATGCTATGAAATGAATGATTCACCTGCTTTACTGTAAACCCGTTATTTGAACCCGCAGTTCGAGTGCCGTTCTTATTTTTCTAAAAACAATAACCTTGTGGATATTATATTGACCCACTTGGCTGGTGCGGACGTTGGCTATTTGAATCCTCACGTCGCTTCGGCGTTCATCTACCATTGAATAAGACTTTCATAACTACCGGTCATTAGTTTCGGTTGCGTCATACTGACTTTTTGTGTTTATGTATTCTGCTAGGTTTTTGATTTAGGTAGCTATTGTGGGCTGCCATTTTGAAACTTGTACAAAAGACTAGACGGGAGTTATGTAACTTTTGATCTATTCATGAAGAGTAAAGTTTGTATTAGAAATCGCCTTAGAGAGATTTTTCTCTTGTTTTTATGATATTTTTGTGATATAACGACTCTTACTAACGTTTCTTATAGAATATTAATAAATTTCTTGTAACTACACTTTACTAGGTATGTTTTCTAGTCTCACAAGTGATCTGTGTTTATGACAAGTACGTGTTTTATTAGTTACTTTGTAAGTGTCTAACTAAAGATAAGATATCTGACAAAGGTTATAAATATTATTCTTTATATGAATTTAGTTGTCGGATTTTACATAGGATGTAACGTTTTATATGAATAAGAAATCTCAAAAGGGTTAACTTTGGTAAACAATACACCTATAACATGACTACTGAATCTTGTTATACCATTTGTATGTCGTGTCCATATCCAATGTAGGTACGCACGTGTTCAAAAGGAAGCACTATCGATACTTATAACACAAACTACATCCGGTTCATGGCTAATTTTCTATTTTTCACAACGCGTAACGACTACTAATGACATTAAAATAACATCATAAAATAATAGTTTTAAAAGATTCGCGATTTATACTCATGATTAATAACTAGCGGGACTTATCGTGTATGTTTTAAACGTCGTCGGGTTAATAAAGGTAACTTTATTATATAAAAACATACGCGATAAGTCCCGCTAGTTATTAATCATCATAAAATAATAATGATTGAGCTGTGTGATTGTGATATGGTAGAATACTTACTTAATTTAAAGAAATTTGTGGTAACCTATGGCAAATCAAAGATTCTCCTGCAAAACATCACATCATATACTAAAATCATTGTATATGCTAAAATCTATGCAAAATTTTTAGTTACACTAGCAGTGTTTTTTATGTCATTATCAGTGGATAGTTTTATGAAATTACGTCAACTTTTTACTAGTTTAAAATTCAAGTCACATACTAGACACAAAAATAATTTAAAAGCCAATCGCGTTCAAGGCTGTGAGTTAGGGTAACTTTTTGTGCCATTTCTTATCTGATCTTGAAAGGTTCTTTCGAGACACCGGATTTCAAGTGTTAGACATTTGTCGATGATCAAATACTCATATATGTGAGTCACATTATAATTACTGATCTGCGTGTAGATAAGGAAACGAAATTTCAGTCAAGAATAAATTAAATAGATTTTTGTGTATGTTAAGAGTAAGATTTCAAAGGTTTATTATCCCGGTAAATATTGAACATAAAATAACAGACGCTTGTCGACTTGAGTATGCACAGACAGTCCTTTTTTATTACCTTTTTAACAACTGACTACCAACTGACTACCCAGTTAGAGTCTTCAGATATTTTATATTGAACATAATTTCTATTAATTCCGCCAACAGAACTTCAGATAGTCCTATACTTTTCTCAAACTCAGTACATTCATATCCTACAAAGTTTCTCATGGCTATTCCTTGTCGTATTACAAGTTTAAAAGGAAGTAATCTGTTTGAATCAACCTGCTGCTAGACAAACAGGGCATCTGAATGAGTTTTGTTTATTCAACGCCTCGCTCTCCATTCTTGTTGTTTGCTTCACCTGGTACTAATAAAAGGAAACGAAACTTGCATACTAATTGTTAAGATGTTTGTCTTAAAGAATGCTTTAAGGAGTACTTTGGTTGAGATTCTTAAGTAAGCTTTAAATTGTTTATTCGCTGTCTATAAAATGCAGATCTAGAGTACCCGCCACATACGGTGGCAGTTGGAGGCGTCGCCACAGTCGCGTAATCCAGTGTTGCCAGTAAACACGCCAAAACTAGCACTCACTGTGCCATACGGCTCGATACATTATATTGAGGTTTCATTTGTAACGATCTTTGGTTGCAGAGCTATAAACTCAAATAAAACAAATTAATATATCTAAGTCAAAATATGTTTATTTAAAATAGGCCCTATCACAAGCTCTCTTTGAATGTTATCTTATGATCTAAGTATAACAACAATAAAGATTATTATTTTTATAATTAACAAACATAAAGATTACAAAGAAAGTGAGCAGTGTGCCAGTTTTTCCTTAACAATAATTATGATCCCTATCGCCTAACGTGGTAAACGGTAAAAAGTGGCTTTGTCCAGCTATCCTCAAAATAAAGATTTTTGCTTCTTAGCCACTCTTGCATCTCAGATTTTCGTGACGATATTGTTGGCAAACTTGGAACTAAATTTGTCGTTTCCGCCATTGGGTGTTATTTTGTTGTTGTTTACTGTTTGTGCTTGATTCGATTTAATTCATTATTCGTGGTAAAACCGTTTAAAATGGAGGAGAAAATTATCAGAAGTGCTGCCAGAGAAATCATATCAAAGGTTTACTCATTTTGTGAAAGAGAGAAGGAGAATAAAGCACCTTTGATTCCACTTAATAATGTTGGCGAAAGAGTAGCCGCCATGACAGGTAAATTCAGTATTACCAGCGTTGTGGTTTTTTTTCCATAAAACTGAAAAATACATTTGTTTTTTTTTGTTTCAGGCGTATCTATTAGATCAATATATCGAATCACCAAAGAGGCAAGAATAGCCGAAACAAGTCAAAGGAAAATTTCAACTCCCGGAAAAAACCGTAAACGCAGCAAAAAGTTTGATCTAGACGAATTTGATTTGTCTGCTATTCGACAAAAAATTCACTTCTTTTATGTCGTAAAGAAAGAACTGCCTACTTTAAGCAAGTTAATTGTTGAATTGAAACGAGACATAAACTTTCAAGGAAGCATGACAACTTTGAGAAGAATTCTAAAACAAATTGGTTTTAGATTTAGACCTTGCCAGTCTAAGCGAAAAGTTTTGATGGAAAGGTATGATATAACGGCATGGCGGGCAAGATATATACTAAGGATGAGAAAAAATAGGTTAGAGGATAAAAAATCCGTTGTCTTTTTGGATGAAACTTATATACATCCGACCTATCATAAGAAGCGTTGCTGGCAAAGTAATGAAGAGGATGGCGTATTGGTATCTGATTCTGTTGGAAAAAGATTCATTATTGCACACGCAGGTTCAGACCAGGGTTTCATAAATAATGCCCTTCTTATATTTAGGTCCCAATCTCAGTCTGCAGATTATCATGACGATATGAATTCGGAAAACTTTTTAAAATGGATGACCAATAAAGTTATTCCTAATTTACCACCTAACTCTCTTGTGGTCATGGACAATGCTCCTTACCATTTTGTACAAATAAATAAAGCGCCAACAATGTCGTCACGAAAATCTGAGATGCAAGAGTGGCTAAGAAGCAAAAATCTTTATTTTGAGGATAGCTGGACAAAGCCATTTTTGTTTGATCTTATAAAAAAAAACAAAGATCCACCTGTATACAAAATTGAGGAAATCCTTAAAACACATGGACATGAAGTAATAAGACTACCACCCTATCACTGTGACCTCAACGCAATAGAGAAAATTTGGAGTTTGGTTAAACATCGTGTGGCCGAAAAAAACGTGGATCAGGACCCAAAAAAAATTTTGGAACTAACAGAAGCTGCGTTTGCCAGCATAACAGTGGAAGACTGGAAAACCCAAGTTCAGCATGTACTGAACGTCGAAGACAAATATTTTGAACGTGACAGGATTATAGACTCCGAACTTGATAAATTTATAATTTCTACTGCTAGTGACAGCGACACAGACTCAGATACAGAAAGCGATATCGACGTCAACAGCGATAGTGATGACTATGAAATGTTAGGTGTTAAACGTATCCATATGGATCATAATTATTGTTAAGGAAAAACTTTATGTTTGTTAATTATAAAAATAATAATCTTTATTGTTGTTATACTTAGATCATAAGATAACATTCAAAGAGAGCTTGTGATAGGGCCTATTTTAAATAAACATATTTTGACTTAGATATATTAATTTGTTTTATTTGAGTTTATAGCTCTGCAACCAAAGACCGTTACAAATGAAACCTATAATGTATCGAGCCGTATGGCACAGTGATTGCTAGTTTTGGCGTGTTTACTGGCAACAGTGAATTATGCAACTGCGGCGACGCCTTCATCTGCCATAATATATTCAAAATTATAAATATCACAAGCTCTCTTTGAAAGTTATCTTATGATCTAAGTATAAATTAAAAAAACTATTTCAAACATGGCACTGAGCATTGTCTTTACATATTTTTTACCGAGGTTAGATTAGCGGAGACCCTAGCTTGGAGAAGAACTAACAAGAAACTCCGGAAATCAATTTATTATAATCACCCTTAACAAACATAAAAATTACAAAGAGTGGGCAAAAAACACAACGCTGGTAATACTAAATTTACCTTTCATACAAAATAACACGCAATTGCGGAAACGTCAAATTTAGTTCCAAGTTTGGCTACTGCCACCGTATGTGGCGGGTACTCTATAGTCCAAGGTATCCATAGACCATACCCACCTAGTTAGTACAAAATATACTGTCCAACACAATAGTGTAGTGTGTGTGTGTGTGTATTTATTAATCATTTTAATGAAAGATAAAATCAGTAAGAGTTACTTTTCTACACTTAATCCAAATATCAACCTTAGTAACAAAAGATATTGCAGGTTAAATGTTTTATTTGACTCAATTTAGTGCTGGCAGTAAAATAAGCATGAAAACTTCAAATAGATGAAATATTGCGACGATATCTCCAAGAAAGCACGTTCATCCATTAACAGTTCGAGTGTTTGTCAAATCGAACGTAGTGGATGCTGTAAATCTTACGTCTCTCAAAAGAGATTCAACTACATCTAGACAACACTTTCTCAAGTGGCACTGAGTCTGTGTTTCATCTTTGACACAATAAATTAATTCATTATTATATGTAAATTTGTTATGTATATACTATTAACTATAGCAGCTATTATCGTATGTAGTATGTGTTTTAAGTAACAGCTGATTTAGTTTAAAAACGTAGTTTTAACTTTTATGTATTAAACGAATTATTTATACCTATAGTAATTTAAATCACGTATGTGTTACTATTAATTAATTAATCCTAACTACTAATTACTTCATGACTTATTCATAACGCTATGCTAGCTACAAACACAATTAATGAATATGATAACACTTTGTATTCAGTTCCCAGATCAACGTTACTATCTCACGGAGATAGATCACAGCTCCGTGCTAAGACTTGATAAGATTGAAACAGATGCCATTCTTCCACAGATATCGTAGGAAACTATAGGTAATCCATATTTGGTATTAGGTATGACTATTTCTGTGCGATGTTGAAGCAGCATGTTCACGTTAGTAATTTTACTCGTTATAACTATGCAATTTTTGTTCTAAAGCTAAAGTGTGTAAAGCTATAGTGAATTCAATACCAAATTAAATGATCTATTAACTAGTTATGTATAATTATAACTCGTAAACTTATTAACAGTAGATAGTTAAGCATTTAAAAATTATATTTTAAAGTAATAAGTTTAAAAATGTCCTTAACTTTTAAGTACACAACCATAAAGCCTTATCATATGCGTTAAATACATCCACTACTTCTATCGTTATGTATCCGCATACCAACTCACATTGGCCGAAATATTTTATTCTATCAAGGATATCATTAACTTGTACGTCTGCGCAGCCCATTAGTCATAATTACATGCACCAGGAATACTAAGAAACCAAGCGGTCTGGTTCTAAGGCTATGAAGCTACCAGCTGATTTATAAGGAACCATACAATGGCGGGTCTGTGTTCCGTTGTGACCATACCAGTCTCCATTAGCGAATGTTCTGCCCAATTTGGAGAAGTAATTAAAACTTTTTGGTTGGACTACATGCGAGGACGCTTATGTCATTGTAAGTCTGGGTGTAAATGTATGTAACTGGTACACATAACATTGGTAATACTAAGTTCACATATTTATTTATAGGTAAACTTTCTAGATAGATAAATGTTGACTTTAGTTGCTTATTGCTCACTTAATAGTGCAAATGTGTTATTTTTCTGTATGATGAGAAATTACGCTGAACAATTAGCAATATTTAGTTGAATAGTATGTTTTAGATGATAAATACATACACAATACAAAGAATTAAAACTATAAACCTAAAGTAGAAATAAAAATTAAATTACATAGAAAATATCTTTATAATCATCGCTGTCAGAGGGTGGTAGGGTTCCCAAGACACTGATAGCATTCCCCCTCTGAATAGCTATGCTCTATATTCTCTGATGATAAATTATGTTTCTATGTTTAGTTTTATATAGTTAGTAGTTATATAGTTTATATATTAGTTTTATAACAAAATTACTAGAAATGACACTATAAATAGAAAAACTATTTAATTATTCATTTATAAGTAAAACAAAAATTCAAAAAAGGTGAACTTCGACATGTAACTTATGTAAAGGTAAATTCGCCAAATTAATAAGTTCAATCACCTTGTCAACGACTAAAACTTATTCGAATACCGAGTTTATTTTACCGAAACCGTGATAAGAGTACGATTTCGTATTCGACACAATTCACGTCGTTTCGTAACCACGATCGGGCGCATTCCAAGCAAGGGCCTGAGTGCAATGGCCCCTAGATGCCATGATCAGCTGTGGAGTACCTTTACAATTACTGGCCAGCATTGAGCAACACATACCCACGTATCACAGTTAGCCCTTGCGGCGTAAGAGGATGGACTGAGGTGTACGTGTCTATCGAAATTAAGGCCGAAATTACGGATTGAAACTAATTTTCACTAGTTAGTATTAAACGTGACAAGATGTAATCATAGAAATATTTCTTAAAAGGAGGTTGGAATATTCATTATAATGGAATTTAGATAGCCTTATCTTGTTAACAATATTAAACTTGATTCTGTGAATGTGTCCACAACAAACAAGTTCAGCTCTTTCTTTTCATAAGCCTTAATTCAGTTGTGAATAACGAAATAGCATAAATTATTGAATCTCTTTTACGATTACCAAAAATACTGTCTAATTTTGACGTTTTAACCCGAAAATTACCGATCACGTAAGGCTTTAAGTACATTTTTCCTTAAAACTATTTAAAAGAAGCAGTCTTTGCATAGAGATAAGATAGGCCGCCAGCCCACCGATGTAATGTTTTGGTAACCATTAACGTGTACGAGTGTTTTGTGTACACGTGCAATTCGGCAAGTTGGTCAACTCGTGACGCAATTACTTGATATTACAACTGGTTTCTTTGAACTTATGGTTCGTAATTCTTTTGAACATTACATTCATGTGGTTTCCATGTAATTACAATAGATGGAGTACGCAATGTTGAATGAAAAGACCTGAGTTTAGCTATAAAAAATCCGCACGATTCCCTTTCTAGATATTTTAGATGATTAGTTCCTTCTTTCTTAATATCTTATACGAAACTACTAAGTGGAATATACGAATTACATAAATATTTTTTTTTGTTATTTTAAGCAATTGGTAGAAACTTTACAACTACAAACTAAAAACCTCGAATGCATTAATTGAAAACAGTAAACTAATAATCACTAAATGAAATGTTGTGAATCCACAGCGTTCTTAATGTGTTTTCAAATCAGTGTTTAATCGCCTTTTAGTCAAGCTACAGTGATTCAGAATATCGAAGAAACCCACTCCACAGTCCGTTGTCTAACGGTATAACTCCAACTTATAAGAGCGAGGTACTCACATTATTGTTTCAAGTTCATTCTGTTTATTCAACCAAGCTCTTTAATATGTGAGCAGCCTATGCAGGTAGAATGTAAAATACATTTACTATGTTTCAGTTTAAATAAGTAAAATTTTCCGTGAGAAAATAAATACGAGATGTAATGTATGGCACACAAATGGTAAAATAAATAAGATATATTGTTTCTGAAAAATCCATCGATAGCACACATTATCGAGTTGTAGAAATAGAGGGTAAATATGAGAAGAGCATTAGAAAAAGCGATTAAGAATGAAATATTATTAATCCGACAGCGACGAAAAATATGATTGCAAATCCGGATTAAATTAAAGGGGGAGATTCGGGCTTGTGCCACCGACCGATACCCTATAAGCACAAAGAGCCTAACAATGAGGACCGACAAAAAAGGGTCTCAAACCATTATGAGGTCCATGCACACGAGAACGGGAAAAAACTTGCTTTAGATGAAGTAATCAATGTGTCTTTTGATAGTGTTTTTTAGTGTAATTTGTATTAGTTACGAAAACCAACTTATAGCTTTAATTAATTTAAAGATAGTTTGATGTATAAGAATAGATAATTTATTTCACTTTGAAATAATTTAAACACACAAACCGTACGTATAATGTGTTATTGAAAACTACCAAATACTAACTGTATTTAACACCTAATCACTCTTTCTGATAAGATTTTACTGAACTAATAACTAATTGACTTTTTGGTAAACAAGTGACTAACAACCCTTGAAATTGCACGATATTTAAGTGCACATGTTCGTTTCCTACAATAGAAAGATTTGCATGTCATTGACTAACTTTGTCCCTTACTTTGACCGGGTATCAAATTCAATTTGTATCGCATTAAATCCGGTACCCACATACTGCTTCTACCGAGTAAGTTCTGAGCCACTGTGAGGGTGCAGACGATCAATTTCAAGGGTTCTTACGTACTGTGGAGTCTATTTCGTTTCCTTTATCTACTCTCTCGTTGGGTAGTCACTTAAAACGCCGTTCGGCCCAACATTGTTGAGGTCACGTGGCCCTGTGTGTTTACAAGGGACAATGATTACGTTGTTAAATATCAAAATACACACGTTTTTATCTGTAACCTACATTCTTACTTCAACATTGAATGCTAGCGAATATTGACAAACTGTTATCTTTAATTTCGATACGAAATCCTCTGTTGATGATAAGTGGGATAAGTTGAAATAAAATACCTGTAAGCCAAACCGAATAAACAGTTAAGTAAAATCCACAAGCGCAAACCAAACAAAAACTTCAATATAAGATATAACAAAACAAAATTGCAACACAAAAACTACTTGTTGATCAAACAAGTTTATTTACCGTAACACTAAGAACAAAACACTGATCACTCAACACAATAACACCGTATTTGTACCAATTTATTTTGATTTTATTTAGAATATCTTTCGAGTTTCAATATGCATTAAATTTGTCAACGTAACATTTGACACAGCGCGCACGTCGGCGACCGAGCGGTGACTGGCCGCGTGTTGAACAAGGAGCTGCATATAGCGCCGTGCTCTTCTACGCATGTCCGGAAAACTGTACACTTTTTACTTGAGAAGCTTTGGAAAAGAAATGACAATAAATTTCAATAGGGAGATTTTCGGTATCTGAATAATATATAAAACAATCGTTACCTATTTATTTTTAATATATACGGATAGAATATTTGGAGTAAAACAGAACGCAAGGAATATAATTAACTGATTCACTAAAAGGAATTTTTAGACTACTAAAGTCTATAACCGTCAATGTAGTCCTATGTGTATAATATGATAGAGGACTTTATTTAATAAATAAATGAAAGAACAAATTTAAATTTAAAAATATGCTCCAAAAGTTATTTTTAATCAATTGCTTGCTTATAATAAATGAATATAGTTATGATGTATTGAGGTTGTGAAAACACTTAAGTACGATTTTATCAAACTATAAGAATGAATGAATGTTGAACGTAGCGAAATAAATACACAATACACAAGTAATCATCATCAGTACAAAAGTAATCTTCATACTATAAACTTCATAGATATAAGGTACACGTTTACCCCACCACCTTTACTTTTGTTAACATTCAAATAATACTGCTCATTAAAGAACAGATTAAGAAAGATAAAAGTTGGAAGCAAGGTCATTGAGAATGTTCGTTGCTTCACCGCCTGCGGCAAAAGTCGATTCCAGTTTTACCTGATCGATGGCATAAAGCGATTATGGCATATTCATAATAACAGGTTAGAACTGAAAGTGAAGAAGTTGCTTAAGATAACATCAATCAAATCTGAGATAGGAGGATAAGCCCTTTCTTTAATTATACTTAAGTTTATTTTTTGTTCTATTAATTAGATTAGAATAAAAGATGTATACGATTCTCAACCTTTATTATACTCACTATTAGTTTGTGAATCAGTGGCGTCATTGTGAGTATTAAAACAATTTTATTGATTCGAAAAATTTAACATTAAATCATTTTTAACCACATTGCAAATGCCTCCAAGTTTTGATTGCTTTTCAGAATGAACAGGAAGATTTAGATACTCCAAATGCCGAAAACGTGTGTGAATGCAAATTTATCCATCAATATAGTAGATTCATAGAATACACTAAGATAAACGTTTATACATTGTAAGAATCAGGAAACGTAAGTCATAATTTTTCCCATTTATAAAGGAAGAGAAAGACTTACGCACCTAAGTAAATCGTAATGTATGACAGCAGAGTAAAACATTGTCGTATAAACCCATTGTTGGAATGTTCACATTAATAATTTATGTGTGTACCCATTTCATAATAGTACAATGCAGTTGTTTACCTATTAGTCAGAAGAAATTACCTATCACTTTGCTTTTTCTTGCATAAAATAGTTAAAATTATGAGTTTACGTCTGAAATGACTTGTTTTAAAAGTTTATTAACCTTCGAAATGACATTCAAAACATACGTTCCTTATACCAGTATAAATCATATTTATATTATTGTCTGCAATACATTGCGCATTTGAAATAAAAGTACGACTTTCGGGATAAAGCTCGCCCAAAATACGGCGGAAAAGATTTACATAAAAACCAGTCAAGCGGCCTGAACAGCGCCTTTTCATAAAGCCTATTTAGGCAATAATTTACTTTTTAAATCCACTCACAATTTTCTTTATCGCATAACTTCAAAGGGGAACACCTGCTTCCAGTAGGAAGAACAGTTTTCACAAAGGAAGATGTTTTCTTTCAGTCTGACACTTAAAATGAAAAAAGAAGTTTAGTTTAAAGGTTACTGGGCAACTTACTATGAAAACTATACCTACGGCCTACAGAGACAAAATTGGTATGGATGTTTAGATAAACGTCCCTAGTTTACGAATATATATGTCGCATCAATGTAGAGTATGGGAATCTGCCCAAAAATTGAAAAAAATAAATGTAAGTGATATACGGTAATGATAAGACATTTTCGACTATTTGCATTGAATTGATAGGTAATGAACTATTACGATAGGAATAATCTGATGCATTTTTAAATCAAACAAATGTGTATTTAAATCAAACAGTTTTTATTCAACATAATCTATGTCAACAGGCACAATAGTGTTGTACAAGAACATGGCTGGCGCATCTATTTGTTCTTGGTGTTTGCCCCAGCGTTAACGATCGCTGCAGTGATTCGGAAATCCGCCATCATGTTAGGCAAAGAAACATTAAAATATGTGTGTCGGAATAGCTTATAATCTTTTTTGAAACGACCGTTCATTGTCTCGACAACCCACCGGCACATTGTTATAAGTCTAGACTTGTTCGCATCTTCGGTTGTAAGTTGCTCTCCTCTAGATCTGGATGGTGGCATCTGAGGATTATAGCCAAATTCTTGAATAGAAGAGATTGAGTCCCGAAAGCCAATAGTTCAATTTCAATAGTTGTATTTCAGACCAACCCCGCGGTTTTTTTTCTTTTTAACATCACAAAATGAAATATAGGCTAGCCCTCAATAATTTACCAATAATTTGATTTTTGTAGCAAATATTTCGAAAACCGGGTCAGATTATGCCCAATGACCTTTGCAACGCTTCGTACTAAGATTAAATAATGTATATAATAAATATTTCAGGAATAGTATTATGTTTTACTTCTATTTATATATAAATATAACGAGTGCCTATAGATTCTGATATAGTGCCTAGAAAGTCTTTATAGATTATTCATACTTAAAACTTCTCCATCGTATTTAATTATTACGTGAATAAGTAAAATCCAAAATCCATTGCAGCATTATAAACTCGACGAACTCTTGATTTAGAGACATAGTCAATTGAATTTATGAATGAATGGTAAAACTAAAAAAGACATTAATGACGATCCACACATGTTAAGCGAAAAGAGACATCACTCTTACTTTCAGTTCTCTAGGTACTATTTATTAAGTACATAAAACAAACAAATAGGCTAACGACCAAAGGCTTATGAAAAGCTGTCGAAACGATGATGGATTTAGCAATCACGGATCATTTCTACTGGAAACATTATGGTCGACTTTCACTCCAATGACACATCTGCGGTGACTCTGTTATGGCAATGAAAGTGTACTTTGTGTGCCATATAGAGAAAAGCGGACGACAACAATAGATATATGAGAGCGGCTGTTTGGTTGACTTCTGATGTGTATTTGTTTTGTTTGCGTCTATAACGTATGTTTCTTAATTAATTTATTTGTCATATCGATACAGTTTAGGCACATAAATATAATATAATAAGATAATTGCTCTTAAAGGTTGAAAATAAACAAAACAATTCTTCTTATCAAACTTTTCATCAAAATTTTGTTAAGTTTCTTAAATACACATAGAGGTTTATATTATAATATAAATGTTACACAGCAACCCATAACAAATACTGAAAATTGTAATAAAAGCAATTGGGTACCTAGTCTGTATACAACATATCGTGCGCTGTCGAGTGAATTTTGACACCTTTGCTTTCGAATATGATAACATTCCGACACGTTAACCCAGCGACATTAACCTTTTCAACTTTTTGACTGATCGTAATAATAATGGAAATTTATTCATTGCCTTTTATAATTTGATATTCTTGCTCAATACTATATTTCCTGACTGACTGTTATTTTATTCCAAACATGATTACAAAACGACTTATAGTGACACCTGTCTTTATTTAGTTTATATTATAGTTCAGATTTTTCTTATTAACAAGACAATCCACAGTAACTAAGCAAACTAATTAAACGAACTAATTGGGTAGTCACTTTTCAACTCCTAAGTAGCAAGTAAAATAAAACAACCAGTTACAAGTCGTCTCGACAAGTCATCCAACTCAATTTGCGTTGATTAAAATCCAGAATGTTTGTCTTGGTAAGAAGGTAAATGTTCGTTCTTAGACAGAGTCAACACGCGACGCATATATCCTCCGAGTTGATTTACAAAACAAACTCATCTGTTCCAACCAATGGGGGTTTGTACAGGCGGAAGTGGAGTAAACATGGTGATACATATCGTATGACAACAGGTTGTTTTCGAGAAGAATAAGAAAAAGTGTACAAGAAGTTATCTGTACTTGAAATGTACGTAAGGGGTGAAGGGAAGTACATTTACTCTAGTGTCACGTTGAACGTAAATTTTATGTGTTAAATATGATTTCATGAACTTATGAACGAGCATACTCATCATTAGTAAATATGACACTATTAACTTTTTATATCATCAAAAGTTATGTACACATACAATAAACAACAAAACAAATAAAACTCAACATATTCTAACCTTCAAACGACTCAATTCAAACGGTTCGAGCCCACATCCATCCGATATTAAAATGTATCCCTTTTACGATATAATCTCTTGTGTTTGCATTGACTGGGCAAACATATCGGGGCGGAAATATTATTTATATTCGGAACAAGTTGAGATACAACATCGCAGTATTGAAGTTCAAGCTATTTGCCGACCATAGTTCTTGTGCAAGATATGTAGGAAAGGATAAGCTGTCTTTGATTTGAAATGTATTGGGAGGTCACTTAATCGGTATTTGATATAATATGAATTTATAGTAGCCATGGAAGAGACCATACATTTAACGATACAACATTATGATCATTTGAGGCATACAATATCTCTATACTCACATAAACAAAATATTGTTACATCTAAATCATACATTAATTTCTGCTCTCATACATACGTATTTTACAAGTTCCTGTCAGATCTCATGACTGTGAAGGACTATTGCAATAGATATCATCGTTCCCCGAAAGCTAAACTTGTGGGAACCATCATTCGAATTCAGGGTGTTAATGGTAACAAAACTAGGGCAATTCCGTGTTATTTACGACGGGCGTCGGCGCCTGCTTTTATGGTTTTAACAGTATATTTTTATTGTTTTACGACAAACAGTAACTGCCGGATTACGCTTTTTCCGATTGAGTGACAATCTCCTGAGATTAGTTGGGCCATTTAACATAACCGTCGCTGTTTAGCTTTTTGTGTATAAAAATAAGCTTGCGATAAATTTTTGTTGCTTGTTTTTCTTGTACGCGGTACAGGATTTATAGTCATTGCTGATAGTACTAGAGATTGATACAGTTACAGTAGATATAGATACATTCACAATAACACAATAATACATTTTCAACTCATTATATTGAAGTTTGCACAAATTATAGTTTTTCAGATCTTTGTCAAACATATTTCCAATTCTATTGTTAAGCAAAAGTGAATTATTGTCATTCATAACCGCTTGACGACGACGATTTGATGATCCTGTAATCCTGAAGTACCTAATCGCTCCTCTACTTCATTCATATTTCTCATTCATCTTAACTCGTCCTCAAAACAACACACTGTAGCAAATTAATTATTTAAAACATATTAATTGCAATATAATGTACGAGAAGACACAATACACTCTGACTGAAATTATAAATATCATATGTCACGCCATATTACTATTGCTCTTTGAAAATACATTATAATGATCTCAGAACATTACTAATTGCATGAGACGTTGTCAAATGTAATGTATACTCCTGTTTAACTACGCATCCTTTCATCAATTTTCGCATTAATAACGCCACGTAGTAGTGCATAATTATCATTTGTGATTAATATCATGTCTTGACAGTTTCTCACCTACCTTTGAATCGCTAAGAAAATACATTCATAATTTCCTCTGTAGGGAATTAGGTGTGATGTTATATGTGTATGCAATTAAAACACATGTATACAGTCAAGTCCTTCTATTTGTTTCAGCATAAATATTGTTTACTGACACTAAATCACAACATTCTCAGTCACCTTAAGCATTGATATAACGGCTTTGATAGCATTACAATAGATTGTTAAATAATAATAATATATTTATTCACTTAAAATTATACATACGCATTAACTACAAACTAAGACCATAATTATGCCGTACAAACAAAAATCATTAATTTATAGTATTAATACACTACTCCCTAAGAAAGGACTAAGCTGTATAAATATAAGCTTTACAGCAAAAAAATCAAATATACTTTTGTAACGTAATAAAACTAATCTCTTAAAAATCTCTACCAAATGAATTAACGAGCTATCCAATAGCGGGGTGGCTGCGATGGAATAAATTATTTTTAAGCACAAGTCCACCCTCGCAGCCTGAGGCACTTCATTGATTTTGAATCGGTACTAGCTTCGCGATAAAAGGTTGTCTATGAGACTCGTAAGCTATATAAGTTTAGGCAGAAAATATTAGAGCTTTGGTAAGAATTGATATGATAAAAATTTAATAGAAATGATGGGTGTTTTCATATTCCTTAGACCATGGACAAGATGATTTACATCCTTTGGACATTGAGTACCAATGTACATTTAGCATAATTAATAAAAGATAAAAGAGCATGTCTTATTGTTCATCGTATCTACTAATTTATATATTCCTTTCATTTGTACAACTGTGCGAAGAACATTTTCATATTATCAATTAAGTACAATCGATAGGTTTACCTACCAAAACATATAGTCGAATACATAATTAAGAGTGAAGTTGAAAGACTCGTCCAGAGTTTGTTCATAGCAAAAGCATAATAGTGAAACTTAGCAGTCTCTTGAACACTAGATATTCCTAATTAGTCCCACTATACTATGAGCATGAACTGTCTCGGCCGCGCCAGTAATAATGTAAAACAGAGTGCCTTGGAGAATCGCGTTCATTAGTTCTATCATTCCCTGCATATTTAATTAATTAACATCAGTACCTTTCATTTAGTAAAAGGTCTCTGTTATGGTAGTGCAAGGATTACTCTAGTTTAATACATTGGATAGTTTACTTACGTTTTACAGTCGCATTGTGTAAAGAATGCGATTGGTTACATACCTGTAAACAAATAAAAACAATGTTAATGAAAATCTAAATAATTGAAAACAACAAATTTTGTCTATACATAAAATAAAGCTAAATTTAGGTTTCCATTATACAAATTGCAATAGACTGCAACGCCTTCAAATTTATGAGTAGCAGTAATTGAACCAATGTAATAATTTGCTACTCATATATTAACAGGCGTCTCTTACATGTTATATAATTTCGGAAGAAACAAATTTGTTAAGAACTAAGAACAATACAGGAACTTTAAGAAAAAGAAATTAAACAAAACTTTCCAGACTTCTTTTACATCTTTTAACTTATCTTAGGCCTGCCCAGACTAGCAAATAGCAGGAAAAAAGATGTTCCACGTCGCGTCGCCGGCCATTAAACGTCTTAATTTGCGTTTAATTACGACCTTTTTTATTACTAATTGGGACCAAATGGTGATAAAGTCGAATTCGTTAATTTATCTTCAATTAATTAATAGGACAGTACATGACAAAATTTCTGCCTGTAGTAGTTCTTGACAATTCTTAATACATGTCAGAATTCTCACTCGTACGAATTTTTTATCGGAGAAATGACATTTATTTATATTGTCATAAAATTAACAGTAGCTACCGAAGCATATGTTTGTATCTCTCCATTTCTTACGCATACGTCGGTTATATTATTGCTACATTATTATGATTAAGTAATTAAGAAATTTATCTTTACACCTCTCCTCTATTTAGATAGCCAAGTTCACGCAAGTACTAAACTGCTAGTAAAGACATAACTTAGGGATTGCGAACAAGTCAAAGTTTCAGAGTACTTAACTTGGCATGCTGTTAGACGTACGTACTCCAGCCTAATTTGACTCGCAAACCTTCATTAAGTGTTCTGAATACATTTTGGCCGAGTGAGTAAGTACTCTCGTAAGAACGTTATAAAGTAAGGAAGTAGTAAAATGGAAGAAACTCTTTGTTGTAGAGTACGAAGTTATTATTATTGTAGACGGTTATTATAGAAAAGTGTCATACATGTAAAAGGCCTTATTATTATTGTTAATCATACGCATAGGACAAAACCAATAATAGTTTATACGTGATGTTTATTAGAATAAGTATACCGGATCTGAGAACAATCACAAGTACGTTTTAAATAACAATTTCATGATCATAAGCTTATAGGAACCAATTTAAATTATTTTTTTGCCCCATGTCGCTCGTATCAATTTCAGATGAACTTAATCCTTCCTTAATATTAGAATACAGTCCTTAAAAGGTCTGAGTTGACGTCTCGTTAAGTGTTTTGAGACATGCCTAAAGACTTCCTTTTAAGTCAACGCAATTAATTCACAAAGGCACCTAAGCTCTGATTAGTCAGATTTGCGTCAATTAGACTGTAGAAGTGTTAACAGCATTGGTATAGTTTGTGTACCTATTGAAATGGACACAGTATTCGATAATCTGAATTATTTGAAGTATAACCAGCGTTGGATAGTCCAAATAATCATTGTTTTTGAGTCTACTATATTTTGGAAAACATAAAAAACCTATTACGAAATCAATATGCGTCCGTGAAGGACATTCAAGGATTACAGGTTCGAATCCTTGTAAAAACAAATTAAACTAGCAATTTTTCCTCTTCTTTCCAAATTTATAGTTGTTGAAAGTGTGATTGTATGTATCCATATTAAGATTCATTATTTCTTGAAAATACGTTGACTAGCATCCTTAGTACAATTATTAAACTTAGCTAATTTGTACTTAGCAAGGACCTTACTCATAGTTATGGGAATTGAAAACAATAGAAATACACTCATGACTAATCCAAGTTGTTAATTATAGAACTATGCCACGTCGTTATAAGCACAGGGTTGTTTAATTAATTTAGCCCACACGTCTCTCGGGTCATCTTCTTACAGACAAACAACTAGGAACTGAAGGCACTTCTGACAATCCAATTATTTAGACAATTAAACAAGGTCCCGGGGACGGTGAGAGCTTAGACTTTCATAGACTTACCTGGCTAGGAGCACTCAAATTAGAAGCCAGCGTTTGAGAGATGTATATTACTTTATAAAGGAGCGTTTTGGAAATTCTCTTTGTTATGTTCCAGTTGAGTCTTCCAGGTAATGGCTATGTAAAATTTTATTCATACAAATGTTGCGATGTTATTAAAAAGGCATGTAAATTTTTGTCAGTATATATGTTTATATGTGTTATCATATAATATAAAATTATGGCATTTAAATATTAAATCTTTGTTTGCGTAATTCATCTAATTCATAAAACGTCATAGCCATACAGTAACGCAAAGCGTGAGAATCAATACTGTTATTTAAACTGAATTCATTCCAAGTTACGTCTGTTATACTTTACAATAGTACAGATGACTTCTTTTTATTTAAACAACTCATTCCATTAAACAAATGTGCTTGACGACCAGATTGTTGATGTATAACAATAAAGCTATCAGCATACGAGATCCATCGCGTCGGCGTTTGCATGAAAATATCGTTCGAAAAATGAATGTCTCCCTTATCTGAAATTGAACGAGCTTTTTAAAGCGAATCCATTTTGATGAGGATGAAATTCGAGATTCGAGACTTGTTTAGACATGTTGGTACATGTAATGCCAGTCGATAAAGAGATATGTAAGTTTAAGATTTATCATAATTTTATCAGAGACCCAACCGTCACAATACAAATAAAATCAAAAGGATATTCTCTTTCTTAAAAAAAAAAAAGGCAATTTACAAAATGATATTCTGCCAAAGGACATAATATGTTAGAATATAATCTAATATAATATACTGTATCATAACGAAAACATTTCGAATTGATGATCTAACTCATAAGCAATTTCTTTAGATCTTTCTTTCTCTTTAGATTCTTTAGCATCATACCGAATCGAAGCAGCATAATATGTATATAAACCTGATATCTAATACAAATATATAACCCATGACTTAAATTGATATATAAAAGTAATGGATGGCAATTTTAACTAACTAATTATTATATAAGTAGTAAATCTAAGCCGAGTGTGTATGAGTGTCAATAACGCGAAAGTGATCGGTCAAAATGGGATCCGTGATCTCTGCCTGCCCCTCAGTAGGGAATCAGGCTTGATGTGTATTTATAGAATTATTATTAAACCAATACAAGTTTAAGTCCTAGTTTTTATTACCAACAATTCATCTTTGAATATATTACACATATTTTCAATAACATCACATCAAGGAAATGTCAATAATAATGAATCAGTTTATTTTAATCACCGTGAACGACATCTTGTTGACATGTTAGAATCTAATTGACATGCACACATTCATCACAAATCCATTCACATACACTCCAGCACAGAAGTCCTTCATCATGGATTTACATACATTTAGAGTACAGCTTATAATCTCAAGCTTTACAAGTTTGTACTAGAGTTTAAAAATGATATGATACTTATTTATTTAAAATAGCCCATCTTAACACTATTTTAGTGTGGTGCCGATTTGTTACTTCTTATCAAGTTCCGTAATCCATTATATTGTAAAAGGGTGACGTTAGCAGTATCCTTAACCACAATCTGTGTATGCGGAATTGTATGGACATCAATTTTCTTGATCTCTACCTCTTTGAAGTCACACGGATTTATTATGTATGGCTATATAACTTTTCACACAATTGCGTGGAGTGCAAATAAACTACGTATACTTAATGCAAGCCACACCAGTCCAGCAGTGTGTAGATCTGGAGATTACGTAGGTCTAAATGGAGTGCGTGGGTGACTGCATTCGTCCTGTCGCCATGGGATGCGATTGCACTGACGAGATACAGTTTAACTGCTTTTGAATTATATGTATCATTTCTTTAATTAAAGCAACGAAGCGACCCGTGGGTTTAGTAATTAATAATGTAGCAACGATACAGTCCGGTGATAGTTTGACACGTAAAAACGTAACTTACATACGTAAGGTATCATAACTACCCTTATGTGCCTCGTTATAACGCTTAAAGTGTAGGAACTAAATAATACGTTTCTTATCATATAGCTATTAAAGAATAGTAGATCTGTCCCATAGTTCTGTAGGAATCTGTTCTGTAGGAATATATATAATAGTGACTCAATTTTGAATACAGGTTCCGCAATTGAAAATGTTCATGTCTGATGTTACTACAATAAATAAAACATATATAGTAACCGATGGATTTTCAGCCCCTGGCCAATATCAGAATAATGCTGTACAAATCTGATGCCTACACACATGTATCTATACATTTCAAGCTGTTGAACTCTGACTTGCGGCTCAGTGAATCGGCCCCTGATCCTGTTGGTGATCCCGTCGCCCCATGCATATGCACTGAGTAACAACGCTAAGTTATGGACAGTGAAAGCTTCACATTCTGCTGCATGTAAATGTTTCTTGAGCTACGCTTATACGTAGTTCTTATATATATCTAATTGCAGTAGGATAAAGGTAAATAATATCTGATATTAATGTAAGTGGTTTATTTATACTATTACAACACATTATAATGGTTTAAGTTTCAGCGTTGTTTGTGTATACGTATCCTTATTATCTATTTGAATATTCGATACGTGAATAATTTTATTTGGATCGATTTTATTTGAATCGATACAGGTAAATTATGTATTTCAAAGTTACATTTTAATAGGTGTTTCACTCTGAAGATGCCTTCATACTCTACTATATTAAATAGACTTGGCAATTAAGGTATAGTAACTTGTATATAAGCATAGTTTGAAAGCAATCTCCATAGTTAGCGATCGCATCAATAGTGCATTCCAGAGTTAAGCACTAACTTTGCCTTCAAATATGAGGGGTTGGACGTCCATAGTGAAATTCCAGCCAATATTCAATAGAAATGCCAGACATACTAGTACATCATGTAGACATGTTAATAGATTGCCTGGATACTAACTTTCATCAAACAATTGATACGCATACATTTAATGAAATGTGACACGGTACATATGATTTTTTCTGACAAATACTCGTACGTTCAACTTTAGAATACTCTGAAAGCGTCGATACCTAAAATATACGAGTACTCGGTACGGTGAATCCATGAACCATGGGTGAATCACATTGTTTCTCTGATTAAGTGAATGCATTTATTCATAGACCAAATTCTCAATCCACTTATTCAGATTTAACGATCGTACAGGCTTGCTAATATTATTCTCGTAAAATTTATCAAAAATGTTATATATATCAAGCCTAATACACACATATATTTTCATCAGAAGCTTTATTAAACTGATCCTAAATCACTAATCAGTCGTTATAACCCCTATCAGACTTCGTATCACAATATAGCAATAACTGTTGTCGACACTCGCTGTTGTGAACCGTGACAGCGATTTGCTTCGCTTCATGGCTCGTATGTTGAGGGCACGAGCGTCACTCCCAACGCCATTCAAGGCATTAAAGATCCTATATTTCAATTTATTTTGATCAGTCGTATCATATTGGACATACGAAGAGAGATTAGGAACAAGTTATCGACACACCAAGCCTCGGCTTCCATTTTGTGTTTCATTAAACTGTGTTTGTGTTTCAAGTTTCAAAGTTAAATTAAATCAAATAAAGTGAAATAAAATAATTATTGTGCAACCAATAATTTCTCTTTTTTATAAGGGTACTAAAAAGTCATGCTGCGTATAATTACCATCGAATTAATGGTGATTTGAGACATGTGAATCAATCTCGTATTTAATTTTAATAAAACATTGAACTAAATAAGTTAATAAAAGAGTAATAAAAGTTCAAACATAAAGCTTTGTTTAGTTAATATCATACACTTGATCCTGAAATCTATAACAGCCATAAATCAACCCTACACATTGAGTGCTTCTATAAATTACACGCTAGTCCTTGAGTTAAATCACAGGCTTCGAAGTTTGAGTAATGCAAATTCTCACAATAGTCTTCTGTGACTGCTGAATGCAATTGGCAAAGTAGGTCAACTCAAATATTAGGCGGTGCCTTATCATTGGGCCAGCTGTATAAGCATAGTTATTCGCAATAATTGGCAATGGGTTGGCCAATCTCATGAATAGTAATAAAATGTGGACGAATATTGTTTGACTTGAACTTCGCGTGGGTCGAAACGGATTTACCTATAGATACTGATTTATATCTTTATGCCACTGAATTATTTATGCTATTTCGTGAATTGCATACATTATAAATACTTTGGTGTCCTTCATTAAACCCAAACAGTGTAAATATGTGAGGTACTAAAATACATACCTACATATCACGCCTCTACAGATGTATTGGAATATATCATGGATTCCTCTCGATCCGGACTAATAAGTTGTACTTCATTGAAATCCACGAACCTCCTTACACACATTCGACTGTCAATGGTAATGCCAGTATAAAGTTTTTTGCAGTACGTTATCTATCTGGTAAAAATCTATTGAAATAATGCTATCTAAACTTTAAAATGTTAGACGTTCAACGTAAGATAAGCCTCGGTTATGAATCTCCTTATTCATTACCGCTGCTCCACTCTAAGCTGAGGGTGGATTCGAACTTTCCTCATAACGTGAGAGATCGCGTGACTAACAGTGCTTTCGAAACTTGAGCAATTCATATAAATAAACATGAATGAAGCTCTTCTAGAGAACCACTTAGGGATCTGCCTATATTGTTCGTGGAAGTCATTTTTCAGAGAAGTATAGACACTAACTGTAACTAATCAAGCGAATGGAAAATTGCTTCTGTGATAAATATTGTTGTGTAGTTAAATATTGTCAGTGTCATCTAACGATCTTTTGGAAATAAATTAAGTAAAAAATATACAATAGATAAACTCGATTATATTTCGTAGTGTCATTACTTAATTTGAAATCATCATAGTCACAGGAAAACGTTATCATAATTATTAAATAGGACTTCCCACGTAGGTTGGTGATTATTTATGTAATACCATGAGTACAAATGCTACGTACTATTTTTAAGCATAAAATAATTAATAGTGCATAAAGTTCCAGTCTAACTAAGCGAAAATGAATTGCAAAATAAGTACCAAAATAAACTCAGTTGCCACTTAAATATATACTTTAAGACCATTCCACGCTACGACATGAATGAATGACATATACCGCAGCCACAGTATTTCAGTGTTGAACAGTTTGTAACAAATGTCTCCAAGAACAACCGTGTCTCAGACACAATAAAACTGAAGTGAAACGAAACGGTGCAACTCTTAAGAGATATATAACCAATGCTGTCTCCCAAAGGGATTAAATGTGGTGTGCCTATATGAAGAAATCATTTTCAATACACTATATGGACTGTCGCTTCAATAAATAGGAAGCTATGATTTCGAAGGTTTTATAAATATTAGGTTAAATATAATAAAAAATTATATATATAAATATAGTAGTAATAATAGCAATCCCATTTAAGTAGTTGAAAAGACTTAATTTAATTTCATAAAATACAGATTATTTTATCACGATTAACGACAAAGGAAATGATATAAAAAGACAAAGCCCATTTTTTTCTGTCTGTCTGCCTCAAGGTATCTGTCATTTCTATGAAGTATTTTTTTCAAATTCAAATCTACTTAATTTGTTGGTTTTCATGAAGAATACTATTTTTCGTTTCGTTCGTTAATAATTTTAGCCGATTAATAATATAGTGTTGCATTCATCATAATATGCTATTACATAATAAGTTACCATGAAAAAAGCAGTAATAAACCTATATCATTCTTGATAAGCTTCATTTATTGCAAAAGTTAAACTTAACTATTATTTCATAAATATAATTAAAAAGTTTGTTATTTTACGCTGACATTCTCTAAATATCCCCAATAATGAAGCATAGCCTGAATGCTTAACTTCTTCAAATCACAATTCATAATTGTTCACACATGAATAGTCGTAACCATAACACATTTTACACGTTTTTTGCTTAATCTAAATTCTTATTGCATGTTCGTGCAAATGTGTTGCTGAATTTGCTTCCTTTGTTGCTGGGTTTTTTATCAACAATTTTTGTGAATTGGTGTCCAAACATTTATTGTTCTGTGCGTTTTATCCATCACAACTAATCATTTCAATGAAGAAAATCCCAATAGTACTTAGTTATTATAACATGTAATATGTCAAGAATGCACTGTTTTTTACAGGTAGTTTGTATGGCATAGAGAAAACTCGGTTATATTGTATTCTATATACTTCAAAGTAAATGTATACACACATATTTTATGTTCTAAGTAAATATTTTTGAATACTTTTTATTATATTTAAGTTATTAAATTATGTTTAAGATCGTGCATACAGTGTTCGTACTTTAATTATTTGCAATAGACATTTCTTCTTTCTTCACCCAATATAATTTTTGATAATCGTATTTAAATTTAATCCAAACAATGAAAACGTACTCTTAGTACAAGAAAGTGTTCCAGTAGCATTTCTCCAGTTCTAAAAAACATCGGCAGTGCACCGGCAAAGTTTTAATGGACTGTTGGCAGATAAACTCCTGTTACCGCTATTTGCGACCACTTCTGCAACATCTGGGAGGCGCTTAATTATGCCTCGCTTACACTTTAGTACTGGCCAGGGAGGAAACTACTGAACAATGTTATAATATTATATAGTTTTTTACTATGACGTGTTATGATATTTACTGACATTGAAACGAAATATGTTATTGCGAAAATTTTGTGTCTGCCTTTATTGGTGTTGGAGATGACTGTGGGGTGAAATGTGCCCTTTGAAAAATTAACACCATTTGCAAAGGCATTGTTGGTGCCCGCTTATTTTGATATTATATTCGATATAATTTGGCAAAAGGTGACTTGAAGATATAATAATATAAACTTTATTAGAAAGATGTAATACCTATCAAGAAATCCAGGTTCAGGCAAATTCAGGTTTTAAGCTACTCTGCCGGGTTCAATGTAGGTCTTACATTAACATTTATTATGTAGATACATAAATTACCGCTAATCTAAGCACATAAATGATAATACTGACCACTCTCACATTAAAATCTTTGCTTAGTTTGCATGCAACAAAGTAGCATTCAAATGCAAGACACGACAAAGTTAAGATCTCAATAAGTTCTTTGTCAGCGTATGGCAACAAAACTAAATACACTGTGTCATTAAAAATGTAAGCAACCGGAAAAAGAATAAACGCTACACATCACGTCAATCTTAATTTTGGAGAGCAAGCAGAGATCATGGATCCTCACTTTCATAATAAATATAAAAATAAGACGTATTAATGTTATTAAACAATAATATTCGTTAGAAGAAGGCATTCATAGAAATAGTTCATCCATACAAATGACGTCTGTTTCCTTACAGAGAGGTAGGCAGTGACTACGGATCCCACTAACCCGATCCTGACAAATTACTTTCGTTTCATTGACACTCCAGCACTCACAGAGAACTAGAATACATAAAGGTATACTAATAATTTTTAAACGATAAATTACTAAAGCCATAGTACGGATAAGTTTATGATTACTTTTATAAACATATCGTCGGAATAGCAATGCACGATAAGAGTTTGATTCGATATACCTCTCCTTATCACCTGGCTTATCTGTGCAAATCTATTTTATCAAGTCAACGACCCTTAGTGTTTTTTTCTCTTTAAAATTTCTAAATGAGACGTAGTGTTGTATGTGTTTATTTAACCCTCATTTAAGGACTTACACTCATTTAAGGATTTGGAAATATTCTCTATTTATTGTATATAACAAAGTTAATTGTCAAAGAATAACAATTCTACTTTAACTTAACCGTCTCAACATTCCAAAAATAATACTTATAACATATTTTTTAGCCTTAAACAGTAATCTGTTTGATGCAATCAGTGTTGAATAATTACAATCCACAATGAGCTTCATGCTAATTTAGACAGTTAAAACAGTAAAAGTTTGCATAAAATATTCAACTCACTTGACCGAGTGGCAATTAAGTTTATATTTGGTGAAAAAGGAACATGTTCTCGAGTTGAATCACACTCTGAGCGCAGTGGAGCGGAAATGCCAGGCACTGCTCGGACTTGCTTTATTGGATTAAAGAGTTCTTATTTAGGGGCATCCTTATATTGCTGCTATTACGTTTATTGGTAGTATTTAGAAACAAGGATGACTCCAACACGAATGGAACGGAGGTAATTGGGTGTCTATTTCGAATATAACTGTTCGCGACATTCTATCTGATACATTATAACGTTATTTCAGGGTACCTAAAAGTTCGTGGAATTCTATCCAATACATTATAACATTTTTCAGGGTACCTAAAAAGATTTTTACATTAAATACGTAGAAATAATCAATTACTCTTTTCCAATAAGCAATCTTATGAAAGAAATTTTACAAAAGCTTAATTTCTAAAGTGTTTGTCTATTCCTAGATGCCTATTACCAATACTTCCACAGATAACCTCGTGAAATCTCCTCGAAGTACCCACCTTTCATTTCCGCGAACGTGAGCTTTCCTCAGCACCATGTCAGCTGATTAGCAGGAACCGTATAAATGGAGAGTGATTTATAAAATTTTCGACGCCCGCCGTCGAAACGTGGAAGTGAGCTCGGCTTATGCAAGATCAGGCGTCGACTGTTTGTTTACACAGATACGGCCAGAAGGATTAACAAAATAAAATCTTACTTATTTATCACCATTACAAGTAAGAAAACTTACAAGGAAATATATAGTTATTAATAAATCAAGGAAAATTAAATTGTGGCACTAAAACATTAAGGAATAAAATAAATAATAAAATAAATAATAATAAATATTTATCTAACATTAAATTAACATAAATTCCAATAAACAAATTGTATTTATATAAATTAATTTATTTCAGAGAAATGATATTTATAACACGAATTTACCACGTTTATGGATAACAGCAAAATATGCAATAATAAATAGCACATTCAGACACTTTTTTGTAATACGCTAACTTTCTGACTGAACCAAACCGTAATGTTTATCTCCGAGATTTATCTGTCTTGATTGTTGTCTGAGATGCAAAGATAAGAGATTGCAAAAGCAGGTCAATTACGGACCTATATTTATCGAGCTATAAAGGTGAATTATCAGGAGTTCGTGAACTGAAAAAGTTCATGTTTTTAATTTGCATACACACGCGATGTACGCCGCTCTATTTTCATCGTTACGTAATCCTAGTTTTCATTTGGTGGTAAATAGTACGGTTAGATGTAATGAAACATCAAAAAGTTCCGAACGGGGATTGATTGTATTAGAACTCATTAATAGACATTATCAACTTAATGAACTGGTAACCAATCAAAATAGTGATATGAGTAAATACTTATAAATACCAGACGCTCGTTTCTCTATAGAATAATAGATATGGATGTAAAGATTTATTTATCTTGAATAATGCTTATAAAACACAACAAATCGATCGATTGTTTTCATTTAAATTTTAATTAAAAATCTTGTATAATATTATCCTTGTACTTAACAAATTCTTGTGATGTCACAAAATGCCATTAACATTACATATTCATCAATATTAAGTCAGGCAATGCTGACTTTCTATCAAGAACTTGTCAAAACTTTTGATCGGGATCACGTCATGTTAAGCACATTCATAAGTAATTTCATCTGTTAGCAAGATTAATAAAACATAATTTGCGGTATAAAACTGACATTATGGTATATAATACTTTACATATACACTTCATAAACCCAACTAATAAGATAGCATATTTAACTGAAATCATATAGTCACTTGCTCCGTTTTTATTTTATAACGCTTCGTTGAATCTTAATGTCAGGAATCAGTAATTACTAAACTCGAAAAGGATGTCCGTCATTATAGACTTATGGCTTGAAGTAAATGGACTACTGTAAAATAAAATACCTCTTAGTCTCTATATTACTTAGTAACAGATTGCAAAAAGGCTTATGAAGTACCTATGTATTGACGTAATGATTTCGGTAATCTGGATAAGGTTTCGGGGATCCAAATCTTTTTGTTATGTTTACATTATTTTTAGTTAAAGCTAAGATATAAGGGAACTAAGCCTAACAAAAACATAACTTATATTTAAAAAAAAGTTAAGATGGGAAATGATGTTCTTTGTAAGGGTAATAATATTGTAACTAAATAATAATTGTACTCGTAATATTGTATATTTAGCTCAATACTCATTTTATCTCTAACATAACGCTGTGTCTTATTGTACTGATCAATCATAGGGAAGCACAATATGTAATTTTATGCAGATATGTCTTACGTTTGTCACGCACATACATTCATATTTTTTCTTGGACATTTCTAATTACCAGTTCCATTGAGAAGAATTCGCTGATTATGCTTTGACCTAGTTAGGTGAACGATTTCTTTGTATTGCATGTCGTTAGGCCATTAGAAACACATGTAGAGCTATGTATGTTTGTTGAATAATAAATGATAACGTTTAATTGTTAGAGAATGTATACAGGAATATAATAGTTATCATAGATATGGATTATGACTCAACGAAACCCGATATTTCTGCTTATATATGACATAGGGTATATCATTTCTCAAAAGTTCTGTCCCTTTCGGACGTGAATGTATTTCTATGTAGGTATGTAGATATGGGGGTTAATTCGATTTTTTTCCCTCAGTGTTATCCTATTATATATTTGGCAATATTTTATAAAATCTCACATCTTAGTTTTCAAGCTAAAGATTCTTTGGAATCTTACGTTTTCTACAACCATTCATATATGAGAATATAGATAGGTTTCACTCCCATTTGATTATTTAAAATTATTATCACTTCTTGTGTAGTTCTTCTTCACAGTAAAATATTGTAGAAACAACATAGCAACTTATTCTATCTACTATATAATGAGTCTTCATATATCACAACTGCTACCTCCATGTAGTCTGAAAACTTTGTATCATGCGTGTGATTGACAATGTCTAACAATGGAAACCCCGTGTTTCAGTGCAAGTGAACACGAACAATGATTCCAAAGACATTATAGATGATTTGAACGTAGAATGACTTGTGTATCATTAATTTCTGTGTTGAGAAAACATATATGTCTATGTTTATATGTTTATTCAAACGCGAGCACACCCGTTCAAAGGTTTATTTGAAATCGATATATAATGCGGTAAAGTTTCGGTTAGTTAGGTTTACCATTTTGTGATTCAATTTTGATATACACATATCTTTTCACGAAGGCAGAGTTTACAATTACATAAAGCAGACATCACTTAATTTGAAGAATATTTAGGATCATTGTAAATTTCTCATAATTTAGCCAACTTCATAACTGCGTCTTAATAAGAAAACTTTTACGACAAACTTTTCATATTTTTCCCATTAATTAAATGATATTTTAGTGTACTTCAGTCACACACAATGATCATCAAAATGTTATATACCTAAACAGACATATATTTTATCAGTTTATTCAACTTTCTGAAGCGGCCACTGAGGTAATAACAAAGTGCAATTGAGACCAATAAAAATGCAATTTGCTTCATGAATCGGCTCTATGCAGTGCCTTTACCATTTTATGATGACGGGCACTTAAATAGTGTTGTAAATTGATAAATGACAGTCATATTGCAATAGCTAATGGATTTAAAACCTAATTTATGAAATCATTATACTTGTACATATAGTTAAAAATATTATTTATGAGTCAATCTGCATAAATTTATTTCAAAAGATTTGGATTTATGACTCTTTGGATCTTTTTGTTACAAACCTTTTTCGAGAATTGTTATGGTAGATACTCGTAGTTATTATTACGGGCTTTAGAAGTACATACATAATACATTGTAAAAATAATATAAATAAATAAAAGTTAAATATAAACTTTAAAGTAATATATGTAAATAAATAAGACTTAATAATATACTACAAATTTTATATTTCCCTCTTTAGTGGCACGGATGGTATGTGTTTGTACATACGTAATAAACACTGACATCAGTTTACAACATTGTAGAAACAAGAACAGCCATTCAGCCATTACCCTGATTAAAAGATAGGAGCTCGATAGTGAATGAATTGACGACATTATTCCGTGTCATTAACAGTGTGTCGTTTGACCTCCTTTTTACGATTGTATGATAAAGCTCCATGGGACTGCTCCATTAACCTTCGATTTGAGAACACAATACGTGGAGTACAAACTGAAGTATATGGGATGATGGGTAAATGAATTGACTATGGGAATATGGGGAAAATAACGAAAGTTTAGTTTTAATATAATATACGGATTAACTGTTCTATTGATTTATTAGTTAATGATAAACGAACCTTAATTCGTTTATTAGTTTTAATAGCCACAATGCGATGCTGGTTTTGCTGTCCTTGGCTGGTGTCCATGAGTGCTTAGCGATTAATACTTGCCAATAATTTAAAGAGAAATAAACGTGAATAGTCTGTATATATACGCATTTAGTTACTTGTTCATCCTGTATAACAGTTCATTGACATTGATTATATTGCTCATAAGGTGAATATTGATAAAATGTTAATACATGACAACGAATGCACTTTATACTGCAATAACAACAATTGTAGTAAAAACAGTAGTCTACATCGCAGCGATGTTAATTGCTTGATATGTTACTATAAGTAAACTTACATTTAATCAAAGTATGACGAGCAGTTTGGATGTTTTTGGAGCTAAACTATTTTAACAGGATTCCAAAAATGAGACTCAGTCTGTAGTATTATATTATCTGTGACTCAGTGATCTTAGCCTACCCCTCGGTCACGTATGTATAAATTAAACCAACCTGTTATACAGATGTCGCCGTCTCCTCAAGTGCTTGGTGACAGCTCTTCTCCTGTCCTCACTTGCGGCTGTGAGCTCCAGATTCCTGGCCTCTACATTTCTGGCACTTTCCAGCAATATTGCTGTGTACTTAGTTATGCTCAACATTGTGACGTCACGAAACAAAACACTGAATAACTTGCACTGATACTTCGATTATTTATTTAACTGTCACATTCCTATGTTTTCTGTTGACACAAATATTTATTATATTTTCTTTTACACTATATTCTTACTCACATTATATTAAATAATAGTATTAAGTATGTAGAATGTCAAGTAGAATTATGTGGTGAAAGGTGGGTTCGATAGGCCTATAAATGAACAATGGAATATCTAAGATGGTTACTGACTACTTTATAAGAAATAATGGTTATAAAGGTTTGCTATATTTATGTTGTATCTTACAATAAGCAGTCAACCTACCGGATACACAGTGACTGGCCACCTACGAACTTGTGATTACTGTGAAGTGATACTAAAAAACGTTATGACTAACAGGCATGATGAAGGAGGGTGTATATTAAAAGTATCCATAACTTCCAAGTGTCTATAAGTATACGTTAACGTACAGATTCTTACTGAATGAAATGTTCTACAGTTGTATTATTTAAATAAAAAGTACACTATCTTACACTACAGTTATTTTTTTCAATAGAAATAATAAAAGCCGTAAGTGTCTAGTATCAAATTATCAAATACTTAACAATCATAAGAAGAACGCCAACAGCGATTTTATTTTAAATTCTCAAGAAACAGAACATAGCTTCCAGTGTATCCAGTAATCGTTTAGCTCAAGGCTCCGAGTAGTAGGAAGTTCAGATATCTACAAGTAAACAATATTCGCTGTAGGGTAAATTACTTCGTTTTTATGCCACCGTAAAGTGCAGACCTTTAAGATGCTATTGTCAGACAACAAACCGAGTTTTACAGAGGTCGTTGTGCTCCATTTGTTCAGGGAATTGGTGCAAATTTTGTATATATAAAGAAGTAGTTATACATATATATTCACGTCCTTAAATCCCTTTCGGGTGGACAAAACCTCGAAGATAAAATGTATCCTATGTCACTTATCAGCATGAATATTGGAGATGTGATGTCATAATGGAACATTGGTATACTACAACATGGTGGAATGAGTGGCAGCTATTTTTTTACGTCCCAGACTAGCACAGGATCTCGGAAAGTTATTCTTAAAAAAATCATTAGGCACATTCCACGTGTCTCTTAAAGTACTGTATTTCATAAGAAAAAAATATAGCTCAGTTAGGTATATACTTTATGCGTAGTCTAAACCAAAACCCACGACCATACATTCCAAACTGCATACATGAACCAATACGCCCTAGGGTTCATAATTGCACATAAATATTCATTAAAATGTATATTTTACTGCCAGAAGATAATTGGTGCACTGTGCAATAGAGGAAGTCTTTCGATCCACTTTGAGTTCAACTTAAATCAATTTATCTCCGTCATAAAAGCGATAAATAAATTGGATTTACGAAGGATCTACAAGGATTTACAGTCACCAGAGTCAACTAATTTACTTTCAAGTGTTCATAGACTAGGATCCTTACGCATATACTTCGTTTCTGTTCAAGATAGACCGCTATCATACCACTGATAAATGTAAAATCATTATATAAATATCACTATAGTAAATCTATGCAACTCCGTACACTAATTTGTGGTTACAATTTATATTATAGCATCTAATGTCTTATATTGCATAATTCTTAATTAAAATAGTTTCACTAAAAAACACACCTGTGTCCTAAAAAAGGTTGCATATTTTAATAACTTTAGCACAAGCAGTATATCAAAAAAGTCATAAATCTTAATAGTAAAAGCTGTTACATCATGTTTACCTCAAACATTTACAGAGCTAGTAATCGCTTTTGAGATTGCAAGACACTCGAAGCAAGTTGCGTGCGTCTAACGAAATTTCCGTTTTATCTCATACGGGCTTAGATAAGGTGCTTCAATTCGACTGTTTGCCATCACGTCATATGTGGTAACATGTGGAACCATAAATCCTTTTTCATACAATCTCTCACATTCTTTTTTATTGTGTCAACGGCCTTTAGTACAAAACTAAAATCACAATGTCTCCAGTCACCATTGGGCAACTGCAATATGTACTAACGGTAGGTATTGATAATATAGACATACTGACAATTAATCTTTGCAGGGTAGTTAGAGGTTCAAACGTCCATCTCCTTGCAAAGCCTGAACATAAATTTATTTATTAATTATTATTATTAATTAGATTTTTGATTATATTATTACATTTATTTGATATAACGATATTTATTTCTAGTTAGTTCTATACGTACTTACATACTTAGATTATAGACTATCGAATGACTTATTACTTAACGCACGGTATTCAGCTTAACTGCCCACTTATAAGAATTTCAATGGCTATAACAATGGAAATGCTTATGTATCATTGTGATTTAATTAAACATGTTACGAGCATTTAATTGTCTCACGTACCTGTCAGTTGCAATAACTAACTTCTTCTTGACAGTTGTTTATCGGAATAATATTCATTTGGATTTTTATTGGTTATCCGTGTTGCTGATATAACATTAAAAAGTAACATCTAATAATTACAGTAATATAATTATTCTATGTATTTTTACAACAACCGATAAAGATAAAGTAATGCACGCTATTTACGGAAAGACTGCAGATCGTGTTTCTGTTGTCACGTTAACATTTATTTTCTCACCTTTTAAACACATAATTCTTAATTCGTGACATTTCCATGTTTGTGGAGCTATAAATTACTATGTAAATACGACATTTATCAGACCACAAAGAATGTCGCATTGTTCTATAAATGCTTACAGGTTGATTGGTTTAATTATTGGAAATTGGTCGCGCGGGTGCTTTTTATCAGAAATCTTACGACGTGTTTTCACGCATGCTGTAAGGTAGGTAAAGAAGTACTTGAAATATTGTACCTTTTAATAAAATAATTACAGACCAAAACAGAAATTGTGAATTAGGTAAAGTAAAACCGGGAAATTGTGATCTCTGTATATTCGTAAACAACTAAGAATCTATGATAAATATACTCGCACGCATGATCTGTATGAATTCTAATTATTTATAGTATAGATTAAAAATCATGAAAATAAGACTTGGACTGCAAATCATAATACACTCTATCTCATAAACAATATTCTAGATATTACTTAGGCCTTATCGGAAAAAAGTGAAGGCCAGATCAATCACATCATAACAGATAAAGTGAAAGACCTTTTACAAGAAATGTATAAAGATATCTTTATTAAAATCATGGCCAACGTAATTATCACCTTAATAGGCATTCATGAATGGTTCACTCAATAAACTTTAGTGGTTATTCACCTAGCAAAACCACGTATAAAATCACAGTCATTTGTGAACGGCTAAGCAAATACACCTTGTTCAATCTCGAACATCAAAGACGAATTTTGAGTATGAGTAATCTCATGAAGCCGATACACAAATCGTAAATAAAAACTTGATGTAACATTTCCAAATACAGCGTGTAACATAATCGTGAGTAATACGATCAACACAATATGATTACGTCTACCATAGCTCTTGGAGGCTTGTGACCACCCAACGAAGATTGAAGGCTTCTATAAGTGATTGTGAGCGAGATAATATCAGGAACCACTTGAATACGATGTGTAATCTTAACGCTTCCGTGAAGGATAAGTAGTAAACATAATCTTATTGAATAATATTTTGGTAAGGATGAACATCGTGAGGAACCTACCATACTGATATTACCTATGTCAAAAAGAGTACCTGTGATCTCCACCCATCATCTTGGGTACTGATGCTGTTCAATAATGGCTATAGATTGATTCGTAGTGATTCAAGGCTCTGACTATACCAAAGCTATACCAGCAATTAACCGTCAGTGTATATGTATGAACAATAGGTGAGACTATCACAATAATATAAAATTTTAATTTGTAAAGTATAATACGGAATTAATAAGACAATCATGTAGGACATTTTGTTTAATCAAGGAATTACGTCAGATGTCATTTAAATTCGGTTTTTATTACTTTTAACAATAAGCGCCGAGTTTTATTTCTTTTATCAAACTTTAATCAGTCACCGCATAACCAATGCACTTAAGATGGTACGCGGGAGATTTTAGGAATTCATTTTATCCTGATCTTAGAGAACTAATTCTATATTATAGTGACATCCTTGCACCTGGTCCTATATCCTAGACAACAGTACATTATGTACTTCTAATATCACCCTCCTTCAATATTACGCCTATTCGTTCACTATACTTCATACTTCTTAATACCATAAAGAGTATTGTAAATGTACTTGAGTAAGTCAATATTCAAGTAAGACGTAACGACAACATCAATATCAATTTCGGGATGAGTAAGAGGGCAATTGATGGAATGGATGTGATGTTAATGACCTAAGTGTTCATCTTTTGGGACAGCCACTGTGATTTGATTGAAACGTTGACTAATACTGCTGTGAGTTGATGTTGACGTTGATTTATTACTAAATTATAATCAGGTGTTTTTTGACAGGCGAAAGAATATTTGTTAAAATGTATTACATTTTAATGTAAGCGTATGTATAGGAGATGTATGGAACTTAATTAATCGAAAATGATTAATTTCAGGATAGAGACAAATGGGAATCCGTAATCTCTATCTAGCTCTCTGTAGATAAACGGGGGTTATATATATATGAATGTATACTACTAAGATACATGTCAAAATGTAATTGTTATGAAACAATATGGGTCGACTACTTCTTATTACTGCTTATCAATGACGACGATAACTCTTTGTTTTTGAGTTTCATTTATTTGTGTTACCTATATCAATTATTTACTTTCGATATTAGACTGAACTCTGTTCATCTATTTGTATCAACACTAGTACTTATAGTAAATAAATACTGGTGTAGCATATATTTTAACTATTAAATTCGTAAATCACCTTAATTCGATTAAATCTATCACACACAACACACTTTTCACTAATGCTATTTATACCGTAATTTAAGCGAAACTGATGACAAAACTATTGCGTTTCAATCCACAATCCAGTACAAACGCAAGGCAGGCACTTTTTAATGCGATAAATCGTAATTCCAGCGGAATTTCGTAGAGTCGCGCACGCGATCGCTACCCGATGGTCCGATCGGCGCCAGCGATGTCCGCGCACTGACACCGAGTGCCGGCCGCGCACTTCACAGGACCAACTCAATTTGAAATTGGAAACAAGATGCGATTCGTTTGTTTTTTTCTTCTTCCTTGCACAGACCAAAGAGGTTAAGCACCTCTATCCAAAACAAACAAACTCCTTACTCGTGAATTGTTGCCATTGCGTTTACCGTTTGAATTTTCGAGTTTCAACTGTTGATTAGAGACGAGTTTAAGCTAATTTTAGTAGCCATGTTTTTGCAGCTTCTGTTACAAGGATAAAAAGAGACAAACCTTTTATGGGTACTCAAAAAGGCTCAGACTTTCCGTTTCAAAGGGACCGAGTGGGACAGACAGGTTTAAAAGGAGTAAAGTTAACTGGACATGACCATTTATGGTCTGCGAATCCTCTCGAGTCGTGTTGCAAAAAATGTCAGCAGACAAGGGATACTCATTGCATAGAATAGCCGCTTTGCGTTCCTTTGAAAGTAAAAATAGATCAGATAAAATTAAACGTATCGTTCCATATTAACTCTATACTGCAGGGACGAAGTATTAAGCGTATCAAATTATTTGTTTATTTTGATACTAGTGCTGTTTCAATATGACAAGAGTACTTACCAGAACGAGATATGCTATCACTTTAAGAATTTAGTTTCAGCTAAAATGAAAGTAAGAGAAAATTGTGTTGAAATGTTAGGAAGTAAGTACTCGTACATGTAGAAACAATAGTGAAGTAACTATTTAATCCTTTTTCATTGTCATAAAAATTTATAGTTCATCTTAGTCTTTTGCTAAATGTGACGTGCAAAGCTTTGTAAGCCTTACCTTGGAGAATATTATAGGGCTAGATAAATTTAATCGGCAATGGGCTAGCAACCATTCGCTATAAATACATCACAATCCCGATATTTAACTTAACCAAGATTCTTTCCACTTCATTAGTTATATAAGCTCTTACTTATATGCATGTATGTTTAACCCGTTAAGCAACCCAACATAATTTCCTTATTCAAATTTTTCATCTATTTTAATCTGACACACAGTTTAATTACATTCCCTACGCTATGAATACAGATGACTGCATTTAGAACGCTTAGCATACTCTTTGAATAAATTATTGCATCATAGTCTAGTAGGTATCTAGACTGGTTCTGATTTACGGGACTGAAGGTGCCTCGAGATAAAGAGCTACTGTACCATGACATAAGCCTGCTATCTGTCAAGATGACGTCTGTTACATGTCAGATGTCATGGGCCTTGACAGGTCGTGAGAAGTTGACAAGTTTTTGACCAACCAAATAAGGTGACCATTCAATTGTTTTTTTGCGCTGCACGTAATCTGTATTAATAGATAAATGAGTTCATTTGCGGACTGTATAATTGTTTAAGTTGCTTCAAGGTTCAGTCTATATTGAGGATAAGAGACAGGATATGGTTAGACCCAATAACTATGGAAAATAATACAATGGACATCCTGAATGTAAAAAAAGCTAACTGGTTACCGTTCTTCCTGGCATGATGTAAAAAGACGAAAAAGGGACATGGGGTTAATGGAATCTATTAGGCCATAGAATATTCCAAATGACATCACAATATTCATGCTAAAAAGTGACCTAGTACCTATACCCCTAAAGAAATTAAAGGTAGTAAATGTATAGCTCTTAATTTCATAGACAATTAATTATCACTTGGAACAAAACCAAGAATAAAAAGGAACCTTAATTTGCCCTAAAAATCTTATGAAATGAAAACGGTTCTTTTGTTCCACTTGAAACTTTTAAATGAGGCTTTGGGACGCCTTCCAGTTATGATTTAATTAAACGTCGGATGAATTATGTTCACTTAATGTTCGTTACTGGTTTTTTTATACGTAATGGCGCAGAAAATTAATAGATCCTGCGAAAAAATATTGAATAGTATAAAAAATTTACTCCATAAGAAGAATAATGTAAAATAGGCATATTTAAATATACCTAATAATAATTCATAAATACTCAATAATGGTTAAATTAACAAATATAGACTTACTTTACTTCTTCACATACAAGTATAATTATGTACAGAAGTTATTTTGATATACAAATGAGAATTTAAACACTCACAGAAATATATCATGAACAAGCAATTTCTATGTCACACATACAAGCAATATATTTATATTAAATACTCTCATACAGCATATTACTTTATTTTTTATTTAAACTATTTTTATGATAAAGTTCAGATACCACATACAATAAGTATTTATTTTTTCATCGTTCACAAGATGTTATCTTTTCCTACAAAAGCTCGAGTATTGTGCCCATGTTTTACTTATTTAGTATGTAGTGTGTGTCTGTATAATACAAATTGGCTGAACGTGAACCGTGTGTCCTTTGGAAAACTTCCTGTTTATCCAACAATGGCACAATATGTATTAATCACGGCTGAATTTGAGAAAACATATTTGTTTCTTAATATCGTTTATGGCTTTGGACAGTGGTTTTATGCCACTACTAGTTTCCGGGTAATAAATCGTAACTACTTAATGGGAATTACGATGGTTGACAATAAGAATAGCATAGTTATATAAGGAAAAAATACTTCACTCATTTGTTTAAGTCATGATAATTCAATTACACATTCTAATAGATTTCGTAATTTTCATTGTTGTGCAGAATTATTATAGTAAATTAAGATTCTTAATAACAAGCTAGAACTTGCTGGTCCTGAGCTAGCTGAGGCCGCTTCACTGAATTTTATAAGTATTCTTCTATACAATTCACAAGGATGTACAATATAATAAAGCCAATATCGGAGTCTAGAAAATGGAATTCTCATACAGTTGAAGCCAATTCGATTTAAAGATCGAATAAAATTTCGATTGAGTTCCCGTTTCCATGAAATTATATACTGTCGAGCAATCGATAGTTGGAAGACTTTATTGAGGTCTTGAGGTGATGCGGTATTGAATCAACGTTTTTGAAAGGCGATTCTCTAACTTGTTTGGTTGTCGTTGAGTAAAAGCAGCGCCGACAAAACAAATAAAAAAAGATCCTATTATTATCTTAGGTATATACTGTGTTAATCCTAGTTATAAGGGGTATTGTATGTATTCAATTCGTTTTAATATGGTACCATTACAATAACGATTATTACTAAAAGAGTTTATATTTTTTGTATTGCTAGGTGTAGGTGTGAACTGCTCCGAAATTTACATGAATAAAAGTTACCATCACACAAAATGGCATAATATTGTCTGCTAGAGCCTTTGCAACTTAAAAACTAGCACTTATAAATTCTCTTCATCCTAATAATAATTGTTAAACGTTGAGTATACGCTTTGTATGAGAATAAACTACTGTGGTATGCCAAGGAGAGCGTGTGAATCAATCATCATATATCAAGTTAAAAAGTAGGTTTTTTTCTGACGATGACATCAGAAATTTATAACATACGTATTAACTATTATTTTTTCAACCTGGGTTACTATGTCAACAATTTGTTAAGATTATTAGAATGGAAATATTTTTTAACAACAAAACAGTACATTGTTATTACTTGTTCGCTACTGATACTTATTATTGCATTTTACTAATAATAATGTAATACTTGGAGTATATAATAATTTACATATTCAGCTATTTCGCCTCTATACGAATATGTATAACCTTAAGTTCACAACAAATTTAGTATTGTTACTTTAAGACAGTCAGGAAAGAATTACAAATACAAAACCTTATTTTACACAACAAGATAGTGTAGCCTTTCGCAATTACTCTTTCGAGATCCCATCAAAAACACCTTTTGAACTTAACTCTCTGCAAATGGCGTCAGGGAAGTACTTACAGTAGAGAACATCATTACAGACAACCTTTTAATATGACCTAGAGTATGTTGGTATTAAATACTCGTACCTTCTTGTGTGGGCCGCATTTATTTATATCTGTTGTTGTCCAGAGGAGTCGATGATTCAGCGACGTTTATGGCAAGAGGTACCTGAGCGACAGAATACGTATTCAAATTAAGAATGCGTTAACAATATCGACTTTCAACGGGAATGAAATGGAATGTAAGTAGTTGCCTTTTTCAAGCAATGTGTTAGAAGGAGAGAACTTTCCCTGCATATTTTATATGATAGGCTGCTATCTTTAATGTTTCTAATTTCCTTACATGTATGAGTCCAAACTACAAGCTAAAGGAAATATAAGATATTTGTCATTTTATTCGCCTGTTCCGTTATTACAGCTTTCTTATGTATTTTACTATGAATGAACTAAAGGGACCTTTACATATATGTATCTCCTATCGACGTACTCATAATGTATTTGTACATTTATAACGTCATAATTGATGCCTCACCTCACTGACAGCGGCTTTCCGCATAAGCTCAATGTAATTACGGCCGCAAAGGCGAACTTTACATTTTCAGATAAAGTGTACTTTGAAGTGATATAACTTCATAATAAAATAGTGGTTCATGTATTAGAATGACATTCACGTGCTTAAATCACTTTCAGGGTGGACAGTTATTCGGAAACTAATAACGTCCTTATTTTAGCATTAGTAATGGTATCGTGATGTCATTAATGTGAAATATTTGGTGATCATCTTATCATCCCCATTGCAAACATCTAAAAAAAAATTAATAATATACCATTAATTACCATTTGTTGTTACCATTGATAAATGAATTTCTTTCACAGAACATATTCATGATTAGCTTCCCACGCCGAGCACAAGCAATAACATAATACAAGAAAACAAATGTAGGAAAACAACAAGAAAACTTGCTTCAATAAATAATGTCCCTAATCTTTATGCCGTGCACACTCAACTTGTAGGAAGTTCCTTCGTTACTGCACTGCGGTGAAAATCAAACAGACTAAGTAAACATTCCTTATTAATTTTGAGAATAAAGCATTGTATTCCATACTATTTTACCTTTTACTATATTTTACAGTCTCTAACGTAAGCAAAGTTATAGGATTGGTTAGGTAGTGATTTAAAGGACATATGTTGACTCTAATTTATTTTGGACTAAGTTAAACTATATGATATGTGAATTAAATTTTTTTTTACTCCTATTTATATTCGATTTTTGTTAGTATATGTGTTTAAGGTGTATAATAACAATCGAGTCATACAAAAAAAAATTATATTAAAACTGATTGGGTAAAATATTTTGCTACAATTTACGTTCTATAAATCTATCTACCGTTTCAAAAACGATATATACGTGAGGCTGTGTATGTAGCTTAGAATGTAAGCAACCATGGAGGTTGTTACAGAAAGAAGGCGCACGTGGTATTGCGGCCTCCTTGCTCCAACTCTGATGTGATTAATTTCCTTTTAGATCGCTTTGGACGCGTGATAGACGCTTCTTGCTTTGTTGCTTAGGGTTGAGTTGTTGTTTTTATATTTTACCTTCTATTTGTCCTTGTACATAGAACTATTGCCTGATAAACACTTTTTCACATTACTCGTGAATCAAATGCACCTACCGATGCTGTTTAATTATTATCATATCTTAATGAAGCACGTGCATGACATCTTAGTTTAGATTACCTACAAGTTCCCTATCTTTAGTTCAGAGTGAAATAAATTAAAATTCTTCCATAGAAATAGTATACGGTTTTTTTCTTATTTTTTTATACACAGGTAATATTTTTTTACTAAATTTAATTAATGAAATAATGTTCACTACTGTATTACACTTACACAATATTCAGTTCGTCACTAAAACAAATTGTTACCATATTCTAAGTACAAGCAAACAGTGACCCTAAAGTTAGGTTCTTATTTGAGACATAAATAATGCATCAAGAGTCAGGAGAGGCAGCCTCCCGTGTGATCTCTGAAACAAGCAAAGCTTACAAAGGGGACTTTGGTCACTTACAACACGCCTTCCTTGATTTTTACAACCATTTTTCGTAAAGGAAATTTAGTTGTAATTGCATTAAGAAACTGGGGTAATGAGTAAACAAGTTCGAAGATATTGGAGTGATTTATATTATTTCAGAACTCATTAGAATTATATTTTGAAGGAAACTTTCCGGTATGATAAATATAAATAACGTAACTTCTCAATACTTTGAATAGGTAATAAATTAAAAAAGTATAAATAAAAATACACTATTTTCTATCTACTGTTTAACCATACAAAGTCCTGACTAAAAGGCTACCAGAATTCGATACGAATGTAATGTATATATAAGTAAGTCTAGTGTAAGTCTACATTACTCTCCTATAACAAATTGCGGTCTATCCTAATCCTATTTCGTACTGGCACCAATAAGTTTCACCGTTCCAGAACCTTAACTTAAGAAGGAGGTTCGTTTATCCCTACGTTTTACACCTTGCATTTCCTACGAAGCCTGCAGCCATAAAGTATCTACGTGTACCTCAGAGGTACCTCAGAGGGGAGGTAGGTGATCAAATATTAATATGGGATGTACGAGCAGGAACTGCTTTGCGATTATTTATTGGGAACAGAAGCGTTTTAGTGTGATTGGATGGATACGGTTAGTTCATAAAGATTCTCTGGTACTTCCGTTAGTTCTCAGGTTATTACGTAATAAGGCTATATAATGTATGTTGAATGTTGTTCTAGTATATTGTATGTAATATGTTAAATATCGTATGTGATTGATGTGAATGTCTCAATAAAGATAATTATTATTATTATATAAGCATAGCAGTAATAAAATATTTAATGTTTATGGTCTAGTTTATCTGTATATAAGTTAGTATGATATGTTTTGCAATTTATGTTCGGAGAAGCTTTAAGTTAAGTAAATACACAATAATGATTTAATCGGGAAAATGTTAATTAGTACCGATTTAATTAAACGTGGGTTTGAAGAAACCAAAGACCTTCGCACTGATGACGACGCCGATGACTACATTAATCTCTGATTAACACAAAATGGATTGCAGCCGTATTGACAACTTTATGTCTTGATATAAGAACAGTATTGTCTCTATTTGTTTGATTAACGGATATTAGATTTATTTATGTAGACCAATATTATTAATTGAGAAAAATGGCTATTTATAATTTCTGCCTTCAGAGGGGTTCTGTAGCGAGACGGACGTAACCCGGTATATAAATGAGTACATACCAATATTACAATTTCTTCAAGAATACAACCTCCTAAATATTTTTTTACTGTATTAAATATATGTATCTGTGTCATGAAGGTGCTTTAGATTTCAATATCTATATGGATTTTTATAAGGATTCACGTAATCCCTGAGCATATAAAAAATCCCAATAACGTTAGCACAATTTTCCAACTACGAAATTCCGAACTTATTTTCACCAAACACGAAGGTGAAAATCAGTATGTTACTTTCTAGGATTAAAGGCGCTGTGGCGAAGCAGCTGACTTGGATTTCAAAGGATTGCTCCGCCCTTTCTTCGTTCCCAATACGATGTAATTGGAAATTGGTTGAACTGAATCTGCTCGGGGGTTTTATCCTAACTTCTATTTTTAATTAATTGGTTCCATATATCTGTCTGGACTTGTGCGGTTACAGGAAAGTTTAATTAAAATTGAATTGAAAATTGTTAGTTGTATTTGCATAGTATGATTGGTGTGACCATGAAATATTGTAATTTATTTGAGATAATAATAAAAATATATTTTAATATTTTTCGTTGTGTAAAATTAGAGATAGGTTAAACTGCAACGGGTGTTGGTCTAGAATGAAGTCTCGTAACTCAAATCAATTCGATATAACATATACTGAATGAGCAATTAAAAATAAAAATTTATTACCTTTTTCTGTGTGCATACATAATCATTTTAAAATATCTGTTCCTTTGATCCATTTTCACGTACCCCATCACCAAAAAAAACCTCAAAAGTGAAAACCGCATTAGACTAAAAGGTCCGCATCCAACTAATTATTTAACTTCATATACCCATAGAGGCAAAGTTGCACCGTAGTAATTTGGCTACGCATTTGTTTAATTACGAGTACGTGTGAAGGGAGGGCCCGTGACAAAACAAGGCGAGGCTTCAAAGGTGATTCAATTTCGGGGAAACGGCACTCGCGGGAGAGCCTCAGGCCAACTCTACCTCCGACAAAGAGACTTTTAAAGGAGGCTTATAACTGACGTCACATATTATGCTTCATATAAGTACGGTGAATGACACTGCCAGTGTTTTGTATGTGTGAAAGAAAACGTTAAAAAGCTTTGTTTAATTTCACTAGAAATAAAGAGACAGTATTTACTTAAAACGAATGAAAATATGAGTCCAATTTTTCTTGTAATTCTACTAGTATAAAACAAAGGCTGTTACATGAATATACTGGAATTGGTATTTATTTTTATTTTAATAAAATGAAACGGCAAATAAAAAGATTCTAATTTCGTCTATGAAGACGAGTTTGTTACCATAACAATATTGACCTAAAAAGTATTACCTATTAAAAAACGAATGTAACGAAACGTAAGCGTAAAAACGAATGCTCCTGTAAATATGCACTTCGCAAAGTGAAACGGCCAATGACCGACCATTGCTCTAAGAGGATTGAAAACCCCTAGCCATTAAGGGTTTAAGAAGCAATTCCGATCAGCCCCGCTGAAATCACTCCCCGAGAATCCCAAGTATTTAAGTTATTTAGGGTCCACCCGTTGTAAATCTTAATAGCAGCGTCCAGCCCAAAACTTTGGTTCAATGACTCGTGAACCCGTCCCAGTGTCCGGACATAAATTGTGGACGCCGTACAAAACACACCATCGCACATGGTTCCGGATGGCAATGCACCAACTCGGAATTCTTCCTTTTGTGCCCGTAGTTGTTATTTATTTGTGATCATTTCAACTCATGCAAATTATCGTTAACATATAAAAAGCTTCTATAAGAGTTTTTAATACATTTAGAATTCAATTGGAATAGTAACAGATTTGTCAATAAGTTGTGGAAATAAATCTTTAAATTTGTAAAGAATACGATCATAACATGCATGTTCCTTTTTTTAAGAACAATTTTATCAAGCAAATTTATAACGGACATAGACGGTTAGGATAATTTCATATTTTCAACAAGTATACCTTTTAAAAACGTATAGATATTCTACTTTTCTCAATTCAAAATAACAAGTGTAATATTATTCAACAAAAGACTAAGTATACCTATGAATCATTTACGAGTATCTTAAAGTTACTCCTTTGTTCTCGATCGACAACCCTGAAAAGTGCACTTTATGGCCTTAAGTCACTGATAGACATACATTATCGTTGGGTGAGCCACTGAGTTTGTGTTTACTGCAGTTGGCTACGTATTTACGATGTTTGATTTGAACTTAGAGCAGTCATTTCCTTAAAACTTTTGGGCACTCATACGTTAACCATATCTGACCAATGATAACCAATGATACAATTCCTCTGCGGTAAAAGAGGCTTTAAATTATAGTATGGCCTTTTACTAAATTGTCAATACAGTTCACTATCTCACGAGTCATTCATTATGAGTACAATTTCAAAATAAGCTAAATAGATTTCATTTCCCTTAACGTATGATTTACAAGAATTTTAGTTACGACGCCAACTTTTAACACGTCACCGATTGTCGCGCAATTATCTCTATTATTGTTAAATTTTAAAAACAAATACCTTTTCCATTACGTTTCTAGTCCATAAATAAACTTGTCATAATAATGTCTTAAGGGAACGGTGTTATCGCTTCTAAGTCGTGTTGGTGGCCCGTTCACAAGCCAATAAATCAACGCAGACAAAGTTCTTAGCTTGCGAAATGTGGGACCAAGGTGGAACAACTTGCTACCGACTGCTAAACCCGCTTGAAATGAAGTTTGTTGGAATTCATTTCTGAATTATCTTACGAGGTCTTAATATAAGTGTTCGTGTATTTGGTTTAATGGGTGTATTATAGAGGTAGGTTAATAGTATTGACAAACTTGGCGATCTTGTTAATTCATAACTAGATGTCATAAATATATTTTCACGTTCTATAATCACTTTCAGGGAGAAAGTGACTTATCAGTCAGTATTAGGGAAAATATATAGACTAAATGGGAGTCAATTATTAATTATAAGAATATTTGAACTGCGAAAAAGTCCTACACGGTAAAAAAATTGAATCTCTTTTTTTTTTAATTCTATTCTTACTCATACATGATTTCAACACCTTTCTGTTTCCAGTAATTAAAAAATAAGCAACAAGAGTACATAAATCGATACTAAACATGAACACAGATCTCCATAGGACACGCAGACAGGCGTTCCGCTGATTAAAACCACACCAGATGAAATCAAACTCCCTGTTTCTGTTAACAAAAGAACCATGGAGAGGAGAGCAGAACATGGGCAAACAAATCAGGAGGCTTAGCATGAAAGTGCATATTATTGATAGTCTCACAGACAAAAAGCATGTTAATTAATAGTGGAAGTATATAAGGCATTTTTTTATAATTTATACATATTCTATTCTACGAAATTTGTAATCCAGCCATTACAGTTGTAGGTTAAAAGATGCATGTATGCTGTCGTATACTCGTATTGGTCTATTCCGTAGTCTTTATTTATGGAATATTTTGTATTTAAATGTCTGGACAAGTGTAAGTTAGGAAAAGACACTATAGATTAAGTCTACATAAACATGTTAAAGTGTCCCAAGTAAAATTTTTATTTAATAATTTGGTTAGACGGATAATTCTTAGTGCATTTTATTTACATTTCTGTAATTATCAGTAATGCTACGCCTATGGAGGACCAATTTTAATTTTCAAACCAAAATGAAAGGTTTGAGAGTCGCCATGGGGCGCGAAACTCTTAACAGAGTTTATAACTTCATTTGCGAAGGAAAATCAACTTTATTTTCGAACGTCACGGTCTATTTTGAAATGTATGTTTATGTTTTATGGAACCTTAAAATCATGGCAAAAGTTGAACTTCTTGCGTCGCTACTGTTTTCAGGTGTCAAGGGGTCTCAAATTAATCAAAACTGTATGATGATGTTGACAATAACAGTTATATTATATAGTAACATAGACGGAAATAGGAATCACTTCATATCTGTTACTACAAACAAAAAAAAATTTCCTAAAACAGGAGATGTGCAAAATCATACCCCGTTATTTTATTACAAGACATTATAACCTATAAAAATACATTGAAGTATTAGGTATAGGTACTCAATAAAAATTCTTGCCCTTTCCGACGACAACAGTCGGAAGCTACCCCAAAAGCAAGCAATTCATTCAATAGATTTCCTTTATTAAAGATCAGAGGGCAGTGAGTTACCGATCAAATTGCATTATCACGCCAAAAGAAGCCTTTTGTAGGGAACTGGCACCAATTGAGTTATGGACGGTTCAGCATCCGGGCCAAGAAAAAGCTTTTATTGTGATATTAAATCAAAAATTTATATTTTTTGTCTAATAGTTCTTATTGTAACTATTTGTTGAATCTAAGTGAGAAATTAACAATTAAGTATATTAGCAATGTCTGATTGTAGTTAAATGATTTGAAATTTACTTGTTAGAGAGGAACGATACTAGGACACATTTATGCTATTCCATTCCATTTTGGAATTATATGAAGTCGGTATAATTTAACCAGTTTATAAAATGTTTATTTGCATACTCATAAAGCACATAAACTTGTTATCCATATATACAATTATAAAATAATAAGACACGGACTTTTGGATCGAAAATCCTACAATGTATAGTTTCGTTTACTCAAGAACTGAAAAAAGGAGTAACAAAGACATGTTTAATAAAATATTTTACGATGTTACCTCACCCTTGTTTAGCCGGAAGGAGATTTTGGAGCACGAGTGTATATTATCCTCCTGCCATATGAGATTTTCGTATTTACTTGAACTGTGGAAAATATTGTACTATTTTCGTGCCACATTTATTCTGGTCGAACATTACGAAACCACCCCTCCTTTTTATCCATATACCTTTTTCAATTTGTTGCACAGTCTAAGGAACATTTACTAAATTTATGAAAAGCGCCAAAACAATTTTGTTATAACCAGAACTAGGGGTTAATGGATTTTACTGGGCAATGGGCTAGCAACATGTCACTAATGTTCCATATCACAACCCTAATAATAATACTAAAAAGTGATCTTTAGAAATTATTACGACTCCAAGGTTAATATCACCCCGAAAAGGATTAAAGTAAATGTATATATATATGTAGTAACCATTGTCGTTCTACCGCGTACTACAAATACCTTTGTGGCCATAAATCATAAGCTCTGTCTTGACGTACAGATATCTCATCACGCTACATTAAACTTCTAGCTAATTAAATCCTACAATAGGGGTTCCAACGTTTAATGTATTATCTGTAAAATCATCTATTCAGGGAAATTCTTTTCACAAATGACTTCACTAATCGCTTATTAAACTTTGTCTGATATCCGTACGCATATTTCTTTGTATCTAGAACTGAATCGGAGAAGTGGAGCATTAAATTTATTAGAATATTTTATGATGTCTTGGGCTAAAGTAACAATGGAGGTAGTGTGCAGACAAGTACTTTAAAAAGGTAGTTTTTTGACATTAATTCTATTTATTATACTTGGACCTTTTTGAACTAAGAACATAAATTACGATTACAAGTACTCTAAACTTTTTCTAACAAAAACATTCATAACTCAATCTCCTTTTGGGAATCTAGTACCTCTGCGTCCACGTTGTCAACCCAATCCACTGACAACACATAAATACGTATCAAAGAACGAAGTTTGGGACGACAAAGTTACTCGGTCTGATGTCAAACAAGGATATGCACTCGAACCCGCGAGACTCAACTTCGGATTGAATTAGTTGTATTGAACTACTTTACAGGGAGTACGTGTATCGATACTAGGACGTATTGAAACTACAAGACAGGAACTTTGGAGGGATCCGAAAGAGTATTATAAAATTACATTGTAACCTAAGACTTCCGTTCTATATAGTTTGACTGTTGATTAGAATATTAGGCCGGACTACTGATAATTAATGGCGATATTTTAGCAATCAATGTGAATAATATAAATTAGCCAAATCTCTATTAACTTGTATACAAAACTTGTATAGTAGATGTAAGCGTGTACACTTGATACCTATTAGAATATTATAAAAAGACGCAATTTTCTCGTACTACAGTGCTCTTGCGAATAGCATTCTCATTAGTGTTTCGTATGCTAATACAGCTTTCTAACAAATGAAAATATGAAATATTGAGCCGGAAATTTGTCGAAGTGCTTTATGCTTCCTTATTTATTAAACCTCATCTGTTTAATAATATGAGGTGAGTCTTTGATCAATTAATAAATCTAAGGACTAAACAATTTATTCAAAACAAAGAATTGAAAATGTATCTTAAGAATATTGAATTTCAGTTTATGATTGATTGGAGGATAAAATTAACTGATACAAGGAAATAGTACGTATTAAGTATGATTATAAATTATAGTAACAAATCTAAAACAGTATAGTAATAGCACGTAATTATAAGACTCATCGCGATTAATACACCACAAAAACTACAATCAGTATTAGTAGTCAATTCAACGTCTCGCGGTTAATTTAATAGCCATATTAATATTCACCATGCACAGTGGTACGAGTAATTTACGTAAACGGCAAAGGCAACAACGACCTAATACGCATTCGTGTCACGCGGATCAAACAAACAGATGTACATGGGGCCTGGCTACTCCCTGCAATGCAAATGACTATAGCAAATAGACGGAACAGGGAGACGGGTTATAGTCAGTATTAGGAATGAGTGATGTGGCACGTTTGTCTGGTACACAACGATACAACTAGTCTGTTCTATGAGTAGCGTGTAAATGATCATGAATAAATATGTCGTTCAATTAAATTTATTTAATGTATAATATCTCAAATTTACCAATTGATTACATGGTATATTTATAGGTTCACTCATTATTTTAGTGACCAAAGAAGCCTGCAAACCACAAAAGTTATATACTTATCTTTACTTAAAGGTCAGATCTTTCTAATTATCAGATTATCACAAATGTACCGTATCTATGTTTAGTACAAAATGAAACAAACATACATATTTCTAGATGAAGCTCACAACACTATTGCCGATTCCTATTTGCGTACGAAAGTGAGAGTCATAAAATGCATTACCCGTATTCTTTTCTCGAGTACGTAACAAGAATTCAATTTTGCCCACCTACACGCACTCAGTGCACCTATCAAGGAGTTTATGGGAACATAAAAGCACTGCACAGGGCGCCGGCCCTTCCGTTATTGAAACATAATTCACCACAGAACAAGGTTGTTAAAGCTCCTCGATTTATGGGTTACTTCGAGACCTTCGTAGTTCTGCTGACCACAAAGGATTGGCTTTTGAGATAACGTAAGTGAAATAACTGCAAAAATAACTCTTATTATAAGTTTAAATTTTTTATAGTATTACGTTTTGTATTGTTTTAAATGAAGATAATGGTTTTAAAAATACTCAGTCATAATTCATTGTGGCTTAATTGTAATAATAATTATAACGACTTTATCAACCCGCTACATGTAGTACAGTAACCATTATTAGGTTTATTATTATCTATTTCGTATATTTTATACTTTGTCGACAAGAAATGGTATTATTTTTTTCATACAATACAGATATATACAATTCTGAGTATTATTTTGTTATTTTACTTTATAAACTTAACCTTATACATATTAACCAATAAACTTATTGCAAACTCTTACCATATATCATTCGTTCTACAGCAGTGGTTGAATCGTCAAGGCCCTGACAATGCATGTTCACATCTCATTTTGATCTTTGTTTGATTTATGAACTCAATTACGTGCCGTCCTGCTGAGTTAACCTCGGAACCTCGTGCTAGGGAAATTCTCACTTCATCTTACAGGGATCAGCACAGATTATTTAGATTGCGTGAATTGATAATACAGATACTATACGAGTATAATAGATAGTCTATTGCTAAAGTTTTCGACTTGTTAAATTATGAATGACCGTTTGCTCACTAGAATATTATTAATATTATATTATCTTTATATTAAGATATTGACGACGTGTTTCGGAATGTTTATCATTTACCTGCCTCCTCCCCTCTTTACAGGTCATTGATAACGAGTTATGGATGTTAGTGTAAATACAGGCTATATGGAAAAGAATGGTTATAATGTGACTCATATTATAACTGAAAAAACCAACTTCCTTACTACGAAAGAAAGCAAAAGACGCAAGCAATTTGTTTGCAAATTTTGCTTTTGGAAGAATCAAAATATTAAATAACGTATGCTGTGTTGGCTCACACCACAGCACTTATTGAGATGAGTTGCTCGTGTACTCTTCTTGTTTACAAATGTAGAATCATAGAGGAAAAGCCTATAACAGGATACATGTATTTTCATTTTATTCGCTTACGGTGTGTGCAGAACCTCGGAGATATAGTATCTACTTGGTTTTTAAGCCCTAAGATTATAATGGCATTAATATGGAACGTATGGGGCGATTAGCTAGCTAAAAACCCAATAGATTCCATTAAGTTCCAATCGCCTCTTATGATATGCTGGTAAATATGGTTAAAATTTACCCGTAACATGAAATTTCAGTTCATATCCAGCAGCGCACATAAATTATGCATCTGACATAAGCCACAAAGCCTGTGAGCCTTATTTAAGCGTTGCAAATTTCACCCTTTCGTTGTTTACTCGCTTTCGCCGAGTATTTTAGTGGAACGAGATGAGTTTGGAATTCGTTTAGCGTTTCAAGTATCTGTTGCATGGAGAGTTTAGAAGTACTTTTCGCTCAGTAACAGAGGATATTGCTAGTGTCATGGCATGTACATACTAGTACATACATTTTCTTCTATAGTATATATTATGTTACTAGCGACCCGCTCCGGCTTCGCACGGGTATAAAATATATAGCCTACTCCACTATTTAATGAATGTTATTATACATATAAACCTTCCTCTTGAATCACTCTTTCTATTAAAAAAATTCGCATCAAAATCCATTGCGTAGTTTTAAAGATTTAAGCATACAAAGGGACATAGGGACAAAGAAAGCAACTTTGTTTTATACTATGTAGTGAAGACAGATGGTTGTACAGAAAAGTTGTATTTGGTATGCTTAAACCTGAATTCGCAAGTTCTATCATAGATTATATATTTTAAACGAGTCCTGCTCGTATAAGACGTAAAAAGAATGCCAACACTCTTCCTGGTAAGCAATAGAAGGAGAACAAGGGACTGTAAATAGAATCTATTGGGCGATGGGCTAGCAACCTGTCACCAAAGTTCCGTTATGACACCGCAACCCCAATATTCATACAAAAAAGGAGGAGAAGATATTATATCTACAAAGTTCTGTCAACCCCGAAAGGGATTAAAGGACGTGAATGTAAATTGGTTATACTACAAATAACGTCGTCGTCGTAATCGTGGTATATGTTATATCATGAGGTAAACTGACTATCGTTAACAAGTATGATTATAATTTACCATAAACTAATTAAAAAAAGAGTATTAATATAAAAAGTGTAAGTGATAAGTATAGCCTTAGAGTTTTATCATTCAGCCATAACAAAGCATAACGCACATTAAAGCCAACACAAGCATTATTTATATTCATTACGCTCGCATGGTCCATGTAACTCTTAAGGCTGGTATCCCACAAGCGTTTCGCATTAGGTGCTCGTTAATCGTATTTACCGGTTAATGTGAGTATCGTGTCTGCGGTCAGTGTTGCCACAGGCACAATTGCCCGGAACGGGGGAATTCGATCAATCTGCGTTATAAGTGGCTGATGGGTATAGGTAATACCTACTGTGTTAGGTAGTGTATTAACTCGTATTGTCAAGTTATAGGATGATTTTTTCAGTTCAGCCCGAATCCATCTGTACAAGTGGCAAGACAATCAAAATGTCAAATATTCTAGAGTATTTATCTAAATTCAAGTTTAACTTGTAATAAAACAATATGACGAGTATATTGCATTCGATTAAAATATATACAAAAGTACCACATCCAAAATCCTCAAATAGTAGTAGTAGACGAGAATTTCTAGTATTAAAATCATGTACGATTCAAAGTTCTTTTAAAATATTCGTATCTTCTCGTTCAAAATCATTATTTACTCAGCATTGATGTTTTAAATGGGTCACAGTTTGCTTGCGATATCTCTGAGCACTCGCCATTATGCAGGGTAAATGTCCGATACTCCCTCTTCAAGGGTCAGACTCCCGTTCGATTTAATTCAGCCGCCACTTACCCTGCCATCGGTTAATTTAGAAATAATTATCGCCCTCTCCGTCTTGATGGGGAAAAAATCAAGGAATCGCCAGATGTTGCTTCGTAAGAGTTCTTATCGCGTTTTAATGACTTTTCTTATGTGTTTCTTGTAGGTAGGAATGTTTTTAGGTTTTATATGGTGAGGTTTAACTTGATGTGTTGTTGTTTTTTTGGTTTGGAGTTCCAATGTAACCAGCATACTATATATAAGAGCAATTGAGGAAGAAGGTGTTCTAAAGTATTATTGGGCAGTGTATAGTGTAGTACAGAAATACAGTGTAGATTTCTTATATAAAATTTTGTCATAACAACAAAAAAAATATGCAAATATAGAGATCCCGCCATATAAATTGGCAGTTGGGGGCGTCGCCACAGTCGCGTAATTCAGTGTTACCAGTAAACACGCCAAAACTAGCATTCACTGTGCCATACGGCTCGATACATTATAGGTTTCATTTGTAACGGTCTTTGGTTGCAGAGCTATAAACTCAAATAAAACAAATTAATATATCAAAGTCAAAATATGTTTATTTAAAATAGGCCCTATCACAAGCTCTCTTTGAATGTTATCTTATGATCTAAGTATAAGAACAATAAAGGCGTGTTTACTGGCAACAGTGAATTATGCAACTGCGGCGACGCCTCCATCTGCCATAATATATTCAAAATTATAAATATCACAAGCTCTCTTTGAAAGTTATCTTATGATCTAAGTATAAATTAAAAAAACTATTTGAAACATGGCACTGAGCATTGTCTTTACATATTTTTTACCGAGGTTAGATCAGCAGAGACCCTAGCTTGGAGAAGAACTAACAAGAAACTCCTGAAATCAATTTATTATAATCACCCTTAACAAACATAAAAATTACAAAGAGTGGGCAAAAAACACAACGCTGGTAATACTAAATTTACCTTTCATACAAAATAACACGCAATGGCGGAAACGTCAAATTTAGTTCCAAGTTTGGCTACTGCCAATTTATGTGGCGGGATCTCTAAGCTTATGTTATTGACTGACAGGCATTTCTCTGATCGTATAAATAGTTCTTTCATACAAACTGTTAAATCTCGCACTACGTTTATACTACTTTTAGTTTTTATAAAATACATACCTATACTAAAATACATAACTATTAGAATTTTGCCATGTTTTATTTTACATCGTCCTTCAGCAGAGTTTCCTCATATTGCAATACTGAACTGTCGAGTACGGACTGTTTATAAGTACGTACAGTGTTTGTAATCACTCAAAAGCTACGACTGTATTGTTCACTGAATATGTTGGCAGTTGTCTGAACTCGTAGTGAGCAGTCGTGAAAATATCGATAGAAATCGTGGTCTCTATTCGCAATGAATTTCTATTCGGCAATATACAAATTTTTAATGTTTCAAAATAATATAATCTCACATGAATGAAGTACCTATAAACGAAGTGCTACAATTATTCTTCAGTAATTTAAGATCAGTCTATCCTGCATCGTTATCGTGTAGTAGGTATTAATAGCGTTTTCCACCAATCTACGCAATAAGTAGGGTTTTGTGTAATCCTGTACAAGTTCTTACAAGTTATATTGTGATATAGTAAATACATCATAGGCATGTTCCTTATAATATTCCCCACACATAAAAAAAACAACTGATGTCTACGACAGAAATATCATCGATAACTCTCACGCACATCACTCGCAGGAGGAAAGTGAATGAGTAGGGTTGCACAAAACAACGAAAGGGTGGTTTCGAGACCTAAAAGCGCAACGCATTTGTGCAAAGCCCGAGGCCTAGCCCTACAAAAGGTTCCCTGTTCTTAGCAGCACAATGACAGATGGAAATAAAGAGGGAGCTAGTTCTCGGCTGCATGGCATCGACTCTTCGAGAGGTTGGGTTATTGTGAAGAACTGTATTTAAAAATAGAAATTGGAACAGTTTTTTAAAGATGAAATATGGTTTAATACCTGAAAACTAAATGATACTTAAGCCATTAAGTACCTTGTACGCTAGTAGCTGTTGTGAGGAGATCTTATTCCATTCGTGTGCATAATTATGATATAAAGCCATTCCATTCACTGCAGTAAAAAAAGAAAAAAGTCAAAATAAGTAAAATAATCATACTAACATGCTTTATAAAAAACAGTACTTTTATTTTTTCTTTTCATCAAGTAAAGTGTCACACAACAAACATAATTTCGGCTCCTTTTAATGAATACAAGTACTTTACAAGTTCCCTATTTCCACCAAAAACAATCCTCAAAAGCAACTATCATCCGCCTGAAACAACCGTGGCGTGGGCGGAACAAAGTGTTATTGTTACAGTCACTCTATTCGGTTAGCTAGCTACTGAAATTGCTAGTTACAATTTGCCATTGCGACTTCTTACAACCCTTTTACTAATAAAGGAAATGGTATTGTTCAAATAAAGGAAAACGTAAACGGCTGCGTTCAAGTATTATATTGGCTTTTGGAACAGGTTGTGTACAGAAGTTTAAACTTACATAACAAGTATAGTGGGATCATTCATATAGGTACAAATAGACACTTAAAAAAATTGAACAGTGAAAAGGTTAAAAAAAGGTATGATAAAAATTATACGAAACCAAAAGAAAATACTAAATATTATGAACTTTAAAATAGTAGGACTACCTACCACGCAATAGATTCCATTTATCTGAAAAAGAAATCAACAATCTATTTCCGTTTTAATTAACACATAAAAAAAGTAAAGTTGTTACATTTTGAAAGCTGATATAATACAAATAAATGCAAATGATATTAGTTACTTTGATGGAAAATGCAAAGGAGTTATGATTCAATTTCCCGCAAAGGAATAAATTAGTGATGCGCTTCTTTTTGTAATAGTAGATATTAAAATTACTGTTTGTTTTAGAACATTAAATATTAAAGTAAGAAACCAATAACCAAAATTCTTTCTTTCTTTTCAAAATGCAATTTATTGGAAAAAAACTTTAAATACCACAATAAATTACTATATCAACTGAAATCTTTTATCAGTTGTGATATTACTTTCATAATCAAATTTTAACCGCACACAAATCACACTCATAGCCTGCGCCGAGCACCCTAAAGAGAAAATTGATATATTAAATGGGTCGTTACTGGAGCATTTTTCCCTGATATTCCACCGAGCACTGGAGGGTTCGAGGGCTGACCAATCAGGGTCCAGGCTGGCCAGGGTGATATAATTAAACAGTGATATAACGTTATTACTTTGGGTGGATACTGCAGATGGTGTATATGGCTGATATACGAGTATCTGCTTCAAATAACGTAAAAGAAAAGAAGTTATATTACTTTTGAGGAGCTTTTGAACAGTTTGTAATTTATATAAATTCTAAATGGCATATGATATTCCTAAACAGGGAAATAAGAGTAGAATCTATTTATACAAATTACACTGAAGATAGCGGAAATACCGATTTTGGATTGCGAAAAGATGGCGTAGAGTTAAACTAAAAGGAAAATACTTGGAAAATTGTTATGTAAATACTTGTAAAAATTAATATTTAGTAAAAAAATAGCGCTAATATGAAACGAAAGTAAAGTCTACTCGTATAACTGTTACAATAGACACTACTTTTATAATATCTGCGAACATCTCAGTCTAACTGCTGAAAGTTTTATATGATTTTATTAGCTTTGAAGACATTACTCTGCTCCTACACTTTTCTTTGAAACTTGACTTTGTTCTTTTATGTAACTTGGCTCGGGATGTTTGTATTGTCTTATTTTGATACTTACATCATTTTATTTTAATCTTTTTACACTTCTGTCTGTATGCCACACGTTTTAGGATTATGAAAGTGGCACTAAGTGCAAAGTTATGTGCATGACTAAGATATTTAAGGTTCTAAGCGTAGTACATAACAAATATATGCACATATTACTACCTTTTGGAATTGCAGGCAGTCATTATATACCTTCAATTATGGCATGTCATTTACCATTCATATAATATAGTCTTACATATACATTTGTTAGATTTACCAATTTCTAAGACAATACTTATAAACATGCATTTATTATGTAACCAAGCGTACGTATGATATACGTAGATCTTAAGATATCAATAATTCCTTTGTTTGTATATGTAGCTATAAGTAGGTTCGCATAGCACTTTTAAATAAATGGACAGGGAGACGTCAGGAGCACTTGGCATCTGCATCTAATAGCTCTTGCCAGACACCAACACAGCCTCTGGATATAGCAGGGTGTAATAAGGGCGAATATCATTGTGTTAGTAATAATGCAGTTCCGGCTTATTTTGTATAGGTATATTCTGTTTTCTGTTTGTATAAATTCACTCTGTTTTAGGTTTGGTAAAACTATTATAGAAAATCATATGTACTCCTGTTTTAATTTTTCGTAATGTTTTTCTTAAATAGTTAAAAAAAAAATTTCTCTTTTTAATTATGATTTCATTAACTCATAACAATGTAGTATATCAAATAGCTTTTTCAAAATGTATGAATCTTTGTTGCGAAACTGCACTTTAAACTCACGCAATTTAATAACAATTTAAAGTACAACAAAGCCTGTTAAGTGAATTAATATTTGAAAAAAGTTTCTCACTCTATGAAAAAACTCCTTGGTGGGTCCCTCCCCAATTTATCAAGGATGGACTTTGGCGTTGAAATGTCGACCTAGCCCCAACGAGGATCTTCGCCATGTCTTTGGGGAAATTTCTCTCAAAAGTTACGCCTTTAAATATTTTAATAAACTCGTATTAAAAGACGTAAAAAACACTTTCGGCGGCCATTATTCTGTTTTTTTCTCGAGGGTGACACTGTTTTGCATTTTCAAGTTGTTTTCTAGGAGAAATGGCTTCCGGTTTAAAATATTGGATTTTTTATTTATGGAAAGAAAATATGAACACAATGAGTTATTTGAAATTCATTTGCTTGTGTTCAAAATGAAGTATAGTTAATATATACACAATGCATAGTGTGTTTTATGCATAGTAATTACTTTTCTAGAGGTCTAAGAAAAGTGTACTTGTTACTTAACGATTACAAGCTACCCGTTTTTCAGTAAGTTCTACAATTAATTTTGTACCGTCAATTTTTGAGTGCCAACCATGTATTAGCATTTTACCTACTTTGTGAGTTTAAATATTTGTAGAGTGCTAATCAAAATAAAGTACAATATCAGAAGCAGTTTTTTTTGTTTTTAGTTTGAAGTTCGTAACACAAAATATATATTCCACCATACACTCTATATTTACAGAATATTCTTTATGATTCGTTTATGTTAATTCTGCACAGGTTGCATAATGTGATATCCTCCCTGAGGCTCTTACACTGCTCGAAATCTGCGTATCTAGTGGCAGCAGAGATTTATTGAAATTTTATTACGTCTACGGGACGGGTGTAAAGGCCTATTTTTGCATAGGAACCTGTGTTTTGTTTTTATATGGAACTTTTATGACACTCAGCTATTATGACGAAACCTACAAGCTCTGTTTGGGTCTTGTGTTTCTCAGTACTATTGGAGAAAAATGTTAGTAAACCGCCTATTCCTGACAGTATGCTGTGGTTTTTCACAGTATAAAGCAAATTCAAATCGATGTTTAAAGTGATTGTTCTGTATAAAATGGGCTTAGAATTCTTTAGACCAGCTAAAACACCATTAAAATTAGCTTGTGATGGTGTTTAGTCTATATCAGACTACCATTGCTAATCGATAATGATAGGTCCTCAGACCCTAAATACGAGTATGTGATTAGTCATTTTTAGACTGACGGTCATGGAGATATAAATAAGGAACATTGTCAGGTAAATTTATCACTTCCATATGATAACAAACATTTGTACATTTCTTACGACTTAATATTAGTGTATTTATAATAAAAAAAATCAGAAATAATAGTTGTAATTTAATAATAATACAACGCTCAAACACGTAAATCCATCGATGTTATACAGTGTAGTATGTCATTACAAAGGGCCATACATTCCCCTCTTCATGTTCGTCAGGTGTTAGCAAAAGCCATTACCCAATACAGCACATCAGTGATTTGTGGCGGATTCGATACAATAGCACCTCATGACAGATTCATTTACGTGATTTATAGTATTTATCCGGTGTATTGAACTCGGTTGACTTTAAAATTTATTACAACAAAAAGGATATTGGAAACTCTATGGTTCACTGATTTTTGGGAAAACAAGGTCTGTGTTTATTCTGTTGATCAGGGATTCTAATTGCCTATTGTATCTAATGAATATTCAATGTTTTAACGCTTGTCAAAAGTAGTGAAGTTATTTTATATATCTGAGATATAAATGAAGTTTTTTACATTACTCTATAATGAAAAGAAAAAGAGACAGAATCCGTATAAACATTATATTCATAAAATTAGTATAATAGACGTACAAAACATACATTTATTTAGTATAACAGATAAGAATACTCGTATATTCAAGTTTACCTGTAAGTACATTTATCCTGGTACAACTTGAACAGCATCTCCTCCAGGTCCATAGACAGTTTGTTCAAGAGCTGAAATAAAAAAATAAATATAAAACGATACAGTTTTTCCCAATAACTCGTAGGAGTTAATTAAGGGATTTGTGGCCAATGGACTAGCAACCGGTCACCAATATTCCATTTTAATGCCATCAGAAACCTTTTATAACTATACTTTTTGTTAAAAGTGTCAAAACTGATATATCAAGCACGCTTCCAAAGGAACGAAAATACGTGAATTTTTGTGTATAAGAAACATTTTGCAGGAAATTGAATTAAGACGATTAAGTAGGTTACAAGTGTTGTTCTTTCGGTTACCAGGCAACGATGGTTATTGATTACTGTGAATCTGTTATAAGGGTCATTAACCTTTTAGATTTGCGGAGAGGGTTTTCTTTTAGATTTGCGGAAAGGTAAGCATTTTTACAGATTATTGAATTTTTGCTTTTATTTGATTATTTTTACTATGGTATCATTTGGCAATTGCACAATTGCGAAAGTAGTAATTCTTTGGCTACCTCAAACCCACGCGTTGCCCAGATAGTCAGTACTCAATGTGACAGGTGGTAAACCATGTCGCCATTTACAAGCACTAACCGTTACCTGTTCGGCAAACAGGATGTTTTCCTTCACCGTATAATTCGATGCATTTCGTAAATGTGTTATTATTACGAAAATGTACATAGAAATACATTAAACTTCATTTCCATTGGTACATGCTGCGGGATTTGAACCCTGTACACACTGATTCAGAGCCAAGCCCTAAACAACTGAGCTACGTCGAATTTAACTAAATAATAATATAAATAAATACCACTTATAAATAAATTGTATTCAATTATAGTTTCATGGCATTGCTTCTGGATTAAAAATTCGTAGTATAATATAAATGTATATCATAGAAAGATTCTAAGAGTATCGAAGTAATGATGAAGACAAACCAATTCCATTTCCTGGTATTAATATAAGTACTCACAAAACATGATATTTCTTTATGCACGAAATGCTCGAAATAATTTCCCGAAAAGTAGAACGAGTGACATTAATAAAGCTCTACGGCGAAGTGGAGTAATGAAAGTAACGAGCTATATCTAATTGTTCGGAAATGTTTGCGAATGTCACCGAAGAGGAGCTCTTTTTGTTCTTTCATTTTTCGTCGCTAAATATTATGGTATTATGTTCCAAATGGGTACAGAGTAAGGCAACGTTTTAGATGGGGCAAAGGGGATCGTTTCAATTCGGAGACATAAAATCTATCTACTTCTTCTAATTCCACTAATAGGTGGCGTTGTACACCATCGTTATGAAATAATACTTGCAATGTTACATGCTGACTATTAGGTGAAATGTGTAGATGTGGCCAAACACTCTGTTAATCCAGATATAGTCACGAATTCCAGGCTTTCTTGGGTTAATGTCATGTAATGGAACTATCTCTTACACAATTAGTTATTGTTTAACTCTTATTATAAGATTTACCCTATAAACTAATTTCAATTGATTTATAGATAACCAGAAACAATAGTAGCAAAAGTCTTAATGATATTATGATTCACATACATATATCCGTTGACAAGTCGTAAGAAACAGTTAAATGTAATCTATTGGGCGAAAAAAATGCATTACGCAGATAGTTTACGTTGCATCTATTAGTGAACGTTGATCTGTCGAAATGCAAATTCCGACATTAAACCGGGTCCCCTGAGCGGCGGGTTTTAGCACTCGACGACGCGCCCCGTTTTATGAATAATGCGATTCGTTACCCACCGTAAGGACATCGCTATGAATATACATCTTCGCCTCGCACTTACCCCGATCTTTACTAAGTTATATACTTTGTTGTGTTTAAGAGGGACTGTACGTAGTACGGGGGTGAACCAGCTGAAGTAATATACATTTAATTTAATAAGGTTCTATCGTTATAATGATAGCTAAATGGTAGCAGAGAGAGTAAAGGTAGCAAAACCCTTTCGAATATAATCGACATGTACCGTTATTTACAAGTACATAATTTACAAGTACAAACATCTATTTTTAATTCTAAGTAAACATATTTAGGTCGGGTGAAGTTTGCATTACAAAGCATTTCTTTGAAGAACTCGACTATCTCGTGACAGGAATTCAGTCAATGTTAGTAAAAATGCTTTGATACCTGGCTGCCATTTTACCGTGAACGCAAAATAGATATAAATAAATTTTACAGAGAAAGTCTCAATATATTCTCTTACCCAAATAAAACCAAGAACTCGTAGCACCTTCTCCAAATATTCCAATAACATTAAGTAAAGGGTATCATTTGTTACCGAGGGAACAATAATCTCTGCCAATATTTGTCTTTGACATTTCCCCATTGTCATTCTGCGGCTTCCTTTATGCACCAGATTTATCAGTCTCCCTTTGAGGGGCTTAGCCTTATTATATTGGCTGAATAAATTGGACGACAATTTGTCAGACGCTAACACTGGATACAGTTTGAAATTGTTCAGCGTCAAGTTTAAGAGGAAATTAGGAAGAAACACTTAAAGATGAAGAATTGCAAAAAACTGCAAAATTCGTTTTTTAATACGAAGATCATGGAAATAAAATTGACAATAAATTTATACTGGAAACAAATTATATAAGTACCAATTTTAAACTTAAGTTGGAAATACAGTAAAAATTGAATTTGTTTTCGTAGTCAAGAATCCGCATACTTAGCAAGGTTTCTTTGTGTTCGTATTACTATAAGTAGGTTCACATCACTAAGGAAGGAATCTTAAAAATCAAAGGCAAGGACGGAATTTAATAAGAGAAGAGCCTTTGACAAAAATAAATGAAACACGTTCTCGATACAAAAGAGGGGAAAAGTCGAAAAGTAATAATGAGATCTTGTTTTCTTCTGTCCTTGTTTACAATTAATTTTCTTCCTTCGATATTGCCTTGGAAACTTCGCTGCTCATTATCAGTTATTTGTAAAAAGGTTCGTCGGAAAAATAATAAAGATTCATCTTTTTTACTATCAATACATAAGAGTATTTTGTTCTTATTGAAATTGGTTTGAGTGATTGATGTTTAAATTATTAACTTAATCAATTATTTTTAATAGTTAATTTAAGAGGTGTATAAACTCAAATACCCTTAAAAATACTGCATTGCCCTTTCAGGATTTATTCATTCTTAACTGAACACTATATGTGACTTGCATTTTTTTGGTAATCATTTTACATTAATAACGAATTTCTTCCGAACCCTGCTTTGTATACATATACACATGTTAGTTAAGTATAAACACTACCACATCAAGTACTAAGCACTTGAAGTCCAAGTTCAAATTAACTTTACCAACATCACAACCCATACGTAGAAGCCTCATAGAAGCACTTCCAATAGGAGCCTATCTCAATTATTAGAAGTTAGGGCAACGTGTGTCTGCGGTTGGTCATCATGTCATCATGTTGGTAACAGTCTGTGGCTATAGAAGCGAACTTTTGTCGATTTACAACAAGAGAATCGGAAATTGAACGACGCCGCTTCTTGTACAGGCGACGGCTTAAACTAGAGTGTAATTATAAGGCTTTTTTGTTGTTCATTGTACACTCGTGATTACTTGCTATTATTGACATTGCGTACGTTGTGAACTTAAAGTCTTGTAAAGGCAGAAAGCTTTAAACACTCAATTTATGAAAATTCTTTATGATTTTCTTAAATTCTAAATAATTTTGAAAACAATTAAAACATATTCAAATTGCGTATGTTATTTATGTTCATTATAGCTCTAGAGAAAATAATTGTTTAAGTATTCAGTTCAGTGTTTTGAATTAGTGTTAGCATTTTAATTGGACCCAGTTTAAATTATTTCACAAATTACTGATACATCGGCATGTCATGTCTCAACGTGAACTTAAAACTGTGATATGGCTTTTTAACAAGAAGGGTGATTTTATTCCGGTTTAATTCAGATGGTTATGAGATATTAGTATGTTAGAATATTTTATATATGTCATCTAATATTCTAATATCTATATCAAAATCAATTGTCATAATTTACAATTAAATCAGTCAGTATTTTTTTATCGGGCGTGAGATTACAGTTACTAATAGACCTTCATACGTACAAAAGGCAGTCAAGGCAGCTAAGGCTATGACTATCTAGAAATCATTAAATATATGTATGTTGCATTAGTGTCCAATTGTACCATGAAACATGGACCCCTTTCATCGCTCCACCGCATCCGCAAAACTGAACGCGAAACAAATAAATTTAGTTTGTTACCTACCTACATTCAATTGTTTCATGCCCAACGTGTTGCCATTGCGTTTTTTTTACTCTACAAGCACTTGTGCCTGTAGAAGAACTATGAAATCAATAGTCACCCGACAGTCACACCAGTGTTTATTGATTCATTGTTTATTGATACCTGTGTACTAAACTTAAGGTTGGTCTCAAATTGGTGTTCGTGTTGGAAATATATGGACCTGAAATATCGTGCCAACTGAGGGGGGATGGAGTTCTTACAGAAAGTAGTGGAGTGGACTGGAGAGATTGTAAGGAGCTTACTAAAATGTAAACAGAGTAAAGATGTTATCATTGGTGATTTTAATGGTCAAGTAGGTGTAATGCGAGATCTGTATGAATGTGTTACAGGAAGAAGTCGTGTGTTATGGGCGACGCCAACGGGCAACAAAGGACTGAGATACGCTAATGATGTACACACGAGTGGCATACAACATAATGTAAAAAATGCGAGGCGTTAAATTAACAGTTGTTGTACAATTAAAAATATGTAAAATTTCCACGATTTTAATGAAAATTAAATCTTTAGCTAATTGCCTTTTGTCAATGTTTACTTATCCCCTCAGCGAAGGCGTGGCCCCTGCAAAGTAACAATGAGCAATTTCCATGATTGTTACGAAAACTTTTAATGAGCCTTTTATGAAGTTGGACTGAGATGATCGTTTTGACTTCAAAATTATTAATTTTACGACCTTAGAAAAGCGAGCGGAATAATAATTACTGAGTATTGTCTAATTGAGATTTATTCCTCTGATTTTTTTAAATATTGCTAATGTCTTTTAACCAGGCGCTGTCTCACTTAAAATAAATATCAAACTAATAACTTGTTTGTTTTAACTTTGTTACTAGTTCTGTAACTACATTATGAGATCAGTTTCGTGTATGCGACAGATCATATGAGTGATGTAAAATAGTAGAATGAAACAAAATTTTGGAAACATATTACTTCGGTACATACATCTACTAACTTTGAATGTTACGGACTCTCTCAGAATAAAAATAAGTTTTTTTTCCAATAACCACTTATAAACACTGAAACAATATATTTTTCGGAGAATTCCCCTGAATACTAACAAAACGTTTTCTTTGTTCCTCTGTTTTCACTAGTAAATGCGAAACTATACCTAAACCGCTATAGTCCATTTGACACGTAGCAGGAAATTAAACTGTCTGCATATCAAGAGTTACAGTGGATAGTGGATACTATTAAACGAAAGTTAGTATAATATTATTATGCATTATATGGAACTGATGTTCCAATTCGTCTTACAAAGTTCACTACATTTAAATTGTTCCCTATAACAAAGTTTCTATCACAATTTATAGCTGTATTTAATCGTTAAAAAATACATCCATGAAGGTAAGATATAATTGGACAATTTAACTATATCAATCATTACCTTAATGTACGATGCATTTGTGCTTTGATCATTCTTCTTACGAAACATAGTCGAAGTTTCTCGTTCTGAAACACATAAATAATATTAATTACTGTTAGAACCGATTTGTGATACTCATTTTATTACCATGTTAATATGGAAATTGATCCATATGGCTCATACTCTTGTTAAATAATGCTTAATAATTGGAAGCCAATAGTTGGTCAATAAGATGTACCTTTAATATTACTGATGTCTGTCCTAACATATATACTGAACATAATGGGTAGGATAAGCTCGAATGAAAGTTGTTTTAATCACCTAATGGTTAAGATTTTTTGAGAACTTTTACAACAAATAAAGAACTGTATAAGATTTTTACCAATTCCTATTTGTAAAACAAATAAACATTAGATGCTCTCTTTACCACCTTGTCCAAAAAAGGAAAACGAATAAGAAAAGGTCGTAAAACAAAAGTCAGACATAATCAAAACTTTACCACCAAAGTGTAGGCTCAATCAAACAATGGTTGAGTGTGAACAAAACACGGTAACAAGCAATAAATATGCAAATGGTGCGGCGTGTGCAGACGTCTGCTCCGGAGATTATTAGCTTTGAGAATAAACAAGCAGGCGATGAATGGGCGTAGTTTTATAAAGATTATTTCATTTTATTTGTATAGGAATCAACGGTGTAGTTAAGCATGTTTTGCTATTATATCCATGACGGTTTGAAGCTAAATCCATCGATTAAACGTATTTATCACTATCATTTTGTGATTAGAGGCAATAACAAGAAGTACACACTAAACTTGTTTAAACAATGTATAAAATCAATCATGTGTTTAATACAGTCATATTATTGAATCTACTTTCATTACTCATACACTTGAGTCATATCATTGTTTTATTCATCACTACCGTAGTATTGAATTGGAATTCTTGAATAGCTGTGTAATTTTTTCCCTAACCTTCGGTGACTTCCTACAAAAATTCGAATTATGTTGCAGCTGGAAACAATCTAATCGTATCCGACACCAGAACAAAACTTTACATATATCCGCAATAGGTTTAATAGTAACCTTATAAGACCCAGTGAGCTCTCAAGGATGAAATCATACGGTATAGAAATATTTAAATTTTAAGCCCCACAAGACATTCCCAACAAACCTTGTCTCTCTGTGACAGCCTAGTAAGTCCTTCAAGGCAAGGCTTTGAGAGATGAAGCTGTCCCGAAAATTAAACTATTACGGGAGACGGTTTGAGTTTAAGAGGACCCTTTGCGAGGGACCTTTCCGGTTTATTTGTTCGCACCCTCTCACAAGTCATGGATGGTTTGACAAAGATTGCCCCTTGCACAGACCATTGTGTATTTAGACTCTAATAAATTCATTATTAGTGAATAATTTAATAATATTTCTGTTGTGCTAAATATTATTAAATTGAAATTTCTAACTAACTGTAATTTCTGGCTTGTTGGAGATATTCACAAAGAAACTATGGGTAAATGCAATCTATAGATCCTAGATATGAAATTCCATATGCTCAACGACCCTGATTCTTATGTCAAAACTGACTGAGAAAATAAATCTTTTGAGGGTATGTTAACCACGAAAAAGACTACAAAATGCTAAATGTCATTTATGAGAAATATGTACGTAAATGGAAGCTACTTAAAGTTTAGTATTAAAAATGTATCATACAATAAATACGCATTATTTGTTATTCAAGCTCACTACACCACATCTATTTGGAGTGGATTGAATTCACAAATGTAGAAATAGACACGGACTTTGCCATTTGCGTGCAAAGTACTCTGCAAAAGCTATTAGTTGCTAGGCAACGGACCTTTTGTTTAAAAATTGGCGGGATACAGAACATGAGCAGAATTTATGTGAATTTTTTTATCGATTGTAAATACAGACAGACCTATTCTGGTGTATTATTTTGGCTTATTATTGGTAATTTAATTAAAATTACAACTCTACGAGTTTACTGTAATGGGTAATTTTTAATATACAAATCTTACTTAACATTAATTTATTATAGGCAGTATATATATATCTGCAAGTTATTCCAACTTAAATATACTAATATTTTATGATATATCACCGCGCATCCGTCGTTATGTAAATAACATTCCCTTGCAATAAATAACCACACATAACACTTGAGAAACTCGTTAAAATTTTCCTAGCCCTCTTCGCAGGCGTTTTAGCAAATTGCCCCTAAGCCTTTGGAGGTTTTAAGGCAATTTCCTGGTCCCACAAATGAGTGGCACTTTGCACGAGGGTGGGTCCACGACACTTGCATCATTCCTGACGAAAACAGTATGGGACGATTCAAGTAAAGAGGGAGTTAGTGGTTATGTATAAATATTTCAATAAAAAATAAATTCATACATATGTAAATTAAAAAAAAATGTATAAGGTATAAAAGTCATATATTATTATTGAGGTAGCTACGTGTAATAGAATAATAATTACTAGTGTTCGATTTCATTGCCTTTAAAAAAATTGTTTACAGTTTGATTTGATATTTTAAATTAATCATAAACTAGGAACTCAGTCATTTATTAAACATAAATGAAATCATTACCACCATTTTAATTAGGATGTTGGAAAAGTTTCTAAAAATGATCTAAAAACAGAAGTAGTATAAGTATAGTACTAGCTTTTAACTCATCAATACTTAGTGAAAGCACTATAAAGCATAGAGCTTTTCACAAACCAACCTTTCACAGACCCTCAAAAGCTACGTTAACAGCCTCTATGTTTACTCGTATATGAGTTATGCGAAACGCACCCTAAACGGGGCCAATTTGCATAAGAGGGATGGAAGCTTTGCCCGATGAGTGTTTATATGATCGGTGGGCTAGCATTTCTGTTTGTGACCGTATGGAATAAGCATGTATATGGCATTTTTGTGTATCTGTTTCATTTTTTGTGTGGAAAACAATACTAACGAGAGAGTTTAATAACATTACATAGAAGTTTATTAAACATTACAAATAATTGAATTGCCTTTCTTTAGAATATTCGGAATACATATTTACTTAATTGTTTTTGTGTCTCAAGCAAACTTTAAGCCTCTCGCTATTAGACAAAAGACAAACGCGTTCATAACCATTAACCCTTGCGGGGTAGTCAGACATTCAGGTGTCCATATCCGCAATTGCGAAGGTAGTAATTCTATGGCCACCTCTAACTCAAGTGTTGACCAGATAGTTATTACTCAATGTGACAATATGTGTAAATATGTTCAAAGTAACACATAACCCCTTAAGAACCATAGTTTCCTCGATCCATATTTGTTAATGTTCTACTTTTTCCTAACATGAACATAAAATTTTCGTATCAGCACAGATAATAGAATCCTATAGCTTGTGCTGTAGTTTCTTTTTATTCAAAAGCCCTACAATTTAAACCATTGGACTTGTATCACGATCAGTCAACACAGAGGTGGAAATATTCATTCCAGCGGATTATTCTCACCCAAATGACGAGGGATTCCGGGATTTAAAGATCATTGCAGACCACGCTACGTGCCGATTGGTGGACGACGGAGGCTGTATAAATATTTAAATGCTACCTGTGTTCTGAGAATGGAATAGCAGGTGAATTTGTTTTTTAAATGACAATTTTTACTTACTTGGAAACGCGAGATTTTATGTAGTTTTTCATAATTCTTTATTGAACCTTACAGCCATATGAAGTATGTCGAATTTACTGAATCTTGTTCGAATAGCTTAAAAATGATAACTTATTTTATCCCAGAGGTAAATTAGGGACTTATTGGGCGATGGCCGAGCAACTTATCACTAAAATCGTATATTATCGCTATAGCAATCCTAACTATTTGTTAATATTAAAATATTTTGAATAACATCTTGTCCCTAAGACTCTTTCGCAAAATCATGGAGTCCTTATTACTTATTTAGTATTGTTTTTCATGTGTAAATCATGTTAAATGAGCCCTACCTAGCCTTGGTATATTTTTTTCTGGTATGTTTAGCTAGCAATGAGACGAACAGGAAAAGAGATGTACTAAACTAATCTTTCAAAGACTCACAAAGGGGATGTCAATCACACGACTGACACGAAAACCAGATGCAACGTAGCAGTTATAAGGGTGATATAGGGTTTGACTCGATATTGACAAAAGAGTACCTGTAAATCATACATATACATTAGCGTCCCTTAATTCCTTTCGGGATGGACAGAACTTCGGAGCGACGATAATATTTTCTAGGACACACTTTTTTGGGTGAATATTAATTCAATGGGGTTGCGATGTTATTTGGACCATTGGTGACAGGATGCTAGACAAATCGATTGAATTGAATCTATTAATCGAAAATCATTATTTATAATAATTAAACACGTGTTATGAGTCTTTTAGAGTAACTTGTGATATTAGACTTGGCGATAAAAACATAAACTGTGTAGATTCAGATAGATAGTAATTTCTACACAGCGAATTTACATGTTAAAATCCTCGTATATAACTGCTTTTACAATTAAATTCCTGGTAAATCTTAACTCTACATCGCCACCAGTTATAAATACTTCGTACTTAAAGCTACGTACATATCTTATAGTGACAATAAGTCAGTTCAGATAGTTTGTTGACAACGGAGCATGTGTGAACGTACAAAATCATACCTACAAATTATAAATAGCACCCTAGTGTCGTATCTGAGAAGTCATCTATTTCTCGGCATACCTTGCGTCACAAAAGTCTCCCCATATGGAAGTTTCAAATCACTGTTATTGGTAGCAATGGAGGTGCAGTATACCAGCAACCGTAATAATATTGAAAATATAAGATGTATGAGAAGCTTTGAACATAATTATGCTTACAGAAAAGAAACGAATATTATTATAGTATGTATATACCGTGTCTGCTTATGTCCTTGCTATTAAAGCGATCCAAAATAATAAAAATATATATTATATTGTAATGATTTTATGTAGCAGCAAATTGTTTGAACCTAACATAATTTACTGAGTAAGTTAAATTAATTAATACAATTAAAACCAATTACGTAATGTAAGTTTTATTATAAATATGTATTTTAATTTAATATATTATTTAATTCATTTATTTGTTTAGATAATGTAGCTAATGTTAAAATACATACTACCTACATTCTGTGAGTACTTTAAGAAAATTATAACAAAACTGAAGAAAGAATCTTTAAATGATACTATAGTTACGTATTAGAGAAAGGATATCAGGCTATTCTTCGAGCAATATTTACCAGCTAATCCCTTCCCACCGATCGCATTTCAAATAACACTAAACTTATCAATAGCTTCTTATTCTTATCGAAATCAAACTACTCATGTACACGGTAGAAGCGCTGTAGCTCCTCTATATCGCGCACTTAGGAGGTGAACATTTGCATCCCCTTGCATATTCCGTGTTCCTTTAATGTTTGTCGCTTCTCGAGACGGCGTCGTATATTGTAGTTAGGAAAAAACTACAAAAATATGTGCGTTTTACATTAGTACGTGTAAGTTTTTATCATAGTTATCTATTATATTCACAGATTATAGGTTTGTTGTAATCCATATCTTTCGGATTTTGTAACAATTAATAATTTTCTGTCTCTTAAAAAAAATCAAGAGCGCATAAGAGCTTTACAACATTACTTAGAACTACACTTTGCTAATAGGAAGATAACAAGATTGGACATAGTCAAATTTCATTTATATCTATGCCATTTTTAATACATTTACCTTAAATTTTATCAAGCAGTGATTCAAGGTACAAAAACACAACTTTTGCATCAAGGCATTTTTGTATGAATCTGTTAAAACATTCATCACACCCTCTGCCATTTTCTCGCCTATTGCGGTTCGGCACCACTCTGCCGACTTTTCAAGATTAAAGAGAGGGGAATCAGCAGACGAGAAAATTCTCGACGTGTGCGTGAAAAGAGAGCCTGTATGTACTACTTAGGGTATTTACAGGTACACGCACGATGTATATAAAGGTATATTTATGATCCGTAAGCATGAATAAAAACTTCCGATCAACTAGAATTGTAAAATTATACAAATTTATACTAAGAATACCTAAAATCATTATGACGCTTACTTTATCCAAAAATATAATATATTTGATATCTTCATATAATTCATCAATGGATTTTAAAATACTTTCCACAAAACCATTACATGCAGCTGATGCTATTTCAATTTATATACTTTCCTTTCACGTGGAGAATTTCCATAATTATTGTCGTACACAATAAATTCTGTTCGTTAGAACTAGGCGTAATATAATAACGTTTATCATTATAATATAACTACGTGATATGAGTATTCATGACACCATCGAAAAAACGTGAACAAACTTCCGGGCAAAGAAACTTTTGCAATGACTTGCTCAGTACACAAACAACAATGGATTCAATAAGCATCATTGTCAAATGCACAAATGTTGCAAAAACGATCGTTTGTCTTATATTATCTGTTTCAAAACACACACCTAACTTTCATAATATTAACAAACCTTGTTGATTAAATATTTAGGATATGTGTACAAGTTATACATACATACATATATCCACGTCCTGTAATCACGAATAATGGTATTTATATCGGAGTGCAGATGGTGTTAATATGGCACCTTAAATACAAATATACCAAAAAATTTAATAAGTAGCATTTACAAATAATTGGTCGCTGGGTTTGAACTTACAAAACTGTAAGTTTACATAAGTTTTGTAAGTTTTTGTGCAACAGTTAAGTTTACATAACATAGTAAAAAGTAACATATTTTCTTATAAAAAAATATTATCCAATAGAGAAGCTCACACCTAGTCTACCATCACCCAGTATCACGACAAACCAAACTACAAAACCTCCCCTTAAATTTACTTAGACATACAGTCATTTGTAACATTTCAAAAGGCAGTTGAATGTCGAATTGGTTCCTTAGCGAATTGCCAAGCAAAGGGCTCTCCATCAATCACTGTCCCGTATCAAAGACATCTGGCACAGGTTGCTAATGAATCACCTGCCGTGATAGAAGGGCTTAATCGAATGATTCGATGTTGACAATCGGCTGATTCGATTCCAGATTTGTTGGAGGCTTGATCGATCTTTGGCTGGGATCAAGAAACAGTTTTAAATGTTGTACTGAAGAGTTTGTGTATATATTTGTGATATCTTACGGACTGTTTATAATGATATTTTATATTCTAGATAAATTGTACATACTAATTATATATGGTATAGTCTCAAATAAATAATAAATCCAAAGCTTAATTAGCTTATTAATGACTATGACAGGTACATATTCTGGAGGCTTAAGAAAAGGTCTAGTCTTTTTTAACACTAAAAGTACCTAGCTAACGTAAAATGTGGTACACATTCACATAAATACGAATAACGCAATGTTAATTCTACTTAATTAATTATAATAGTGATGACTGTTTGAAAGCATCAGGAAAACAAGTACCCTTTCATTAAAATGCCTAGTTGATTTTAAGATTGAAACTTAATGTTATAATGAGCCTACGTTGCATAAATGACCATTGTTAGGTTTGCCTCAAACTCCATTGCAATATGTGGACAGAATAATGAGACCCTGCTAATTTCCGCAATTTTTCTGTTACTCAGAAACTACTTAAATAATTAAATGGCTTTCTGTATATATTACTCCAAACCTAAATTTTTATAACTAATAATAATTAGTATCGGTTAAACACTATAGTACTAAAGTCAAAAACTTAACGTTTTTAATTCAGTGTAGCGCATTCATTGAGGGTTTAAATCTATATTAGTGAGTATAGTGTTCCAACATCAGATCACCTATAATACCTATAATAAACAAGTTTTCAGATTTTCTAGTAACATTCTAACAATAAAATTGCGAAATGCACAAACATTTATATACTAAGAAAAATATCGTAGTGAGGAAACCTATTCATTCTTCGGAACAGGTCAGTGCTTGTAAATTGGTGACATGACTTACCACCTGTCACATTGAGTACTAACTACCTGGTTAACTTGTGGGTTTGAGATGGCTATAGAATAATTATCTTCGCGACAGCTTAGATGGTCACGCGAACCACTACAAACTACACTAGAGTTTAATGATCATAATAGTTTTTGGTATTTGAAAAGCTCTTGTCTTAATGGTCAGTGTTATAACATTCTCTGAGCTTAAATTAAAAAGGTATTAGTGACCGCAATTCATAATCAACTGCTCAAATTAAAACATTGGATTCGAAAAGAATATATATATGGGCGCAAGGCCCCAGGAAACTAATATTATATAAACTATTGTTATAATAAACATCAATCAAAAGTATATTTGAAATTAAAACTACACTATACACACAAGATACGTGACGGGGGCATCCTCCATGAAACAAGCGACAACAAATAAGATCATCATTCCAATTACAAACAAAGATGGTGAAACGCACCTTAACCATCAGGGTGTGACTATATTCCATTGTTTCAATCCAACCCCACTATACGTAATTCTATAGTTACAAGAAATACCAGCACTTGCATTTTCATTCTTGCCTCTTTAACTCGTGTGTCAACATGAGGCTTAGAAGAGTCTGTGATCAAAAGCAAATACTCCTGGCCGTCATAGTTATATCTCTCAAAGTAGCCAACTGTATCAGCAATCCTGACTTCAACACGAGCATACGAACGTACGCTGTCAAGGAAGATATAGTGGTTTGTTTTCTGTTTTATTACAACTTTTCTAGATACACTTTTCCCATTTGTTGTTCATTTATGTTAGACCCTATAATAATCTTATAAACTTATAGCATTTAATGTGTTTATATATGTCTTACAGTATGTTTTATTCTACGAATTCATACGAACAACATCTGTTATAACTAAAATTGTATTTTAGTTTAAGACATTGGTTTGAATTAAGTTCAGAAAATAAGAATAACAGAATAAAAAGAAATATCAAGAATCCTCTTACTTTTAGTCCATTATTTTTTGGTATATCTTTGCGATATAGAAACGAAACAAGCTATTCTAATCAGGCCTTGCTTGCTGCTGTTATATCCCGATTAGAATATCATATTATGAATATCACATTTCTGTATAGCGATGTGCGAAGCGTGAAGAACAGAAGATAATGTATGAGAAGGTTAATCAGTGTGAGTTAAGCAAAGTAATTTATTGTCATAATCGTTCTAGGTGGCAATCACGAGTCTCTGCCTATCCACTTGAATATATGTATGTGTAATTCTATATTAAAATAGAACAGATCGAAAGGCGAAATTTTCTATAAAATAAAAAAAATGTATATAATTAAAAATTTTATATAAATAGAACTAAATATACCCCAGCCGTGCCATAATTTTTTTTTTAATTCTTTATTAAGCCATTCACCACTTAGGTTATGTCGGTTGAAGTACAAACACTGATGCCACGGCGTTTGAACTTCTTGTTATTTCATCGCCATGGTTACATCAACGCCGCCAGCCTGTACAACCGAAGAAAAACGAAACCGATGCTCCAATTTCTTGCTCTCTTCCTTGTTCTTCGGCTCGTTCCAGTTGAGGATCCAAAGCTTATCCCAAAGCGAACATATTTAGCCAGTTTGGCATTACAATTGACTAAATATTCAGTCGAAAATAATTATTTGTATTTTCAACTTTCACTGAGCTGCTGACTTTGTTGACGCACCATAGACGACGATGCCGTGCCATAATTTATAATTCAGTTAGTCACATTGATTGTGCACCATGCACATGAATAGTTCGTTACGGTATCAATTCACATGACAGGATGTCTGATCCCCAGAGTACTTACCGTTATATCGAAACGGTAGTATGCTTAACTAAATTATATAAACATAAATATGCATTCACGTCCTATAATCACTTTTGGATTGGACCGCACCTAGGAAACATGTAATATCATCTGCGTAATATATTAGCATGAATATTGCGATTGAGATGTGATCATTATTCCCATCTCTCAATAATATCCATTTAAACCTAATTCCTTAGTCACCTTCTGGGACGGTACGTTATACAGGAACGAACGGAACCTAGTTAGCATTCGTTTTGCGTTACAGCTACCACGAGAATATAATTATATGGCAAGTTATAATTATACTATACCTACAAGATTCAACAGTAAAAAATTATACTTAATGTAATTCTGATAAATAACATTATCATAAGTACATACGTAGGTATTATTACTTTGTATATTCGTATTGTATTCTTATATCTGTGGTATATTTTAGAGTTTACGTAAAGGTTTATGTCTGTATATGAAACAACTTCTTTGTTTCCAAATGATTGTTTTGTTAACAGAATGCGTCAGGTGTGAAAACAATGCAAAATGAAAACGTGAATGGAAGACATGTTGAATATACTGCACCTAAAAATCCTGTCCGATTTCAGGTAAGTACTATCATTACCGAATAATATCTTATATTGCTAAGAGCCAAATTACCCACAAGTACCTTTTTTAAAGTATAAATGTATTTTTATATTTTAGTATTCAATTTCTATCCTCTATTGAGCTCAAAGATATAAAGATGTAATCTTTCCATAGACAAGAAAACAAACAAAATGTTCTTTCTCATTCATCACTTTTATTGTTCAAAATTGTATTTGAGTATTGAACAAATTGAAATTCTACAATCTAACGTTTAAGGCACTATTGCAATAAGTTTATTGAAATATCCTTCCTTCTCAAAGTTGAAGCAGTTATAAAACTGTATATTTTTTGAGGATAGCAAAGGAAATAATTTAAAAGGGCTACTGTTTAAAATACTTGTTTTAAAATAATCTTTATCGCAATCTGTTTAGAGCGGAAGATGTAATTACGGGCTTGCAATGGGAATGTGCAATTATTTTATCAGCTTAATCACTGGAAGAAAAGTGGTTGACGGCAATATATGTACGCCCATAATCATACCTACCTTTAAACTGAGTGTCGATGCTAGAAAATGTCTAACTAAAGCATAAATACATACGCTTCACTACTTGTGTATACACACTCCCTTTTTTATTAGGACAAAATTTATTAAAGCAAAAATACTGGAAATTTTATAGTACAAAAGCAACACAACATATATGTTAAGGTATACTACATAAATATCTTTAGTAAAACTCTCAGAGTAATACAAATGGATAACTATGTTAAACAAAAAGCCAGGCATAAAGATGGTTTAATCCAGTCGTAAAACTTTAGGTTATGTTAATTAATTTAGGTACTTAAATAACTATGGTATGGTATAATTATTGTGATAAATAAGTGCATATCATCCATATCTAGGTGCAATGTGTGCCATGGGAACTGCAAGCGATTGTCCCACATTTCTTGATAAACAGGTCTCAGCGGAAATGTGACTCAGAGGCGCGTTTTGCAACGAGCATATTCATGTTAAATGCATTCGCGGATTCGCACAACTTATTTCAAATGTTTGGTACTAGGTTTAAGCTATTAAACATTTGACGTGTGGGATTGAAATATAAACTACGAGAGAAAACATATCTACCTTAACTCGTTAGTTTGACACATGGTAATAACTTATAAAGCGATAATCATTGACAAAAAATCTATTGCTGGGTTGAGTATACGATGTTTTGCTGTAAATTTTAAAAATTATGACCATAATATCCAAATGGATGGACATAGAAATACTTGCCAGATAAATATTCTAATATTGTTGGAGCAAAGGTCATTGGGCATAATCTGACCCGGTTTTCGAAATATTTGCTACAAAAATCAAATTATTGGTAAATTATTGAGGGCTAGCCTACATTTCATTTTGTGATGTTAAAGAAAAAAAAAACCGCGGGGTTAGTCTGAAATACAACTATTGAAATTGAATTGAAATGTGTTTAAAAATATATATATTATTGTATTATGTTATATTAGGTGTATTTTTTATCTTGGGCCAGACACCAAGAACAAATAGATGCGCCAGCCATGTTCTTGGACAACCCTATTGTGCCTGTTGACATAGATTATGTTGAATAAAAACTGTTTGATTTAAACACACATTTGTTTGATTTAAAAATGCATCAGATTATTCCTATCGTAATAGTTCATTACCTATCAATTCAATGCAAATAGTCGAAAATGTCTTATCATTACCGTATATTACTTACATTTATTTTTTTCAATTTTTGGGCAGATTCCCATACTCTACATTGATGCGACATATATATTCGTAAACTAGGGACGTTTATCTAAACATCCATACTAATTTTGTCTCTGTAGGCCGTGGGTATAGTTTTCATAGTAAGTTGCCCAGTAACCTTTTAGGAAAAATGTAGATATATTTTATCGTCACTTATTCGTTTTTTGCGATTAGGTTACATTCAATTTAAGTCCTAGAACCGCTATAATGTGGCTATTACATTAAAAGCGGATCACACATCCTTTCTCATTACCATTTCTCAGTACGAGGATATAAAGAAACACTATTAAGACCACAGCAAATTAGCAATTTTAAGTATAGGTTAGCACAATTCTCCTTTCAACGGGTTCACACATACCTCGAAATCAGTTCCCGTGACCACTTAAATTGTAGCGGCCTATCGTACGAGGAATACATTTACATTTTAATCTTTTCAAGGCCTTTTAAAATTAAACAATAATACATCCTCTTTCTCTGTTTTAAAAAGATAAAAAGACTTATTAAATTCTTTTAAAATAGAAAACTATATTAATTCCTTGTAGCCTGATGTTGTTTGTGAATTTTCAATTTCATTCAAATTGATTTTAATATCGTATAAGCAATATTTTAAGTATTGCTTAGTAATCTGCAGGGACAGAAAAATATTTGTGCGTGCGTGTGAATTATAAGATTCCCATATTATTGATATATCGTTAGTTTGTAACAGTTATATCATTTATTTATATTTGTTTAGGAAGTTCCTGATAACGCAATATCCAGTACTGTCAACAGTCGAGGCTTAACGCATTACGAACAACCAGGTTAGTGAAAAATAATAATTTTTGTAACTACTTTCTCAAGGATTGGTTTGGATTACTAGCAAGGGATAATGATGCTGTATGTGGGTTTATTCGATGATGAAACTCAGTCGAAAAAATCATTTGATATAACTTACAAGTACCTATGTATTAATCGGTAAATATGCCTAATATACTTTCAAAGAACATAATGCATTACTTGTACGTATTTATATTTGAAGAAACGCATCAATTATTATTATCGATCACCATTCAATTTACTTCTAACTGTTCATTTCATATACTATATACTGAAGAGTAGATGTATGTTTACTCGCTACACTAACAAAACGTTTTGCTTAGTCTACAGTGCTCATGAATTTGAAGAAGTACCCCATCTAAGTCCAGCAACCTATGCCCATAATACTGGAGAATTGGAGCATTACGACCCTCATAGCTTCAGCCACCACTACGTGCCTCACTACGATCCTCACCACCACTTGGGGTACCATCACAAATACCCTGATCATGTAAGTATTTGCATCGAAGATAATAATAATAAACATAAACATACGCTTCACGACTTGTGTATACACACTTCCTTTTTTTATTATGGCGGGGTAGTCAGAGGCTTGAATGCTCATCTCCGAAATTTCGAAGGCATGTTAGGTATGGGTCATTCGAAGCCCGCGTATCACTAGATAGACAGCACCCAACGTGATAGGTAATGAACCGTATCGCCGTATATAGGCACTGACTATTACCTATCCTGAGGGATAGGCAGGTTTCGTCACGATGTTTTCTCTCACCGTTAGCGACTGTAAATTATGTACGTAAATGAAATACACAAATTAAAATTTCATTCATTGGTACATAATATTTGGACATTATTACACAAATTGAACTAGCCCCTTGGTAAGTACATTTAAAACTTGTGTTAATAGTACTAGTCAACGTATATTAAAGAAATGTATACATATTATATATAGATAAATACATATATATAATCAACGACCAGACTGGAAAGCAGAAGAAAAGCCTAGTTCTTAACTTTGCCTCCACCGGGAATCAAACCCGGGACCTCACGATTAGCGAGATAAGTTTAACTTAGTCTTTGGCTAAGGGACCATATGAATGTTATTCCAACTTCATTACTACATATAGCATAAATACAAAAGTGATAAGTGACCAAGGAAAATTAAATTCTGCTTTTGAGTTTGGTTCAACTAGAAAGTAACTGAAGGTCATGGGTATATTTAACAGTAGTTACATTTTATATAGTATTTTTACTGTCCGTATAGAGAATAAAGTTTATACACATAATTTTATCTTATTTTTCATATCGTATACTGTTATAGCTACGGACGAAAATATTTCATTAATACAAAACAATGTCTCAATAGTCAACTTTGATACAGTTATTATAAAGCATTGGCATTATAATGTATCAACCCTACACTATAATGACAACGCAAGAGACAGTTGATTGACTTAATAATGTGTTGATACACCTACAACTACGTGGGCTGCTCGTAATATCACACCTTCAAAGTAGGTAACGTGTAATTTATATCTAACTGCCTTATCGATCATGTTAAATTACATGACATTATATCCTGGTATCAAAGATCCACTTAAACACATTAAGCAGACTGAATTAAAAAAAAAAATAACTATTTTTGAAGATAATGGGTCCAAACAATTGTTAAATTTTCTCAATTTTCAGATATGAATAAAATAATAGCGCAGCCATTTGCATCAACAGTGCTTAACCCTTTAATGAGTGTCAAGACGCTAATAATGTAAAATTAAAATGTATTGACTTACATATGCACTAAGTTGCTTAATATTTCTAAAGAGATTTTATACATACGAGTATATTTTGGTACATTTTATTCTCAAGTTATGCCACTTTTCAAAAGTCTTTTATCAGAATAAAAAAATTATGAGAACGTTTGAGTGCTAGTCTGGTACGAGCACGAACCAAATATATTACTTATTAATTACTCCATGGGTACGAGTACATAATGTCCCATATAGTATCAATCTTTAACTTTCTAAATTTAATGCTTCCAACCCCAATAATTATGGGAAACGCAATACTCCACTCAATATACAATAGATAAGAAAAGCCAATAAAAAAACACTTAAAGTACTTGTTATTGTATTAACTTTACAGAGTTTAGCGGCCAAAGCCTTGTTATGGCCTCTCGCTGGTCTGGCCTTGGTAGGAGCCGCAGCCACTCTGATCAGCAACCCCATACTCCTGCAACTCGGAGTAGTGTCTGGTCGACGAAGAAGGGACACGGAAGAATCCATGCTTGATGAGCAAATCGAAAAGTGGAGTTCCGAAGTCACCACGCCGACTTTCACAAAGACAAACAAAAGAATTGACGGTGATTTCAATAAGAAAACAAAAGAACATAACAAGCGAATCAAACTTCCTAGTCGACGTATGCCTTCAATTAAACTGTATAAAAAAGATCCGGATATTGATAAGAAGTTTGTCCCTATACCTTTGAAATGGAATTAAAATGATGTTTAGATAATATAGGTTTTAAGTGATTTTTGTTTCATTGCACCTCGTTCCTTTTAGTGATAAAATGATCTCAGAACAAAATATTTTGGGTCCATGTGGCATTTATTACGCATCACGGTCCTGTGCGATCACCGTAGTAGTCGTTACTAAGTCGATCCATCACCTCATTAGGCCTAAATTTCACTATCGGGCTCTGTTGATTGTCATAACGAGCAATAACTATACTTAAAGCTATATAATTTCCATTGTATATATATACAGACAAGAGTTATATTATTTTACAAAACGCTTATAAAGTTAACAAACTTATTTTTATCTAACTCACCTGTACTAAAATCTAAGCTAATCCATTAAATTCACTTTGTCACTTTAAATAAACTACACACATTAGGTTATCATAGACTATTCAAATGAACCCCAACTATATTTAATTCCCTATCACTCGTCACATGAAGTGTTAACAGTTTAACATAGTTAATTACATACGTCAAATCGTCAAGACGCTCGCGTGTACTGTGTACTGAGCTATCCTATCTCCATTCAAGTTCAGTATTAACATATAAGGGGTCGCTAATGTGCAGCGATCCATGAATACATGCGCTTACGCACTTGAGAAAGATTTGACATCGGAACATTTCATATATCGGAATGTAGTGAATACTTTAAGTATTAGAAACATATTGTGAATTATATTTTATATTATTTTATTAGTCTATCCCTTTCTGAGATAAAAAGCTCTCTTCTTGGCTTTAGTTTGAATTATTTTTAAGTCATATGCATGAAATAAGTATAATCTGTTATTTTTAGGGTAAACAGACACTTGAGTTTTTCTGTTTTTGACGTAGTTTGTAATGTCGTTACTTTGATGCCACAGAATAATAATTATTTAGCATATTTTGATGTGATTTAAAGTTAGAACGACGAATTTCCTATAAATGAATTTAAAACATACAATTAACATCATAATTATTGTTATAGACACGTTTCAGTACACTTGGAAATACGTATCTAATCGTCTAGCCAGTGTCCATAAACCTTCCCTAGTCGATCATGCTAAATGATCCGATGTTCATCAAGTTAAAGTGAAGAGAGGTATCTTTTGAGTGGTATACAACCTTTGCAATGACGAATGGTAGTCTCTCGAGCCTTTGATTACCCAGAAAATAAATAATTGAATACTATGCCAATGCTTGGTTGAATACCATCAAACTTCTGATTACACTAAAAATATAAATAATGTAATATTACGTCAATGCCAAGTTATGCTGGGTTACGTATTTAGAACGTATTTAAAAGACGAACACGTTCACGACCATTAACCCTTGCGAGGTAGTCAGTGGTTCAGGTGTCCATCTCCGCAATTGCGAAGGTAGTAGTCCTATGGCCACCTTGAACCCACGTGTTGACCAGATAGTTAGCACTCAATGTCAGCGGTAGCAAGCCATGTCGCCATTTACATGCACTAACCATTACCTGTTCGGGGAACAGATAGGTTTCCTCATTATGTTTTACCTCACCGTACTATACGACGCATCTCGTAAATACATTTTTATTACAAAAATGTACATAGAAATTCATTAAACTTCAATTCTACACTTCCGGACACATCTATTGGCCCACCTCAGAGTTTAGGTTTTGATTGTTTGATATCAACAAACAGGCTCCAAGTTGTCTTTTGTTTCTTTAAATTCTGTGTTCGAAATTAAAAAAAAAGACTATATGTCATTGTGAATATGCCAGGTTAAAAACTGCATAAAAACTTTTAGCTGGGACCAAACGAAACTGAAAATGCTAGGTGGGCCAATAGATGTGTCCAGAAGTGTATTTGCATGCTCAAGCGGGATTTGAACCCTGTACCCACTGATACAGAGTCAAGCCTTAAACAACTGAGCTACGTCGAATTACATATTATATAGCCAACAAATAATTAGAACTATCATTATACTCCTTGTGACACCTACGACATTTAAGTGGAAACATTTCCAAGGGCGATAAAGAAGCAAACTGCGCCGTTACGAGGGGTTTTTGAATACTACAAATAGCAAACAGATGGCGTTACTCTACATTAAATATCCTAGATAATTTATAATGGAAAATAATTGAAAGTACATCGAAATTGCTGAAATGTGTAAGGATGCATATTAAGGGCTATGTTTGGTTAGGTTAGTACTGTATTATTTTGGCATACAATTCAGTATTTTAGATGTTTAATTCCTTATTTTTGACGTTCGTTTAAACCATACCCTTTAAGAATGATCTATGTATTAACGATTTTGGGCTCCCCTATTTATCTCTGCTATTACATTTACTGAATATTCAAATTCTGCTAAGTAATGTGTTTCTATATATATATATATATATATATATATATATATATAAATAATATAACACCATACTCGGTACAACTAAGATTCTATGTTACATAACTGTCAAGAATTACCTGAAGTTAATCACGGTTTTTCTAGATTAAACAGATATAAGTACTTATTTACAACCCACACATCAATCTTTATAATTGAGAATCTACACATACTGCAAATAAGGTTTAATGAGTTCCGTACACCATAATTATGAAATACAGATTGCCTAAGTTGAAGGAAAACATCGAGAGGAAACCTAACTATTCGTCACAATACGTAAAAAAATACGTGCTTGTAAATAGCGATGTTTACCACCTGCCACGATAGGCGCTATCGTAGAAGCATTAAACCAAAAAACCCACAACAACTAAGTACCAAGTGGAAACACCTATTCAGCATGACCAATGGCGATTCAAGCAGCGTGAAATTTCGACCCATGCCCTTCCTGTCAGGCTTCCGTCACAACTCCAAATTACCACATATTGAGAGAGCAAAAACTGTCGATAATGAGCTAATGTGACATAACAATCCAGTAGAAGGACGGAACTTTATATTAGAGCCAAGGTCGATGAGGAATATATAAAACGCCTATTCTTTCATAAGGAAGCTACATTCGGTTGTCGATATTGTTCGAGAGTGCCGGGAAATTAAGAAACATGATGTCGAAGTACTTGCTTTTCGTTGCGGTAGTGTTTTGCCTTCACGTGTCCTCACTCGTAAGTAAACGTCGCTTTTAATTTCTACTGGATAACTTTGATTACATACAACATCAAGCCTGCCTCCTACAAAGGGCTAGACAGAAGAAAATAATTAGTCTTTTATTGACTTCCATATATATGTTTAATTATTAATATGGATATCTTTGTGGTTTGCCTGCCACTTTAAAATAGAAAAGAGTGCGATTTTGTGTATTGATGAATATTTCAAAATTTAGTGTCGGTTGTTTTGTTGTGTTATTCAAATACAGCATTACTATGCTATACTATACTTGTAAATTAAAGACGAGAACAAAATTCATATATATATATATATATAAAGGTGCATAAAAAATCTTAACTCACTGGATGATGTCCACGAGTGATTATATTATATGCCCTTAGGAAGGCCTATGTCTAGCAGTCGACGGCTATAGGCCGATTTCTTGAAAGAGATTATAAACTAGTTTAGGACATAAAATAACGCTTACCAGGCCAGGATCGATCTATGAGGCGATGGACTAGCAATCTATTACCATTATACCATATGACACCATAACCCCAATATTTATGCTAAAAAGTAACCAAAGCGATGTTTTAATGATTCCGATTTTCTGTCCACCTCGAAAAGGTTTTAAAGACGAAAATGTAGTTATATACATATTGGTATGTATTTACAGGCAGTGAGTGACGAGCAGAAAGCCAAGATACACAAGCACTTCGAGATGCTGGCCCAAGATTGCATCAAAGACAACCCCTTGGAGGAAGCTGATGTGATGGCGTTGAAGGAGAAGAAGATTCCCAGTGGCGCCACCTCTACTTGCTTCTTGGCGTGCATGTTCAGGAAGATTGGCGTGGTAAGTACTAATATTCTTTTCAAGGCGTAGCGTATCGTAAAGAACAGAAGACCATGTATAAGAAGGTTCCTAAGTTTGAAAATCAAGAGCGATTTGTTAGGATGGTTCCAAGTGGCGATCTAGTCTGTATCTATCACGTTCAGAGGGAGAACCGTGGATATTATATTTATATCTATGTAAGTACATGCAAATATACGCCTCTACAGGAAGTGGGAACTAGATAGGCAGAGTTAATCTCTCTTTCCACACTCACGTCCCTAACTTTACATGCATGCTCTTTTGTTCTTATGATATTAATTTGTAAAGTCACAATAACCTCGTCTGGTATATTCTATGATAAATCTCGCCAGTATGAACATTTTATTCATAAAATTGACATCTCTCTAACAGTGAATAGTTAAATATGTAAGAATTTCTTGTTTCTTGTTCGCCTATTTACTTAAAACACACAGAAAATGTCAGTAACAATTACACTAGTATAGTAAATCGTGCGTTATAAAGGAATAACATTAATACTTGTGGTACACTACCATTCTTATTTGTTTAACAGCTTGACGACAAAGGCATGGTGAGCAAAGACAAGGCCCTGCAACTAGCGAAGAAAGTGTTCGAAGACCCCGAGGAAGTCTCTTCCATCTCCGAATTCCTGGACACCTGCTCAAGCGGTAACTATACAAAACTCCCAACATCATAGTGACATACATACATATATTTACCCCTAACGGGATAGGCAGAGACCATCGATCGCCACCTGGAACGATCCTGGCTAATCCTTCTTGCTTCACTCACACCCATTTATCTTTTTGTACATGCACTTCTGTTCTTGCTTTGAGAAGAATGCCTCAAGAAAGACTGATGATTATTGGAAACCCATAGCTCCTAAAAACACATTTAAATGATGACAGTGAACTGAAGAGACTTCAAAATAATACTAGAAACTGTCGTTCTTTGCAACATATGGTATGAGGCAATTAAGTGACAGTGTTCAATAGCCAAAATATATGTCGATAAAGTTCCAATAAGTCAGTGCTACAAGTGAGTTTAGAGGTATTGTACCACCATGGTTTTTATCACTCCAAAAGGGAGAAAAATAACATGACTGTATGGCGTACGTATACAAAGATACCAAACTGAGAGTGAAAAATGTATAGACACTTTAACAATTTAATAAATACAAGCGTATGCTGAAACGTCGTTATTGCCCATTTGTCATACTAATATATTATTTTTGTGATGATTTCAGTGAACAATGAGTCAGTTTCTGATGGCGAAAAGGGTTGTGATCGAGCTCTGAAGGCTTACAAATGCATGTTGGACAATGCATCCAAGGTATTACTATTATAATATTAATATAATTATTGTGTATTATATATATTAAAAGGAGAAGAACTATTAATAATGTAACCATCATAAACTTTAAATGTGGCTTTAAAGGAATTTAAGTAGAAAAAAATCCCTATGTATTTTCTAGAATATAAATATATTTCTGTTGCAAAATTGTAGCTAGATTTTTTATACATGAATTGATATACTTTTTGTAGAACATATTACGTTAGTTTCCATATAATTTGGTTTTCTATACCATTTAGTATGCACTAAGTATATGTGCTTTTTGTCATAACACATTTGGCATTTTAGAGCTTAAAAACTATTCCTAATAATTAATTTTTTTTTTGTTTCAGTTTGGCCTTGATATCTAAGGATAATAGAGAAATAAGTTAATAGAGAGAGTTTTCTGCAATAAAGTGTAATGTTTGAATCTGTGTTTTATTTGTTCCAATCGAAACTTAGTCTGTTGTATTATATACCTATATATTATTTGTTTTTCATATATAAGTATTATAGGGTTACTTTTAAATGGATCCCAATGAGGTCTTTGTCAAAATGCCAACACAACGACAACGATGAGTCATGTAAATAAGGCCATTAGATCTTCGTTAACAGTATACTCGTATTATGGAATATCTTATATAATATAGTATTTTTAATTGGTTCAATATAGGTTCATAGTACGTAGTAAATTAATATATATTTTCTGTAGCTAGCTAGAAAATGTTACGAGTATATTAGTGTTATCCTCTACGACGTTACTAATAAAAATATAATTATGATAAACACATAAATGAAAGATTTCATAGAATGCTCATAAATTTATTAATTGACTAACTACATAGCTTGTTATCCAATGGCTTTTGACTCGTTCTTTAAACGTTCCTTGCCATAGCCAACCTGAAAAAGCAAACAATAATTTAATTACATTAGTACGATACAATTGTTTTGTAAGATGAAGAGTTTGTACAAGCTTCCAAACCTTGTATTCTAATTGGAAGAACATTTCTTTGGAACGCATATAACATACTAAGTACCAACTTTTTCTCCAGAATGTCGTAGGCGGTCAGTAAGAGATGGGTCATTTAAATCATTTCGGTATTGAGTGACCTAGCAACCTGCCATTTTGTTAACACTATCTCAACAGTTCTACTTAAAATGGCCTTAATTTTTTCTAGGTTATGTGCTCTCCAAAAGTATGTGAACGTATTTTTGTGTATGAGACCAAACCTACTTATAAGAATAACAGTCAGAGGTTAGGATGTCCATCTCCATGATTGCGATTAATCTAAAATCAGGTATTTTAACTCTTAGCATTATTGAAAATATAGCACCTTTTTGATATTCCAACAATGTTAGTTGTTATTGGTGTTGTTTGTGGATAATATAAGCATAATTCGTTTTTATTCAATATGGAACAGCTCATACTTGCCACCATAATTTGTGATCTTAGAACGCGTAATAATTAAAAGAATCTAATAGTTACCTGGGAATACGTCTCCTCAGTATTCCGCCCCATGCGTCAGGGCACATACGGACAAAAGCTTTGACCTCTCGCAACCATCCTTGTCATCTGGCAAATCTTCATCAACAACTGAAAACAATCATTATGAACTGGATAATACCTACATACGCGTTCACGACTATTAACACTTTCGGGTAGTTAGAGGTTCAGGTGTAGTAATTCTATGGTTACCTCGAACCCACATGTTAACCAGATAGTCAGTACTCAATGTAACAGGTGATAAGCCATGTCACCATTTACAAGCACTAACTATTACCTGTTCGGGGAACAAATAGGTTTTCTCACAATGTTTTCCCTCAACGTAGTATACTTAACGTCCATTGTCCCACCACAGTGAAGTTGTATCATCATTTATAGTCAGTTTTTAACAAATTACGTAATAAATAATATTTACCGTGTTGACATTCCTTTATAACTTTTCTTAAAACGGCTGCTTTCGAATCATCTTCCATTAATTTCGCGTATTCTTCAATAACATCCATGTGTAACACATTTTTGTCATCCATCTACAGAAAAAAAATTTTTTATATCACTACATACATATATGATAAGAAATTACAATACAATACTACAGTGTAGTTAACGAAACTCAGTATAAGCATCAATGACTAATGATGACTAAAACTAGCTCAATGCATCCTATCATAAATATTGGTATGGGATTTGTGTATTTAACTGCCTTCTTCCCGATATTAGGTAGTAAAGGACGGTGAATCGGGAGTTCAATTGAAACTATTGGGCACTCTTCACCATATTCCATTCCATATAGATGCAATCCTTCAACCAACCAACTCATTGTTTGCTAAATGTCACCAATGAAATATGAATTGGAGGAACTGTGATTCCCGGACGGGATTCAAGCACTTGGCTTTTTAAAAATTGTATATTTTTAATTACACAATTCCTCGTAGTGCTAATTTTAAAATACAGTTGTTTGAATTTGCCCGCATTCATTATAGCTATATTGGCACGACTATGAATTATGAATAAGGACTAAGAACTTAAAAACATCAAAATATAGATAAGGACCCATATTCACTCATTAACTCAAAATATTTAATAAACTAAACTGGTTATATTAAACCGTTGTCACTTACCAAACCAAGCTGTCTGTGTACGCAGTTGAAGAAGCAACCCATCTCGTCGTCAATTTCAATGGTATCTTTCACTTTTATGACGTCCTCTATGTCCATATTCTTCTCTTTCAGGCAAACTTTCATGGCCTCCTCCATATCTCCATGTGAGCGAGCATCACCCTATAAAAACAGTTATGTATATGTGTAGCATTATAGAGCTTAAAGCTAGACGTACAGGAGTAAATAGGGTGCAGATCAAACTGGCCTACTTTCGTGTTCTGGCAACCGCCTTCTGATTGAGATATATGGAACTCGGTGTGTAAATGACGGTTAGTACTTTAAACGTAACCTGTTCCAGTATCTCAACTTATTGATGCCTCTAATTAAGACCTCATTTCCGACTGTATTTCCAGTTTAATCACATGTATGCATATCCTTACGACATTCTGCTATCATTTATCCGTCTAACGTGACCAAGCCATAGAAAAACACCCTGATTTCTCTGCCGTTCGTCTTTATATAATATATTAACATATTGAGTTTCAAGTCAAGTCATATCACATCGTAGTTTCAAGGAATTTTCAGAGGTTTGCTAGTTTATTCGACACTGTGTCCATCACTAATGGAATTGGCTATAGCTATGAAATAGTTTTTTTTTTTTTAATATGAGTATCTTAAATACATTAGTGGACTTGGGCCCCTGTTTGAACTCAATTTGACAAATAAGGTTTATAATCTTTAATTTGTAATTGTCGAACGGTAGACACTAATGATTGCCTCTATGAACGATCCTGTACATATATGTATCCTGATCACTCTGAATGTATTACCCAATGAATATAATATAATATTTATCTACAAAAAACTAATTGTTATATTTTAAAAAGTTCCCTCACATAAAGAATTATTAAATAAAATTGTTAGCAATACTCACATGAGTTACATAAGCACATGCAACCCAGAACAGGGTTAAAGTAAAAAAACGGTTGAAACTCATCTTTGTTTAAACTGTCACATCAACTAACGGGAAATAAAATTTTACGTTGCAGTTAAAGTTTATATACGGGAAAACTGTAGGTTGTCAGGCTTAGTAAAAAACAAAATTAAACATAATAATCTTTACTTTGCTTGATGGCACGCTAATAATAGTATTTATACATTTTTATCAAACCGAGATCATAGTAAATATGCGCTCTGTATTTGTTGTGATAAAAATCTGTAACCCATTAAAATCCATTAACACCAAGGATACGAGTGCAATCTGTCGCATGTTTCAGTATTAACTGTAACTGTGTGCACTGTAGAAGCAAACTGGTGTGCTTTAAATTATATTCACTTAGACTCGCAAGAAATTGAATAAACTGTACCTATATACATTTGTAGTTGGTAATATTAAAAGAAATAAAAATCGAAATCAACAAAAAGTATACCTATTACTTTTCTCTTGCTTGTTATTATAATTTGTTCGGAGTAACATTGAATAAAAGAATTAAAAATAAGGTGACAAAGGAAGTTGCGGTTTGAAAGAAGATTTAGTGACTGTGTTTAAAAAGGGCATGCTTTGATGGTTTGGACATGTTCTGCGGATGAATGAGTAGTAGATTAACAAAAAGAATATTAAGTAGATGAAGTGGAAGAGTGATTAGGTAAGGTCCGGCCAAATAAGACATATGGCTGTCAGATAGCTGCCATATTGAAAAAGGGCGACGTTAAAAGTACATTAAGGCACAGAGTGTGTATGAGTGTCAATGAAGCGTAAATGGATTGTAAGAGTCGGGACAGATGAGGATCCGTAATCTCTGTTCGCATTTGCTGATATCGACCTGGCGTGTCTTTCAAAAGTAAATATGTGTATATGGTCCATGGTCATTTGTGTGCGTGCAGTTATTGAGGAGATACTATGTTTCGAGGTTCTGTCACCTTCAAGGTAACGTTAAAAGGTATGAGTTGCTGAATATAATAAATCAATATATATATCAATAAAAATCTTCCATATAAGGATCATAAAATAACTTATTGAAAGTAAAAAAACATATTCACATTTTTTTTTATATATCTAATAAACTATTAGCATTTCGTAAAGGAAAAACCTGTTAAAAAGAAATGCCAAATAACTCTGCAGACATTATTTAACACAAATTCAGTTCAATAATCCATCAGAATGTGACAGCAGCCGAACCAGTAACCAAACGAATATTCTGAGCAGCATATTAAGGGGGTCCCAATAAAAACATGCATCGTGAATCTGCAATCACATCAAGATGAAACGTCACATTACATCATCCATATAGTCTTTTTTTTTGTAGTAGCTGTTTCCCATTATTGTCGCATTGGTGCCAACTTTAAATTTGTCTAGAGGTCTTGATCTGAAGCTATGGAAGCTTAACGAATTGTTTATATTTTTCAATCTAGAGCCATTATAATGTCTATCCAGTAAAACGCGGGCTACGAATGGCCTATGTCTAACAAGCCTACGAAATTTCGGATATGGGCTCTCAAACCTCTGACTACCCCACCACAATATAAAAAATGTGTGTCACAAGTCATGAAGTGTATGTTGTGTTTATTATTTTAAATTGTCTGCCCCATCACGGTTTATTTCGAAACTGAGTAATCTTATGCCATTACTTTTTTATTTTATTCTGTTATAGTGGTTATACAAAGTTCTTGTCGCATACAAATACATAGATCGAAGATGATAGCTTAGATATCGAAAGACAAAAGGCTAGGGACCGTAATTTAATTGGTGGTTTTAACGTAAGGAGTACGACGCTTTCCTCTTCAGGGCAGGTAATAATGTTAATGTGGCTTGAATGGTGTTATTAAATAAAATAGGTATGTCCATTGTAATAAACAAAGAGGTAGGTAAGACTTTTCAATTGTGATGACGCTGATTATGGCATTTATGGCATTATGGATCTCAACTTATCTGGATTGCATTGCACCAACCATCTTAATTGATTGCTAAGTGCTAAATTAATCAAAGGTAATATAAAAGAAAGGTTTAATTTTCTAATTTCACTACAATACGCTTTAACATTCATTTAACATTCATACACATCACGTTCGTGTTGGTCGCTGTTTGAAAGAAGATGTAGTGAACTAAGATTGAAAGGGGCATATTTTGATGCTTTGGACATGTTATGGGGATGAATGATATTAGATTGACAAAAGAATATGGATAAGTGGAAGGACAGTTACGTAGGGGTCGCCCAATAAGACATATGACAGTCAAATAGATGCCATACTGAAAAAAGGTGACGTTAGAAGTACGAATAAATGTGGTGTCAATTTACACGTGTAATGTTTTGTGTTTTATTCGTAAATTTTGTTTCAGTTTATGTCAGTAAAGAAAAAAAGGATTAATTGGCCTTTAATTATCAAACACGAAACTTACATAGTTGACTAAATGGTTGTTTTCGCACCCCTTATAATAAACTCCGTTTTCCCGTTTAACCTCAAAATGTCAGTGGTAACCATTATAAGCATAAGAGAAGAAGAGAAAGTGAAATAAAAAAAGTGATGATTCAAAACTTTATTTAAATAGATTAGTCTATAAACTGTGTCGTTCCGTTTTCCGTGAAGTAGTAGTTATCAAATTCGCATGTATATTTTCACCCTGGAAACAAAAAACGATTTATTATTATTGTCCGGCTTAATCAATAGACGTAAAAAAGTTTTATTATTCTAAAACTTATTATGTACTAATAAATTACCGATTGGATAGATGAATTGGATGGACGATTGGATAGGTTATACCTCGTCACATGATAATAAGGAAACAATTACCTAGCATAATATACATACATTTACACGTATACGTACATTATGTAAGCATAAATCGAAATTTTAAGTGTTTCTTGAAACCACGCAAAATATCACTTCTGCGATGAGGAATCGTGAGTATAAACAACTTGCCTTTCAACAACCATAAAAACGTTTAACAAAACAATTTTTCACGCTTGGCGCCATCTATCTTCTCGGATTGGAGTGACCGAATACTTTCACAGAATCTCTCAATCCTCTGACTGTCCCCAGAGGACAAATTGGCAAAGCATATGTGTTTAATAGCAAACGGGACTTATCGCGTATGTTTTTAAATAATAAAGTTACCTTTATTATTGGGTTAATAAAGGTAACTTTATTATTTAAAAACATACGCGATAAGTCCCGTTTGCTATTAATCATGAGTATAAATCGCGAATCTCTTAAAACTATAAAGCATATGTGTGTATACCTTCAGCCTCCAATTCCTTCTGCATGAAACATTCAGTAAAGAGTTTCGCTCTTTGGCAACCTTGTTCGTCGTCTGGGATGGATTTGTCAGCAACTGAAACAATTACGTAGTATAAGTCCTTGTCCCGTGCTTGTATGGAACATTTAAATAATACTTACTAGTTGCCCTTAATTCTGACATATAAAAGAAGGCGTCTGGGGCACTATGTGAAACGGATTTTGTCCTGTCGCAAAATTTTTATTTCAAAGCAATTACGTATTGATACTAACGTGCACATGCTTAAGTCGATCCCACGATTTTGAACTTCTATTATCTTAGCGTTTTTCTACTTATCTAAGGGCATAGGATACTATAGGATACAATACCTACAACAAAACTAGACTAGTCCTTATGCAGACTCTACATCGGAATATTGTTTTCCTATTTCTTTTATTATAGATAAGTACGTAATATCAATTCTATTTCTTATTCAATAAACATTTTGTATAAATGTAATTACAATTATATAACTCCCTTTAATAATCATGCTCAGTTCAAATTATATTCCCTTCACGTGATAGTTATTAAAGTCTAATGAGAACTTGTTATTTGAATAACTGTATCGAGGCTTAAGGGATTTACTTATTGTTGTGCGCACCTACCAATATCACAGTCTGTTTGCATCTTCCGAAGGATGCCAGCTACTTTTTCGTCTTCCATCTGGTCTGCGTAAGATTGCATCATTTCAAAGTTCAGCTTTCCGTCTTCGGTCATCTGAAATTCAAATTGTCAATAGTAGTAGTGGGATCAAAGCCTCATTGATTAGCGATGCAGCACCTTTACATTGCATCAAATTATATAACAGTATTCCATGTTTTTCAATTTGTTACATATTAAGAGTTTCTATTATAATTGTATTTCGTATCAACAAATAGACTGTAAAGGTTATCATATATTCTTTCTTCCCACTTCAACTTAGTAGGTTCTTGAATATCGGAATAAAACAATTCAACTGTTAATGAAGGTTGTTGGGCCCAAAATGTTAAGCCCGTATTTTATCAAGCCTTGTATTATCTCTTAATTTAGGACACGGTTACACCAATTGAACTAGCCCCTTGGTAAGTTCATTTAAGATTTGTGTTAAGGCTACTATAGTCTATTCGCGTTAAGTAAATAGTGACGTCATGATATATAAACGTTTAACTGACTAATGAGACGTTAGTAAATGAGAAAACAATTCACATCGACCAATTGCAGACGACAGTTGTCACGTCTCATTGGTCAAATCGTTGGGACATGATGACATCACTATTTTCTTAATGCGAATGTACTATAGTCATTGTATCAAATAAACATTTACGTTTCTTAACTTACCATTTCCGTTTTTTTGTAGAAGCAACTGAGGAAGCAGGCCATGTTATCGTTGACTTTATGGGTCTTCTCCAGTTCCTTGATGTCGTCCTTAGTGATGCCCATCTCCTCCATACAATGTTCGCTGTACGTTATAAAAACGGCCATCAGCTCGTCATCATCCATTTTCATCTCCTGTAAATTGATAAGCATAAGCATTAAGGGTCGACCCTTAAGTTAAATAAAGATTTATTTAAAATCGAAGTTTATTTACAATGTGAATTAAAAGAAATATGAGAATACTAATAGATAGTTATATAAAACAGATATACAAAAAACAAACGCGTTAACAACCATTAACCCTTGCGGGGTAGTCAGAGGTTCAGGTGTCCATCTCCGCAATTGCGAAGGTAGTAATTCTATGGCTACCTCGAACCCACCTGTTGACCAGATAGTACTCAATGTGACTGGTGGTCAGCTATGTCGCCATTATCAAGCACTAACTATTACCTGTTCGGAGACCAGGTAGATTTTCTCACGATGTTTTCCCTCACTGTAGCACAGACAATATAATACTACAGTAGTATTCGACGCATTTCGTAAATGTATTTTATTACAAAAATGTACATAGAAATTGTTTTAACTTCATTTCCATTGGTACATGCTCAAGTAGAATTTGAACCCTGTGCCCACTGATACATATAGTCAAGCCCCAAACAACTGAGCTACGTCGAATTGTGATTGTGAACAGATATGTGTAATACATCTAACTATCAAACGGACTGGATAGCAGAAGGAAAGTATCACTAACTCTGCCTTCACCAGGAATAGAATCCGGGACGAGATTAAGACAGGTTTCGGATCTTATTTGGTACATTAGCGTTTTAGTGTCTTTTAAAGCTATAATTCATAGTGAGAAAAATATCTCAATAAATGTTATATTAAAGTATATACAATATACTCACACAAGGAACACTCGTAAAGCTAACCCAAAACAGGGCTAAGGCGACGAAGTAGTTCAAATTCATCTTAGTACAAGGTGATATGCTCTCTGGGTAGTAACTTTTATAAAACTAACACCTGAACTCTTATAAGTCCAGTCTTTTATAAAAGGATTTAACAATATACAGGGTCATTCAAATGATAAAATCAAAACTGATGAATGCTGTATTAGTCATATCGTAATAAGTATAATTCAGTGTATCATGTATAGTGAGATATTATTACATTTCAAAGCCTTAATTATCAATATCTCAAATAATTTACAGTATTTACAGCATTTTAATGCGCATTTCATTATCTTTTTAAACGTAAGTGTAATTTTTTTATGTTATTACTATTTATTATCTGTCTATTCATTGAGTTTCATAAACAGAGAGGGGCATACAAATATCATCAATCCTACTTTCTTCCCCATGCTAGTAAAACACAAAAAACCTCATAGGTTACTTTGAACCTGAGTAACAGGTTGCTAGCTCCTTGTTCAATCGATTTATTTACCCCTCGAACGGCAGGTACCTAGTTAGCATTATTTTTACATCCCTGTCAAGCACGAAGAGTCCATGAAAGTAAATAATTAAAGTTCGATGGTTTTTCAAACAAACTTTATTGTAACATAGCGTTGTAAATTCCGTAAGTTATACTATAATCTTAGGGAAACACGAACGAAGCGGGATCTTCATCATAAATGCATTTCACAGTGTAAAAGGAAGCTTCACATAGATCTTTATACTTCTTCTCTGAAAATGTAAAAATAATATATAAGAATACATGTCCACACGAGTCATTTAAACCATGATGGATGAACAGAGAAAACCTCGGAGATATCTCCTAGATCAATTTTAACAATGAATATTAAGGTTGCGATGTCATAAAGGAACATTAATGACGGGTTGCTAGCTCATCACTTTATAGATTCCATGTACTCCTAGTTCCTTAGACGCCTCCTACGACATACCGGAAATAACGGCAACTAGTTAACATTCTTTTCATGTCTTAGTTTAGCACAGGATACTTACGAACATCCTTGCAATTCGTCACAGCTGCTTTGACTGCCTCTTTCATATCATTTGGGTATATCATATCCACTTGTTTTAGTACAAACTCATGGTTTATTTTGTTGTTCTTTACCTGGAATACAGTATCATACATAAATAAAGAGCCTGCACGTATACCTAAGATATAATATCTCTTTGGTGGTTAGCATCACGATCCTGATACCATTAATATCAAGCATTGGTTGCAGACGTCTAAACTATTGCTTAATAGATTTTATTATTTTCTATTCTATCGACAACTAGTGAGAACTCTAACACGGGATCAGTATGTTAACAAGTAAATTTATACAAGTTGAAAACTCAGCTTTGCGATGTTGGCAGATTTATTGCTACCCACGATTATTTTGCCCAAGTATTTCCCAGTGATAGACAGAGCTATATAACAGAGCTATGTATAAGTAAACACGAAAAGCCATTATAAAATATAGAAACGCCAATAAAAAAAACATAAGAATTCAGTTAAATACTCCACCGAATCTAATTTTCCGGATATACGAGTATGTATTTTGTCGACTCGAAATCAATATTTTTCCTTGTTTTGTTATTATACCAAGTTTATTCATTATAATTAATATAAATTACTTTTAATTATTTATTTCACGAAATTATTAATATAGATTTAATATGTCGTTAGGAAGTACTTAAATGCGCTATAAAGTATAAGCAACGTACGGCCTGTTGCATTTGGAACATGCAGTAGAAGAAACACATGACATCTCGGTCTTCGACAAACACCCCTTTGCCTACATCTTTTATTAGGTCTGAAACAAGAGAAGTGGGTTAGGAACTTTTAGTAAGTGTAGATATAATATCTTTTTGTAACTGGTTTCTTCTCACTATTTTTTTGGGATTTATGTGAGTACGACTATATAGTGGAAATTGTCAAAAATATACCTTTATTTAAAAATTAACAGAACTAACAGAATTAATTTTCATAACAGCTATTGAAACATGTCTGAAAATTATATCAGAATAATTTGGCAGATAATATTGATTTAATCTTCATACGATTACGAGACAAAATGGCCAATTTGTTCTCGATATTTCAAACGAAAATTTCTAAAAGTGATGTCCTAAACAGATATAACTATCTCTATATATGTGTGCATGTGGCGCAACATAACTATTCACCCTCATCCACGCCCACTTTTCCGACACAAGATTTCTTCACCATCATCGCGCTCTTCTTCAATTGTTGCACAGTCATCTGTGGCAAAATTAACAAACTTTATTTATTTAAGTTCCAACAGTATATGTACATAAAATAGTCTTCAGACATTAGACAAGATATATGCAATTCGAGTTTTTGTTAATTATGGATACTAATTACAGGAACTTGAAAGAAGTCATAAAATTTTTATATATGAAAGAATCATAAAGCCCGATATAAATATTATATTGTACACTACAAATTTTAATAGTATGTAACCTTTATGATTCTTTCAAGTTTCTATAATTAGTTACCATAATTTACAAAATCACAAGCACAGTCACACTGCTAACCATAACAAAAGCGTCATTATGTCATGAATACTGGCTATCTGGAGAACTGTGAGCTTTTGAAATGGCTATGACCTCCATGGAGGACCCATGTGGAACATTCATAATGTTGTGTAATTTTTATATCCTTCTCTAAATCTATATTATACTTACTGCACAACAATCTAGAATCATCCATAAGGCAATTAAAATTCCAAGATATTGCTTCACGTCCATTTTCGACACTTTTCAGGAACAACATTAATCACACTGATGACTTGGCATTGCATTTCCACTTTATATTCGCTAATTAATAAATCGCTGATCATGTTGACTTAGGGATCAGTTATTAAAACATTAATAACCAGTGAGAACATAGTAAATTATGTAGTAGTTGTATGTAACGAGGCGGTATTAAGGAAAACCAAGATAAAGGAACTAGTAAGATACATAAGTACACATTAGGCATGTCTTTTGCAAACAATTTTCACTTCATAAACATCCAAAAATCAGTAGTCTACGGTCAGCAAAGACAGCAGCTCAGTGAAACTTAAAAATACAAATTTTAATTGCGCAAAATTGACTTACATTTCTGCCGTAAATACAAATATTTATGGCAGAAATGTAAGTCAATTGTGATGCCAAACTGGCTAAATATGTTCGCACGAAAGAGGAAGGAAAGGAACTTCGACATCCTTTCTCTTCGGTTGCAGCGGCTGGCGGAGTTGGCGTGACCATTGGGGCGGAATATCTAGTGCTAACGCCAGGCATCATTGTTAATACTTTCAACGACATAATCATAGTGATTGAATGTCGTAATAAACAAAAATACCAAAAAATCTCTCTGGTTCTCGGTGGTTATAGAATCCGTTATACTGGTATCTCTATCTTATTAGTCCCCGACGCAATGACTTTTCTATGTCACCAATACACCTACCTTAACCTTTCATTAATCTACTATCATTCTAACTACGTAAATTACATTTATCTACCTGTGACCGAGAGGGTAATTTAACCTGGACACTGGATAACTAATTAAATTACTTATATTATCTTATTTAACTAAACAAGATTTATAAGGTAAAGAAAACGACATAAGTACTATATAAGAAGTATTGTAATTGGAAGGAAAAATTATGCTTGAACCAATTTCAAGGAAATACGAAAACAGTTGGATCCGCTTCATACAGACACTTGGCAGTCCAATACGATCCCTCGCAGATGTCTTTGTACTGTTTTGCTGTAAAAAAGATACTTTATTAACTCTACCGTGCCATATTCATTGTCATATTATTAAGAGTAAACAATATTATAACGGCATAATGATATACACAACAAAATTACAGTAAATACGAAATACTAATTCACGCCTTAGCATAACGTGATAGTAGTGCATCTCCACTATTCTAGAGTAAATAACTCTATAGCCACGTGGACCCTTCCTATTAACCAGATAATTAACACTGAATGTGTAGAGTCGTAACATAATAAATATGTTATTTACTTAAGAACAATGAAATGCGTAATAATCACATGAAAACAGTTGCAAAAAGAATTTATATGTACAATTTTTGATTACAATATATCAATGTTATTTAATGAGTTTGCTAATACTTACAAACGCCTTTGCATTTCTCAATGGTGGCTTTAATTGGATCTTTCATTTCAGGAGGAAACATCATGTCCACTTGCTTGACCATCCCCTCAAACACAAACTTATTGTTTTTAATCTGCACAAATTTATTGGTTATGTAAAAACAATGGTTTTATTTACATAAAATTATACGCTAACCGACTAGTGTACACCTACACCTTCTTATTGTGGCGGAGTAGTCTTAGGAGTAGGAGGTTTAAGTGCCCATCTACGAAATTTTGAAGGCATGGTAGGTATAAATAACTCAAAAGTAACCATGCCATGTGATAGATAATAAACCGTGTGGCCGTATACAGGCACTGGCTATTACCTATAACGAGGTATAGGCAGGTTTACTCACGATGTTTCCCTAGACGTTAACTATTATAAATTATGTTATCAGATTTTTTAATTTCAGTCTCGGTGCAGCCGGGATTTGAACTTAGGACCTCTAATAATAAGTCAGAGGTCTTGCCCACTAGGCTACATCCGCTTTATATCATACAATTAATGAAATAAAAATATACGATTTAAAATACGTACCACTTGGCCCATAGTGTAAACGCAAGCTATGTAACACATCACATTTTTATTCTCAATGAACTTTCCTTGTTCGATCTCACCAACTTCGTCTGGAAGTAAAAGGGGTAAAAACACATTTAATCAAAAGTGGTAAATGACTTATATTGAGCTTTTGTAATATACGTTGTTTCTCCAATATAGGCACTTTTGCATTCGAACATTGAAATATTTCATATTACACTTAAAAACCATCATATTTACATATTTATATTTACTATTGTTTATAAATAAATCTATAATAAAACTATATATAAAATATTTGAGCCAAATCACTGCCAGCATGGAGAGTGCCCAATATAATCTTCAATATTTTTTCAATAGGTATATTTTCTTCGATACATTGCACAGAATTAATCAGGGGGCATTCGCAATGAATCTGAATTTTGGGGCTATGATTAAGCTATGAGCTTAATAAATTGAATTTACCCTCAACCCCTTAGTTACCTCCTAGGAAATGCTGGAAAGAACGGTAGCTAGTTAGCATTCTTTTTACGTCCCTGACTAACAGTGGCTATTATTAATAAGTGTTTAGTTAGTTACCTTCCGTCACGTCGTTTTTCGGCATGCAAGTTTTCTTGATTAGTTTTCCTGAATTTTTGATCTGTTGTCTAGTCATCTAGGAGCAAAAATTATTTAACTGTTAGAATGCAACACTTGATATAATGAAAACTCATAGAATTTTTTTATGAAAGTAAGCTTTATTCATAGCATATGTAGTTACACTCTGTTAATCAAGCGCTACGTCATATATTTTATGACTTTAAGTTATTATTAGATTTAGACACATAAACTTCACTCAATGATCTTAATTGTCTCCAATTTTATGATTTATACCTCTTTCTCAAAACAAGAAGTAGGCCGTACTATACACAAAGACATGGAAGACTATCTGTTACTTAAAGTAAAAACTGTTGTAAAAATGGATTGTAATAAAAGTAATTTCGAATTTCAGGTGGTAAATAGTCAACCTCTGACAACCCTGTAAGGGATTACAGTCATGATGTAAAAGTACTCACAGCGTCTATTCCAAAGATTGCCAACAACATAAAGCTAATCAAAATATATCGAAACATTTTTCTTGACTTTACTTCGCTCACCAAACTACAATATGTAAAGGTAGAAAACAACAAGTATTTACTTATATTTACTCACAAAATATACGGTGTAGTATCAAAGGTATTATTACAACACCTCTTTACTTTTTAAACACGGATCTATCTGTAAACGCTTAAAAGAAAAGTACATTCAAGATGAAAATACGTTTGCTCACTTACTCTTGTCAGTTGAAGTTTATTAAAACCCAATTCTTTCTCTCAATCAGGAATTTTTTGCGGAATAGACTGAAAGGAATAATAGTCGTAGACAGAGTTGTAACATACATAAGTATAATATAAAATAACTAAATATACCGCAGAGGTGAGGGATATATAAATGGAATGTAGGCCGCTGAAATAGAAATATGTATGTCACTTCACTCCGTACTCCGTAGATGCTATAGTGGCATTACAGGTAACCTTGAAAACAATGATAGCGTTTTAGAACTATTTAGGTCGGGTTAGGTTATCGGGTTATAAATAAAAATAAAAACCAGTGATACTATAATGCACTTTTATTCACAATAATACAAGAATGACTTTCAGTAACAGAAGTAGAAACTTGCTAAGTGCTTATTACACTAAGGTTTTATTTTCTTTGCGACAACTTATCATTTTTTTAAATTACCGATATAGACACACACTTGTAAACCTCGTCCGCATCCCAGTGGGGTAGACACAGTTGAAGAATCCTCTTTTTCAGACCCTGATATAACTTCAATGGATATCCATCTATTATGTGTGATGTACTCAAAATAAAAAGATAAAACCATTTATGTATTATCTACCTTAAAGCAATTTATTGAAAATATTAAAAAAAACAATCAATACGTATGTTAAGATTAGTAGACAACCTCAAAACTACAAAAGGGTAACACGGTTCTAGTAACAAAATAGACTTATAATAATAAAATAATATTCGAACATAATACTATATTTCTTCATGGAAATACAAAATTTTCGGGGTCTACTTCGTATAAACACTTAACTGAATAAAATACGCCCTCGCATAAGTCGTCATATTTGTATTCTGAAAGCAAATAAATGTTTATTATTTATACAGTAACGAAAGGAAGATTTGCTTTATTGACTATCTACTTAAAAGTTAAATTTGACATCAATGGTCAATAAAAATCTACCTTTCGTCTAATGACACCGTAATGTATTAAAAACAACACGTTACATTTTACTGTACTCCAAATCATAAAAAATATGTGAAGAGAAGACTTTTTAACGTTTCAACTATTCCTAAACACATATGCATTCACGATCGTACAATCCTTTCGGGATAGTCAGATGTAGATGATTAACGAAGTTTATGTGATGGCCTCTGAAAACTATTTTTTACCTGACATCCAACGTGACAGGTGGTAAATCATCAATCATACAGATACTGCCAGTTTCTAGAAATAGGCAGATTTCCTCACGATGTTTTCCCTGACCGAAATCAAAGCCGGAAAAAACAGCAGCTAGCTAGCATTCTTTTACATCCCAAATTAGAACGGCATGAATAATATGTGCTACTAAGAATAATTAGTAATCATTAAAGAAATTACGTATATCGAAACATTTGTTGACTGCCGCCTTGACCGGAGCCTTCATGTCTTGAGGATACAAGTTGTCCACTTGTTTCAACACCATCTCCTTATTGAGCCTGTTGTCTCGTATCTGAAATATAATAATACATATTTTAGTCCCTTGCTAGTATCGGACGTAAAAAGAATCTTAACTAGCTGTCGTTCTCTCTTGCTTGTCGTAGGAGGAGACTAGGGGTAGATAGAATCTATTGGGCGATGAGCTAGCAAATTTCCTCATATGACATCGCAGCCTCAACGTTCATGCTAAACAGAGAGATTTTATGTTTCTCAAGTTCTGTCTACCCGGAATGAGATTAATGGACGTGAATCTAACTCATTTTCTCTTCTACCTAAAATAAAAAAATATCCAAGAACTTACCACTTGTAGAGATTGATAAACACAAGTGATGTAGCACATAACATTCCTTTGAGCTATAAATGTCCCACCCTCTATGTTACCAACGAGATCTGGAAATAAATAAAATATAGAAACTGAATTAAGGCAAGATACATACATACATTGACGCCTCTACGTTCCTAAGAGGATAGTCAGAGCCGATCGATCGCCACCTGCAACTGTCCTGACATATCTCCCATGTTTCACTCACACCCATTAAATTCCTCGTACATGCCCGTTTGTTCTTCACGCTGTGTACATTCGCCTTCAGGAAAGATAGTGTATATAATGGAGGAACAAGCTGTTATGAGAGATTTTTAATATAAATCAATGGAGAGATTTCTTAGACTAGGTATAGTTTAGTATAAACCACCTCAACCAATTCAGGTGTCAGGCTTTTTTTAAAAGAATACAAAAAAAATTTTTTGTTAAGTCTTTCAATATTAAAAATTCAGTTTAAATATTTTTCGATGCATTATATTATAATAATGTTGAAATAGCAATTAGTACCCATAGATAACTATCACAAATATCACGTCTTATCTATTTACCTACGCAGAGGTTGTAGAGACTTTTTTCTATCCCAACTAATCATTTAGGTTTCATTGAAATTCACAAGGCACTTCACCCTTTCTCAGTATATCGCCTTATTTCATTTTTTTGATTATTAGTAATACACTACACTATACAATAACTATACATCGAAAACGTCGTATAGTAAATAGAACTCATACCTTCTGTGACACCATGCTTAGGCACACAACTTCTTTTTATAACACTCAGCGTTTTCTTCAACTGCGGTCTTGTCATCTTCAGAATGTAAAAAAAAGTTTATATAGAATCTTATATTTACATACTGCCATGTCCTGTGATCCCTTTCGAGGCAGAAAAAAAAACCTTGAAAATCAGGGGCAGACAAATCTAGCTTACCCTACAACATGACTGACAGGAGTTGTAAAGTCTGGAACATTGGTGTCAGTGTGCTAACCCATCACCCAATAGATTCCATTTACCCCTAGTCGTCACCTACGACTTGGCGGGAAGAACGGCAGCTAAAATTTTTTTACGAATCAGACTTGCACAGGATAGAATCGTCCTATGTAAAGTTTTATGCAAAATAAATCAGGTTTTATCAAACAACTATATATGTTAAAATGAAGACGATACGTTATAACAACTTTCTTTACGTTATAACAACTTGATTTTGTCTACCCCAAGTGATAAAAGGATGTCAATTAATATATTATTTTTTATCAAATAGATTTTCACATTTTAGAACACAAAAAGGCATCGGTACTTACAGCATCGGTTTTCAGGACGAAAACTGTTATGAGAATCCAAAATAATCGTGCGTCCATTTTAAATGTTGTACACCGTTTAAGATGAGTGGCACCACAAAAGTTCCAAATCAAACTGACTAAATATATTTCCGAATCATATTTTAAATAAGTTAAATTGACTCCAATGTACACTGGCTACAATTTTGTACAAAAGTATAAATTACACTCTTCGTAAATGATCGTTTAACTACTGTATAATTTAGGTATTTTTAGAATATACCAAAATTTTAAACTACTTATCACTGTGATTGTGATAGATGGACAAACAATTCCATAATAACTGGGCAATTATGTTTATGTGTGTAATTACTTATAAAATATGTACACTTTTCATATTCGTAATATTTTTAAAACTAATAAAATGTATTTCCTCGTCTAAACATCTAATTCCAAAAAAGACTCCTACTCATGTGTATCTCTTGTAATGTACATCTATATTTCTGTATTAGATGATAAACCATATACATAACCTATTTATAACGAATTCAAACTCCTATTTTCCCTGAAACTTTTAACCAATTTCGCTTAATTGACTTTTATACATCCCTCTGACGTATTGGGCCGTTATAGGTATTTGTTACATTCCCTATTTCAGTATGTCGTCTATTGTTGCCTTAGCCTTGCTTGTAAGTATTTTTTAATGCATAAATATATTAATAAAAAGCAAATCCTACACCGATATATAAGACGATCGTTAGAAATCTTAGGCCCCCTACCTATCCGCCCTTCCACCTCACCACACTTTGTCAATTCACTCTCATATATCCGCATAACACTTTCAAAGGATCGAAAGATACCCTTTCCTAGTTCCCAACCGAAACGTTCCGTTATATCAATATTTTTGATTCTATCATTCTATATCACACATAATGGTTTTTGTCAGCTGATAAAAACTTATATAAATTCTGAACTAATTTATTATTAATAAAAGCATCGTAAATCGTGGGTATGTCTACTTAAAACAATAGGATATGTTATTTCTTTTCAGCGCTATGGAAACAGGAAATTCTTGGGATCTGCCTCGTACATGCATTTGGCCGTGTAGTAAGATGCTTCACAAATGTCCTTATACTGCTTAGCTGAAAAATATAAATTGGATTTTTATAACGTAACGTACGTAACCGTAACGCGTACATAAATTTGGAGATACGATTAAATCTCCTAGGTCTCTTTTCAGCATGTATATTGGGGTTATTTTGTCATATGGAAAATCGGCGTCCGGTTGCTAGTCGCTCGCCCAATCAATTCTATCTGAGTCACAGACTAGCACGGAACTATATACGTATAAGCCGATGTAAGCCAGGCTTTGCTCTATTTTGACAAAAATATTGCTAACCCAGTAAAGGCAAATCCATATAAACACAAATCAATAATCGAAGATTTTTTGCCAATGCCATTAGACTTTAATGTAAGTCTTCATAATCCGAATTCGACGGATACATATATGACTCATGTTTTGTTTTATTATTCAAATAATATTTCGATAGGGTCTACTGTACACTGTACGACATTATTAATATAGATATTACTCACAAACATCTTTGCACTTAATAGCAGTTTCCTTGACAGCCTCCTTCATCTCGGCTGGGAACATCATGTCGATCTGCTTCAGGGTCGCCTCGTGGTTCAGTTTGTTGTTCTTTATCTGGAAATGATTTTTAAGCAACCATGACCCTTGTTTTTGTGTATACAGGGTGGCGCATTCAAAACGGTCAGTATGGGAAAGTCTGAAACTATAAGAGATACGAAAATTTGTTCTTAGGAACCATGTCACCGATTTTGATAAAAATAAAAACTGCATTCATACTTTCTTTGAAAAAACAACTGTATCCAGTACGGGAATCGAACCCGGTTTCTTTGAAAAAATAAACTTGCCTTTTTCACTTTTTCTTTTTAATTATCGATTGTGTAGGTCTTAAGCTGTAAATGTCTCTATTAAACATGATGTCTAAAATGAATAAAATGCATTGATTTGGAATACTTTAATTAATCATAGCAGGTGTTCTAAGTGACCACCGTTGTTTTCAATACAATATTCAACACGTTTAGGTAACGATCTTACTATTGAATTTTTCATTATCATGTGGTGAATTTGCGTTAAATTTGACTCTATTGCTACTTTTAGGTCTTCAACGGTGTCATAGCTTTTTTTGTAAAATTCATTCTTAACGTAACCCCGGAAGAAATTTTCAAATATGGTTTAACACGTCTCTATTAGTGGACTTTTCAATAGATTGTTAGTGTTTGATTACTGTAGATAACAAAACTTTCTAAGCGGATTAATGCAATGCTAATGCCACATGATATGGTGTATGTAACAAGTAGAGAGGTACAAAAATACAAACAGACATAGAGACAATTTTACATGTCTGAACTTTTTGAATATTGTAACGGTGTATGTGAACTACTATGATAAACTAAAGTATGCCAAAACAATGCATTTTATTCATTTTGGACATCATGTTTCATAGAGACATTTCCAGCTTAAGACATACACAATCGATATTAAAAAAGAAAAAGTGAAAATGGCAAGTTTATTTTTTCAAAGCAACCGGGTTCGATTCCCGTACTGGATACAGTTGTTTTTTCAAAGAAAGTATGAATGCAGTTTTTAATTTTATCAAAATCGGTGACATGGTTCCTAAGAACAAATCTTCGTATCTCTTATAGTTTCAGACTTTCCCATACTGACCGTTTTGAATGCGCCACCCTGTATATATTGCTTTTACATCATCTTAAATGTGTAAGCCATATAATGTACATATAAACTCATATCGTTCACATCACGCATTTTTCCCTGTAGAGGCAGAGATCACGGATCCGCATCTGTTCTGAATCTGACATACCACTTTCGCTTCACTGACACTCATGTACATACATATGTCATATTATGTGTTGTTGTTATTAATAAGACAGGAAGATTATATGTATATAAGTATTGTTTTATTAATAACACACAAATTTAACAACCATTAACCCTTGTGGGCTAGTCAGAGGTTCGGGTGTCCATCTGCGCAATAATAAATAATAATGGTCTAGTATGAAGAAGGAATAAATAATATTACAAATGGAGATATGGGAGTTGCAGGCATGTAAATCGATAAAAAGTTTAACCAAAATGACCCAAAATCCAGATTCCGAGTTAAGATGTGGCGTTAGAATAACATTACTTCTTTTCTTCCCAGAATGTTATTATAGTATGAGAGAATAAAGATATATATAAATAAGGGCTAAGGGTAACTCAAATCATATTACACGTATATCTGTTAATAAATGTCTCTTCTATTCTTAGTCAATGCATATATGATGACTAATTATGGTGAAGAGGTCTTTTAAAACTTACGACTTGTGTTACAGTGTATATGCAAGCTATATAGCACATAACGTTTCGTTCTTCAAGAAATTTTCCTTTTTCTATGTCACCTATTTGTTCTGCAACAATAATTATAATAAAAAACCTTAATAAAATAATTATATTAAATCACAGACAAAATGTACAATTTCGGCAGATATAATTATATGATGATAAATGTTTCATTGATATACATATTACGTATTCATGTCTCAGTCATAGATCAAACACTACCTCACAATAAGTCCTGCTTAGGTGCTGTTTATGCTATATAACTATATGTTATTTAATATGACAATATATTATGTCAGAACACAACGAATCAAAATTCAAATATATAACTACTTCACCTCTAACACAACTAGGCGTTTCTGGTTAGAGCAACCCTATCACGATTATCTACGAATATTACGAATTCAAGTCATAAAACTCAAAATACTAATATGTCATATAAAAGTTTTATATTACAATTAATATGATTTCGTAAACACGTACCTTCAGTTACATCGTTTTTAGGCATACATGTCTTCTTCATTAATTTTCCCGAATTCTTCAGTTGCTGTCTGGTCATCTACAATAAAATAGAAATGTAACATTGAGTCAATCACACGTGCCTAGCAATTGAACTTAAATTTTGTGTTTCATATAATGACATAAGAAAAATTTGCATTATAGCACAGTTGGACTCAGGCTTTTCCTAATAATGAGGTATAATAATGAACTAATTATTTATCACGAAAATTTATAAATTAATTATTCACGAACCGAAATTTAAGACAAATATTTTTTTGTTTCATTAAGTTTCTTGTAACCAATCGCTTACCCCATCGCTCAGTTTAAAGTTAAATAAAAACACACAAATAAATATCCATACAATTTTGAGCTCCATCGCCCCTTAGAAGAATTAATATAACTAAACCTATTCAAAGTCGCAACCCTTTTATTTATATACGACGATATTCACAAATGAAAAGGATACATTTCTTTGATAACATACTTCTCATATCATTTCCAATGAATGAAACCATCAACAATGTATTAACTTAATGTTTGTTTGCTCATCCTATTTTATCTTTAAAAACATGGTAAGAATTATAAGTAAATTTATACCAAATTATATCTAGTATTATTAAGTGTAAGCTACATCTACTACGCGCGCCAAAATATAGTAGTACGAAAAAAATGAATTATATAGAAATAGAGCTTATTTGGTTCTTTCAATATGATTTAAATTCCTTAAAAAAAACTATAAGACAAAGCCACATCAGTGAACTAGCTTCCATCTCATTATGACATCTTATTATGACTCATAATGTCATACTTAAGTCCAATTTGTAAGTGATACAAGTGCATTGTCACATATGGAAATTACATATTAAGTAGCCTACTTAGTGACATTGTTCTAGGTGTCTTTATGTGAGCCTATTACATTAAGTTAATGACATGATAACGTACCTTCTCAGATTGATGCAAACTTAATGTCTTTATGTTCCTCGTAAACTGTCGTAGTTCAAGAACAATGTAGTCAATTTTAGTATATACATTGTCATGTCTATTATATGTCAGGAAGTCTTATAGTTCCGAGAAAGTTTATTACTCATTTATTTTATGTTATACCTCATAGTACATACATGCTCAGGTCCTTTAATCTTTTTCGGGACCTCGGAGGAATGATATGATAGGGTATAAGTCATGAAATTGTGATGTAATTAATATGTAAAAGGCATGTTACTGCAATGCATTTTTAGTCGCCTCCTACGACATGCCGAAGAATGTATTCTGTTTATGTAGAATTGAGAACGCGAGACTTTCTTTATTGAAGAGTTATTTTTCTCTATTTATCTGTGTTTGAAGTTACAGAACGCTTGTTATACCAAATAGACGTAAATTATTAACCAAGGCTCTTGGGCCTTATTAATTAATTATTACCTATATGAAAACAATCACACTTGTCATTAATTGCCATGTGCTTCCGTGTTTCAATCTGTGTTCACACGTGACCAGTCCTAAACAATAATTAAAATAATTAATAGGCACACTTAAGATTCAGGGTAGGGTGACCATGGGTAAAACCTTCATAAAATAACGGAGAAATATTTAAAAATGTATATAGGTTTTAGAAACTAAAAATTTTTTCAAAATGGTATATTTTCAGTATTTTGTAATACTCGTAGATACTAAATAGTTTTTTGTACATAGAGATTCAAGATAACAACTATTAATATCTTTTATTTATATGTATTCAAATATTTTTTTTTCATTAAGCATTCATACACGAATAAACTCAAAGTCAAATGTTCTTATTCTACATAAGTATAATATTAATTATAAAATATTACTTATATTAAAGTAAATCCAATTGCTAAGATGGAATGACTATTCTTTAGGGTAAACTTTACATACTGCCCAATAGCATATCAGTAAGAAGGTGTCACCTTGTAAAAGAATTATTGTCACCCTATTAAAAGTGTGAAGGTGTGAAAAGGTTAATTATCGCTTACCAATTACAGGTTAAGATTCACATAAAACCCAATGACACAAGTTCAAGGTATCAGAACGATTTTCACAGTGGCTAAAAATGATGCCAATATCAGTGGTTCATTAAGAAGGGTGCAAAAAAATCTCAAAATGGTTACCCTAGTGGATGTCGTGAAATTCTTAATGGTGGTGGCTTTTTGTGAAGCGGTATGTTTCAACAATAAAAACATTAATTCACAGTCTCATTTTTAGTGCGTATAAAGAGGTGACACAGGAGGACTATTTAGATTTTCCTCTTTAAAGATTGTCTGGAAATCTTTGAAGTTTCACTAAATTAATAGTGACAACAATGTGTTACGTATGTCATGCATATTCCTGCGGAAATATAGTGCAGGATTCGGTAACACACACGGGTAACACACACACACGGGTAACACACACACACGGGTAACACACACGGTACAGTAGGTGCGTAATAAGTTTAACGAAGCAATTTTACGTTATTAAGATTTCTTCAAATTGGTCACAAACTCCAAAGGACGAAAAATAATCAATCAATAGGAGTTCAAAAACGACACCGTCACAATAGAAGAGAAAAATCAATGATTCAATTTGAAATTAATCATAACCATCACTTAAGTAATTTTTATTTTCAGATGACGATGAAACAAATAAAACAAACGGGTAAAATGATGAGGAAGACTTGTCAACCGAAAAATAATGTAGAAGATGGTAATTATTAAGTTTTTCAGTTCTATTATGATATATAGGAGAGTATAAATGATTGATAATTTTGTAAATTTATAAGAACTTTTGGGCGAAAAGTTCACCTTTACGTCACCAAATTTCTTACATATTCATTGACTCAACCACAGGGTAAACTTGACAAAGTAAGGGATATTATGGGCACATTAAGTAGACGATTAAGTTCCATGTATTTGAATTTATCCTAAGACCATATTATGTCATGGTCCAAGTCGTCTTTTCATCAGTTAGTCACGTTTTCTCTGCGATTACTTAATTTGTCATGCAGTATACAGATACAAATAACCTAACGTGCATCCCACAGAGAAAATTGATCCCCTGAATGACGGCAAGTTCATTGAAGAAAAGGAAGTGATGTGCTACGTTGCTTGCATCATGAAAATGGCCAACACGGTAAGTGCTTGAGAGTCGTATTTACGTACTGCATTCACACACATACTCGAATCTCCACTATAATAACGGAAAGTTGCGTAACAACGGAATTTTATACGAGCATTAATAAAATAGCATTTTATGAAATCGAGATCATATGGTATTCAGGGTGAATAACGTTTGAATTGTTATAAATTTTATAAATATAATTAATTACGTGCACAACTGGGTAACTCCAATTCAATGGTAAAAGAAAATATGTTTGTACACCGCGAAGTACGATACACTTTTATAGAAGTTACAAACTTGATACATAAGTATTTCAAATATGTTTCAATCTTAAAAATGTTTTCGTAGATTAAAAACGGCAAATTAAACTACGAGGCTGCAATGAAACAGGCAGACTTACTGCTTCCTGATGAAATAAGAGACGCTGCAAAAGAAGCCCTCACATCATGCCGAAAGATAGGTAAACTTCTGTCATATGACTGTGATTAATTTATCCCTGGACCAATATGGCAAAATATTTATGAGAATATACTACTACAGGGCTGTCCAAACCACTGCCCGCGGGCCGCATGTGGCCCGCGGTTTAGATTACTGCGGCCCATTGAACCTTTTTAACCGACTTAAAAAAAAAGTTTGGTTCGGGTACACCGACTACAAAGAGATCTGTACCCACTGCATATAATAATACGGCCCACCAATGTATTTAGTCTTTTTTATTGGCCCTGGGTCCCATCTAGTTTGGACACCCCTGTACTACTATATAAACTAAATGACAAAATAATATACATACTTAAATGATAGGAATGATATTGAATGGTATAATTAAAAATAGTGTAATAAGAGAAGGTTGCGGTTCGAAAGAAGATGCAGTGACTGAGATTGAAAAGGGCATGCTTTAATGGTTTAGACATTTTGTTATGCGGATGAATGACAAATATGTAAGAGATTATAACATGTAAGAGATAATAAGGGACCAAACGATCCTCGAAGATTAAACTTCTCTTCAGCGTTTATGTATGCGTAGAATATTTAGCATTTGAAAAGGCAATTAATGATCGTTTCCGCTTATTTTCAGCTGACCAATACAAAGACATTTGCGAAGCATCTTTCTACACCACCAAGTGCATATACACGGAGCGACCAGACGTCTTTTTCTTCCCTTAAATATATGCTTAATTATTAAAACATTATGTAATATTACCATATATGTTTCAATTATTATTCTACAGAAACCTGCCATTTCTGGGAATGTGTATAGTATGACATGGACACCTGTCGTAAAGGATGTTATAAAGATATCAGGGTGTTAAAGTTCATCATTAATTTTAAGGTCTGAATACCCTAAATGAAGAGGCGTGATGCTCATTTGTTAAAATCAGTATATCATTTCGTCAAGAACTCAGATTGTTGTGTTGCGATAACCACTTTATACGTTGTATAAACTACGCTTATTCTAAAAGTGGCATAAATTACTCCAAGCAGTAAACTCTACTGACAAATCTGATACTATAAAATTTGCTTTTAAAAATTGTAACAGTGATTTCAATAAGGCAATCCTAAACATTCATTCGTATTTAATTACGAATGTCATATTTCCTTACTGCAACTTATCATCCAAGAAACATTAATTTCAAGAATTATTTCATCTGTAATAGCATAAAGCCCCTCGAAAAGTTTAATCATTTTGCTACACAGTTTCAGAAAAATCTAATAAGTTTATTTCATGAAACGGGCAACCTAACTAAATTACCCGTGCGACGTCGAAGGACTTTACTCCAACAATGAACGAAACTCTACTCTGCATTCTGCTGTTATTCATTTAATAAGCACGTACTAGTGTATGATTACAGTTTTTTCCTTGTAACAACTTCCTCTTGGACTGACCATGTACTTATACTTACTTATGACATTTTTAATTCAATCAAAAAGTGTTACTCTGCAGTTTTAGTAGCTATTTACGCAACCCTTGTTTAGCATAGGCAGTGATTTTACGTTGGTTTAAAGTGTAAATAATTACAACACACATTTCATACAAGTATCCAAAGCGGGTTTGTTTGGATATATGTATGTGTATATTCATATATATTTTTTTATACAATATTTTGGGGCACGATTATACAAATATATTACCGTCTCTAGTAGTTTGAGTTTTATTTAAACAACAATTGATCTAAGAAGCATCATCAAGAATCAAGCAATATAATTATCTATCACTAAAGGACCAACCATTAGCGCCAAAACATAACACAAATTTAATGCCACACAAGTTACCAGCATCCATTTGAAACAAAGGCTTCGACCCTAAAAATACTTAGTAACCGATATAGTATCATAAGTCATTTAAATAGGCATACTAAATGTACATACAATCCATAATAAGCATTGACAATCCAATCACTGGAACTAAAATGTACAACACTTGTCTTGCACAGCTTGTAGAATAATCGAGAAAAACAGACCTATATACGATATCCCTTGCGGAGTAACGTAAGGTTTACGTTAAACTTAACTTATTCATGGCTTAAATTTTTTTCGTATAGTTAATTCTCTCTCTCTCTAATATAGTAACTCGTAATTATTATTTTTTCAATTTTATACTGTCTTAATGTGAACAAATGAGAATCCTACTCATCCTAAAAATAAAGAGGTCAGCACTTTCTTAGGGAGTAGTGTATTAATACTATAAATTGATGGTTTTTTGTTTGTTATGCATATTTATAGTTTATAGTTAATGCATATTTACAATTTTAAATGAATAAATATATTATTATTAACTATATCCGAAACTATGGAGTTAGTGCTTCTATCTACACTTCAAACCTTTATGTTAACCAGAGTGAAAGACAATAATAAAGTTATAACTGCGCCGCCATTGTCAAACACGATTACCTATTCCGAGAAATAGTTAAGTTTCATCACGATATTTGCTGCCCAATGTAAGAGATGTATTTATCAATTATTGCCAAAACATACATTCTCGTATAGAAGACATGCGGAAATCCATTTCACATCCTGGCAATGCATGGACAGACGAAACAGCACTTCAACCTACCAATCTAGAACTTGAACCAAAATGGTTTAATATCTCTAACTTTTTACCGTACGTTATCATTGCATTATAGTATTAAAACGAAAATTAATTAAGTATATGTAGGAGGATAACCTGATTATTAGAACCTTTGCAAACATCCGTAGCACGATTTTAGATACGGAGAATTTGACATAAAAATTAGTACCATTGCACAGATACAGAGACTTTGACATAGAGGTTAGGTTAATTATTTTCGAGGCATTTCACGTTTAGCAATGTTACTAGAACGATTCGAATCTTTTGCCGGTAAAATTTGAAAGATTTTTAATCTATGTCAAATTATCCGTATATATGCAATATTTATATGATGTTGCAAAGATTATAATAATAATCAGATCATTCTAAGACATTTACAAAGGAGCCCAGCTATCACCATGATCAGTGAATATGGGTTTCTGTGAAATAGATTATGGAATCCTATATTCTAAGCAGTTGCGACTATAAGTGTGTGTGTGTGTGTGTAAAATGAGAAATAAAATAATAGTTGCAAAGAACCAGAAGTTTAATTCACAAAATATGTTTACAAAACTAAGTAGATATAAAGCGCAACATACACCACTTAATAGCGGGCCATAGTACCTCGTTTCTTTAGATATGCTAATGAGTGGACTAAGTATGATCATACACCACTTATCATTGCCGCTCCTTTAATTTTCTACATAGATTTTGATGATTGACATATCATGTGGCTTCGCCTAAATGTCGTACAATTTCCATCGCCCGCTTGGTGTTTGGCTTGCGCTTAATGGTCATGAAAAATATTTACAAACAACTATGGAAACACTCCTAAGGAATAATAGATCTAGATCGCTAAGTCTTAATCTAAAAATATACTTTATGTGCGATAAACAAACATAGTGCTAACGTTTAATGATAATAAACAGAAACCTAAACTATATGACTCAACACATTTTACAATTTTTGAAGATTTCCTTTAGTTTATATTATGTAACTGTTTACAATTTAAAAACATCATTTTTATATAATTTTATAAAATGTTCAGACACACGGCAAGCATCAAGAGCCTACTAAACTCCTATACAACTCTGCACACAAGTTATATTATTTCTTACACACAAGTTTGATATTAGTCATCTCACCATTCGTTAACACTTTACCTATGTATCAACATTTTGCTCTTACAAAATCCAAAAATACAAGGAAGCATCCACAAAGCCAATTGTTTAACTTGACTGTTCAAAACATCTCAAACAGTATCTGGTTGCTATCATACCACATTATGAAGTTCCTTTATTAATTGTGATATGGTAAAATTTTACAATTAGTTTAATAAGGTGATGAAAATATTTAAGGGATCTTAAGCAAGGTATTACATATTGTTAGCTAAACAAATTAAGTTCGTTGTGTCAGTCTTTATTACCCCAGGCGATTAAGTTCAATCTGTTCCTTAAAATATCTTAAACTGATTATTTAAATAAGCTTTTCAATTTGTATGAAATTAATTGTAAAGCATTCATAATAATTATTAGCATTCTTGTTAATTTAATTGAAGTAAAATTGTCTTGCATTCTACGTACTTTCTTTATTTAGGGTTTACTTAGATAATTTAATATTTTCAGCTTCACTTTATATAATATTTGTATCATTAATTTAAAATCACGTATTAAAAACATTAGTATATAGATATAAAATTGACCCTAAAACACCGAAATTACTTCATATTATTCGAAAAATCTGATATCATAATCGTTATACAGAATTTATAATAGAAACTTGCCTAAATAAAGCGCAATTTATCTTAAGGTTAAATAGATTGACATTACAATATTTTAACTTGTATCAACAATCCAATCGTGTCTATCTATAAGTAGGTATAACTGTATTTTGCTTACAAATTATAAACACCTATTATTTATTTACGGAATTCTTTTATGTTTACTTTTTGTTATTAAGTTAAGAAGATTAATAAAATATGAGTTAAATTTTATGTAGTAGTCTCATTTCATTACATTGTTATTGTTAATTCTATAATTTGGCACAAGAACAACTGGAAAACTTGACATCAATCGATACTATTTAATAAAGGTGAAGATACCCGTACGTCTGAAGTTGTCTGTACTTTTCTATTTAATACCATATTTGTTCTATATTAGATATTATTAACGCCTTATATTAATTGTTTAGAAAAATATGATATTTACTTATGTATTTGTTGAAAAAAAAAGTTGTAAACAAAACGCAAACATTAAATAGATCTCAAAATGAAGCGGCCTTTCGAATGTTTTATTGATGATCCTCCTTCTCAACTTAAAATACTGCATTAAACTTGCAACATTAAAAACTGTACTCGAATCATCATTACATGTTTTTTTTGTATTCATAATATTTGTAATAATTTCAGGCCACTTGTACCCGCAATTAGCAAGTTAAGAGACAGTAAATATTTTTTTATATTTATGTACTTTTATCCTAGTAACTTAAGTATTATTTTTTATTTTTTAACAATTTTCGAAATTGATATACATTCATATAAATTTACAGAAATTACATCACGCAATATATATTAAATTAAGACTTTTAATTACAAATTTAAAATTCAAACACATATTCGAAAGAGCTTAGATATTCTATTTGACAGTTCCTCTAACAGAAAAAATACTTTTAATGAGCGAATTAACAAATAATATAAATTATGATACTTTTACTTACACGGCTCACGATATCTGCACAACAAAACGAAGCTAACAAAATTACCAGTTCGACAGATTATGACAAATGTTTCATAAAAAGCCGCCTAGTATTCCAAATCACCCAGTCATTAGGCTCCTAACTTTTCATCACACAAAGCACCTATATTAATTTGTAATATTATAAAAATATATATCCAAGTGGTGAATTGACGACTAGTGATTTGCCAATGAGTTACTTGTGAGTTAACTTATCCCCTAACTCTGCCCTTGTTATAAAGTTTATTTTGTATTTCTTGTGCTAATGGATTACAATATAATAAAACAAAACAAAAATAACCGGTAACGGTGACCGAAAACAAATAATACATAATTTTCAAACGCACTTAGTTTGAACGTGAAAACAAAACTAATAAATTTGGGAACATGTCCCGTTGAGCTCTTTAACATTACAGTATTGGCAACTTACGTCATCCAACCAAGTACATACTTTGGCATCTGTTTGCATTGGAATTATTTAGTCTAAGGGCACAATACACTTCCTATCCGAGTGGAGACTCGTCCTACTCAATCAGTATAAGCTGCCCGCAGTCGATTGCCCGGTTGTCATGTTGTTATATGCTGTCGTAGCTGTTGGGGTCGGGGCTGATCGTGGCTCCGGAGCCTTGGGGAGGCAGCTTGAACCCGTTCCTGGCGAAAGACCAGCCGTCCTGCAAAGAAATTGGAATAGAATTGAATGGTATGGTAAAACTGTGAAATGTACTAGAAAATATATACTAACGGACAACAATGGTTGGTTAGGTTTGCGAGTGTATTATTTTAGTGTACAATTAAGTACTAATGATTTTTTGGTTCGATTAAATAGTAGCATTTAAAGGATGATGGGCATAAATGTATGGGCTCTGGTATAGGGCTCAATCAGAATGAATTATATATTTTTGGGAAGGTATATCCATGTTCATTAAAGACCACCATGGCGCTTATCAATATTCGTTGTCCGTTTTGAGTAAGGCCACGTTCAAAGTGATATATGGGTCTTTACATTGCAGGCCGATAATGTCACGTTACATTATAGTTATATTATATTTAACGATATATTTATGTCTTGACAGTTGTGAGATGATGTATGTGTGTTTGACAATTGATAATAACAAATGTCAGTTGTAAATAAACATATAAAAACTACAGTACTAGTGCATAATTATAAGACTTCGCCAAATCTCGGCATCCCGGACGGTGCCGATGAATCTACCAATCATCGCAATTATTCAATGACGTTTTATGACAGACCACTTCAAAACTCATTCTTTTTGAAGTGGCCTGTCATAAAACTCATTCATTTTGAAGTGGTCTGTCATAAAACGTCACTGCATAATGACGATGATTGGTAGATTCATCGGCACCGTTCGGGATACCTCGTTCGTCGTGGATTTGCCGAAGTCTTATAATTATGCACTAGTACTGTACCTAAATATGTAATTTTTGCGTTCTTGGCTCAAAATGTACGGGAAGGTTTTGAAGATTAAAACAAAGTAAGTAATATTAATTATTTATTTATTCATTTTGAACATCATTTTCTTCGTCAATACAGATAGAATTTAAAAAAAGAGCTGGTTCTGTAAATCCTTCGTGTCGAGCGTATCCCAAGTACCAGATAATAGATACTATATGTGCACATGTACCTACAGTGCGTCGTCCTGTGAGACATGTACAGTAATATTGAATGATAGTCTCATTACATAATAATATATAGCAGAAGTACTTTTTAGCCCTGACATGTCGGGATTGGATACGACCGCGTAATAGCCACGCATTTTCTTCGTTTATACCATATTGATTTAAATCTTCTAGCGCTGTTTCTCTATATATTTCTATTATATACAGACCTTGGTGCAGGTGCTCGCTGCAATATGATTTTGCAAGCTTTAGTTGGTAAGTCCCCAACGCTATGAGAATAACATCTTCTTCACTTAATCTTGGAAAATCTTCTATGTAATTAGCTTCTAATCTTTGAAAGTCGGCTCTTCGTTGATTCAGATTTTTTCCTTCGACATATGTATATAAAAATATGTACATAGATATTGTGTATTATACTGCAATGATAATTATTGATACAATTAAGAAAATATGTAAAAACTGTACTAACCTCTAATGCAGCATTTTGTTGTATATATGTTGCCAAATCAGCACGCATCCTTGGCAAGTTTTCGGTGAGAATGCGTTCTTGAAACCTGCCACGGTGTAGGCCTCTTCGGCACATCACGCAGTTACGATAACGATCCATAACACTCAACCAAATCACTATCACAATATCGAAGTCCAAATGAAAGCGAAGGTAATCAGTTTGAACGGGTAACGGAGTCCAGGAGAATGCGGGGCTCAGGTAGTCAAAAGCAAAACAAACGAGGAACAAAGGAAGGTCCTTGACAAGATCATTTATCTTTTGTGAATGACCCATATAATAGAATAGAATAGAAATCAAAATGTGTAAGTCAATGAGATACATCTTGGTTATATTATGTTGTCGTTTTTACCACTTGTCTGTGTTTTCTGTATAGTCAGCATCAAAAAATGGCGACAGATAGAGAAAATATTGAAAAACGATGATGGTAGAAGTATCTATAACCGCCAAGTGTGTAAAGAGAGGCGTATGTGCGTGAGCGATCAGTGATCTCTGCCTGGTGCCTACCCGTCTAGAGGGAAGTGAGCGTGATTTATCTGCATGTATGTATAACTTCTTTGTAACCACTTACTCTAACAAGATTAGGCAGTTCCATCCAGAATCCGATATTCGGTATGACTTCAATGCCTGTAACGCCTATCAAGTATTTCTTTGTGAGAATTCCGAGCACTAGATAGAAAGTGGCTATTGAGAAGAATATAATCAAGAGGGTCGTTCCAAACGATCTGCCACTAACTTCTTCAATTTGCCTCAAGCAAGCATGTTTGGAGTAGAACGCAAATGTCTGAAAATACAGAAATATATCAATAAACTCGATCTCAAATGTTTTTATTCAACACTAGTACCAGTACAGTAGGTACTTCATTAAACGTCAAAACAAGTCTGACACTGGTTATCTCTTAATATTAAAATTCTACCATTAGTCTGGACACCCTGGCTCAGAGAAGGACCAACAAGAAACAAGTTTACCCAGTTCCAGTTGAAAAAAAAAATTAAAAAGAAAATTATTTGATAGATGTTACTTTTGTTATAAGATGTGTGGTGAAACATTGACTTTGTTAATGAAAGATGATGGTTGGTAAAAGAATTGTACATTTTATTATAATTTATGTTGAAGTAAAACATGCTAATAACACTGACCCATTCTTCTGTAGTGTACTACAGGACAGCTTTATAAAACCTTCATTTCACCTGATATTCAGAAAAGCTACTTGGCAGAAAAATTACTTAGCAATCAAACACATTGTTTCAGTTACATTTCATGTCTTAAGAAACTTCAATCATAATATAATTAGATAACATTGTAATTAAATAATTAGGTGGGTGAGGTTTTACAGAGCAAATTAATGATCAAACTTATCATGAAAACTAAGTCCTTAATGATAAAAAACATTAAAAACATCTACTTACCACATTATTTGGTTCTTCTGTTGATAATACTTGCAACTGACCTTCAGTTTCTCCACAAATTAAGTTCACAATTACAGATCTGGAAGCAGTTTAAATATAAAATTATTTTTTTTTAGGTTGTAATTAAACTTTTACATTATATGTGATATCTTACCATGGGACATTGATTGATAGATGTCTATAAATATGAGATCAATATGTAGCAGCAAATGGTAATTATTATGAGGAAAACAACCTTTTCCCTTTTCAATGGTGACACTGTGTACCTGTCACATTGAATACTTACTATTTGGGCGAGATTTGGTTTTGAGGTGTCCATAACTGGAATAACTAAATACATACATCAAAGATTACAGAGATGGCTCCCCAGCCCTCTGAATACCCCACAGGGGTTAGTGGTTGTCTTTGGCTAGTGGCCAAACTCTTCTACTTACTACTTCTTTTGTGAAATTAAAAGTGAGTTTAGTTTTACTGTTTTAAATATTAACTCATTTTTGAAATAATACTTATTATAAAAATCAAACTGATAAATACATCAGAAGCATGATGCTAACCAAATTCTAATGTAGCTTACTTGTTTTAGAGAGGAACCAGTTATAGTAGGAAGATTCTTCAAGGATACATTAAAGAGTGAATTTATTATCTTCATGATTTAGAATTTTTGAATAACATTAAGTAATTGCAAATGTTAGTAAACATGTAACCATTATTCAAATACTATTTATTATAAGATTAATTCTAATTCATGTATTCACCAAATGTAAATTAAACAAGTTTTTTTAATAAATGAGTTTCAGATACTCACGTGGCTCCGTTTCCCCACAGCACAATACTAGATCCATTACTAGAGAAAGTAGTTTTGTTACTGTAAGCAACATCGTCATAGCTATCATCCGTCATATTATATATTGTATTATTGACATAAGTAAAAGTCTGTACATGTTTACACATCTGGAAATTTAAAAACATTGTGCTAGAATAGTCATGTTTATGTATCACATACATGATGTTAAGACACAAAATAACTCAGGCACATTATGAATGAAGATTAGGTCTATTGATCAGGGATTGACAACTTGAACACTTTATCAACATAAATCATGCACATAGTTGTTAGTTACCTCCTTACAGATGGCAAACATAATATCAGTCCTAAAGATATATAATGTATAGGTTCTAAATCAATTACTACCTTTACAATAATGGAGATAGACACTCAAACCTCTGACTATCCCGCAAGGGTTAATGGTCATGACAATGTTTTGCTTTTTATGTGCATATCATAATAATGTGCGTAAATGTAAAGGACACACTTCTACCATAGATAGCACAGCAGCAGTGAAAAGGTTCAGAATATAATTAAAATGGAAGCTGTTAGCCATGGACAAATTTCTATAACAATATAATAATGCAAATTTTATAGTAGGTAGATAACAATATATAAACAAATTATATGATGTTTAACATTATGGTATTCATCATCAAGGATAACTCTAATTTATAAACAACTTACCGCTAGTGGAGTTGTACACATATTCTTTTTAGTAGTATTCTTGATATCAGTAAACAATGAATCAAAGCAGGGATGATAATAAAAGGTTTCTACATCATAATTTGCTCCCTTAGGAACGTAAGTTTGAGCCGAATAAAAAGAATCTTTCACTGATGGGGATAAATCAAGTCCAGTGCCATCGGGAAAAACACATGAACATGCTGTCTTTCGAACACATTCTTGACCATAGGAGCTACTGACAAAAGCTACTATAACAATTAAATAATAGAGTTTGAATAAAGCCATTTTATATAAACAACGTCAAACTGTTTACACCAAATAAACGCTTTTGTAGTCACGAACAAAGAGATTAATAATCTTTATCTCCCACACAACCGATTTATTCTACAATAAATTTTGGGTAGAAGTTTTTTTGGTTGGTCATTTGGTCTACAAAAAAATGTTTATTAAATTCAATTCAATACAGGTGTCAAATGTCATTGTAACGCTTTAATATAAATAAAATAGACAACATTAAGCAGTTTGATTTAGGCAAAATTAAGTGTATGTGTATCAAAACTAGATAAATTCGTAGTTTACAAACACTATTACATATGTAAAAATATGATTTCCATTTTAATATGGAGTTTCAAAGCAATGTGTATTTTCTCTAGTGAAGATAAGTTTAGATACATATTTGAATTTTTAATTATACTTATTAATTGTTTTTAACCTTGATTCTGTTTATAGCAATTAACAATAATATTTAAGACACTATTATATCAATTGAACTAGCCCCTTGCTAAATACGTTTATTAAGTTGTATTAAGGGGATAAGTCAACGTATATTTAAATAATATATACGTATTATAAATAGACAAATACATGTATAGTATATATAATCAACAACTAGACTGGGAAGCAGATGGAATTCTTAACTCTGCCTCCACCGGGAATCGAACCCGGGACCTCAGTATTACCGTTCAGATGACTAACCGATCGCGCTACGGAAGTTGTCAAAAGTCGCTATTGCTAGTTATTGGCATAATAACTCAACTCAATGGCAAAAAAGTGTAAGTAGGGAGTGAATTGATAACAAAGAATTGAAAATTTCTACTGTAGAGTACCCGCCACATAAGGTGGCAGTAGCCAAACTTGGAACTAAATTTGACGTTTCCGCCATTGCGTGTTATTTTGTATGAAAGGTAAATTTAGTATTACCAGCGTTGTGTTTTTTGCCCACTCTTTGTAATTTTTATGTTTATTAAGGGTGATTATAATAAATTGATTTCTGGAGTTTCTTGTTAGTTCTTCTCCAAGGGTCTCCGCTGAACTTCTTCTTCTCAATCGTTACGCTCTTATCAGAGCGGTCGTGGTCTTCATGACGTGGCATCTTGAGCAGCCGAAATGGTTGGTGAACTAACCTCGGTAAAAATATGTAAAGACAATGCTCAGTGCCATGTTTGAAATAGTTTTTTTACATACATACATACACATCACGCCTGATTCCCTGTAGAGGGGTAGGCAGAGATCACGGATCCCCATTTGTCCCGATCCTGACAGACCACTTTCGCTTCATTGACATTCATACATTCTCTAATACACTCTCGGCGGTTATAGGTACTCCTAACGTCACCTTTTTTCAATATAGCGTCTATCTGACTGTTACATATATGTCTTATTAGGCCGGCCCCTACGTAACCGCCCTTCCACTTCACTCATATATATTCCTTTTGTCAATATATAGTTTTTTTAATTTGTACTTAGATCATAAAATAACTTTCAAAGAGAGCTTATGATAGGGCCTATTTTGAATAAAAATATTTTGACTTTTGACTTTGGTATATAAATTTGTTTTATTTGAGTTTATAGCTCTGCAACCAAAGATCGTTACAAATGAAACCTCAATATAATGTATCGAGCCGTATGGCACAGTGAGTGCTAGTTTTGGCGTGTTTACTGGCAACACTGGATTACGCGACTGTGGCGACGTCTCCAACTGCCACCTTATGTGGCGGGTACTCTATTGTAATTTGTAAACAAATTGATTGATAATTATTTAGAAGTATAGTCAATATAAAATAAGAACCGCTACTAAAATTGTTAAATATAGCATTTTTCAAACTATAAATATTGTATCTCCCTAACTAGACATGTCCGATAAAAAAAAGAAAAGTTTCGGAACGAAGGTTAGATTTTTTATAATTCAATCACTGTTCATATTGAATTATTGCATATTATTTATGTTTTATCTTCGTATACTTTTGTTATCTCTGTGTATATCACTATTAGCCCTCATTTTGCTAAATATATATTCCCCTCGTTATAAACTACTTGCAACCGAACTCTTAGGAAATGTACCTATTTGATCAAGCCCCAACTAAACAGACTCTCATAATCAATTGGCAGTTTATTTTATACTTTATGTTACATTAAACGTCTCAACAACATTATTTTTCACAGGAAACAATCATAACTAAGAGGCCAGTCATACTGAAATCTGACCGAGAAACAAAAGAACAACCAAAAGATAAGCCAACAATAATTTTAAAAACAAGAGAACAATCAACTTCCAAGGATGAAAGATCACAAAGTCCCAAATCTAATGAGGAGCCTCAACCTTGTAAAATTGTACAGAATGAGAATAAGGAAAGAAAGATTATGGGTAATTCTTAACACATGCGACCCCAGGGCCCTTACTCCACTAAAGCATTTTAGCTACAATATAACTTCAGTAGCGATACACTAATACCACTAAAGCACTATCGAACTACATCTGAAGTACTTCTGCTTCTAAAGTGCAAAAAAGCTACTACACTAATCAAACATCCGTCAATGTCAGTTCAATAGTCTTACATTTGGTACTCCAATATTGACATTTCTGTAATTTGAGTTGCCACTGAAGCACCACTGATTGCTATTGACTCACTATTGAGGTAAAACTGTGACAGCCCAAAATTTTAGCAGAGTGCCAATTTTACAGCCGAGACACAGAAGTGATGCAATAGCGATGCAGTTGTGTGCCTGTCAAAGTTAATTAGTGGAGTAAGGCCCCTGAATTCATACATCTTTATATCCCTAAGCATGATGTACAGAATATCAGAAACATAATAATCTCCTTGGTCATAGTAAGGAATATTGATAACATGTTGCTAAAATTCTTACATTCTTTTAAATATTCTTAAATATGTTTCTTTACTATAAAAAGAATGTCTCAGGCAAATGGCAAAAACAACATGATCTCAAAATTAGACATTAAAATTTTAAGTTCTTAGCTAACTAGACTAGCTTCCTATCATCCCAGTATGAAGCAGCTGGTGACATAGTGATTGGCACAACCTGTGATGGCTTTCACATACCTCTTAATTATTCTTAAGGTGACCAAAGAGACATTATGTGTCAAAGGTTCTGTAAACCCTAAAAGGATGTATGTATGTTTATTTATATGTGTGTTAATGTAAAATGTAAAGAAGTATGTATTATTTTACAGAAAAGCCTAGTCCTCCTATTAAACAGATGACAGAACCAATAAAATTGATAGATGAAAATATGGATTTCACTAATTTAGTTCCTGAATTCATGAATGATGCCAACACAAATTATCTAGTCGTAGGAATCCTAGGTAAAGTATGATGCAAAACACTATTACTTATTTTTATTCAATATGAGCAAACCCAGTTTTATAGTTTGTCCCTGTAGTAATTATAGTGTTGGTTACCATGTATTTGTAGGCAAAATAAACACATATTTTGTACCTGAATTGTTCCAATATAGAATCTAAAAAGAGAATATTTTACCCTGGAGTGGTAATGATGTCATTATCTTTTCAATTGAGTACTGACTACCTGCTAAAATTAACGGACACTCAAAATTTGTAATACTCAAAAACTATGTGAAAATTGTGTGCATAATTGCATGTGTTTGGTCTTACATTACAGGAATGCAAGGTGTAGGCAAATCTATGATCCTAAATCTCATTTCCCAAAATAAGCATGTGCCAGATTTGTGTCAAAGGATCCTGGATTCACATAAAATGGACACACACATGCCAATGGAAAACAGTCAAGGCGGAGAGAACCAAATGGATGAATTGGGATTTACGGAGAAAAGTAAAGTGGATGAGTACTTTAAATTCAAGATGCAAGATATTGATCAAATTGAGAGAGGCGTCCATTGTACTAAAGGTAGGTGAAACATAGATATGTTACACTTATCTTTCTACAAAAAGGTAGGCTGAGATTAAACATTATTGTTTTACTTTTATTTTAGCATAAGTACTCTGACATTCATACACCATTACTGAGTATGCTATGAATCAGCAAACATAATATGTCTAGTATAATCACCTGTTTATGTTTGATGTCATAATACAACAGTATGCAATTTTTTTTCAGTTATACAGGGTGGCACATTCAAAACGGTCAGTATGGGAAAATCTGTTACTATAAGAGATACGAAGATTTGTTCTTGAGAACCATGTCACCGATTTTGATAAAAAGAAAAACTGCATTCATACTTTCTTTGAAAATAACTGTATCCAGTACGAGAATCGAACCCGGTTGCTTTGAAAAAAATAAATTGGCCCTTTTCACTTTTTATTTTTAAATATCGATTGTGTAGGTCTTAAGCTGTAAATGTCTCTTTGAAACATGGTGTCGAAAATGAATAAAATGCATTGTTTTGGCATACTTTAGTTTATCATAGTAGGTTTTCTAAGTGACCACCGTTGTTTTCAATACAATATTCAACACGTTTAGGTACCTTTACTTTTATATATCTTACTATTGAATTTTGTATTTTCATGTGTTGAATTTGCGTTACAATTGACTTTATTGCTACTTTTAGGTCTTCAACGTAGTCATCGCTTGTTTTGTAAAATTCATCCTTAACGTAATCCCACAAGAAATTATCTAATATGGTTTAACATGTCACTTTAAGTGGACTTTTCAATAGATTGTTAATTTTTGATTACTGTAGATAACAAAACCTCCTTAAAAGATTAATGCAATGCTAATGCCACATGATATGGTGCATGTAACAATAAGGAAGTACAAAACTACAAACAGCAATAGTGACAATTATACATGTCTGTTGAATATTGTTACGCTGTATGTAAACTACTATGATAAACTAAAGTATGCCAAAACAATGCATTTTATTCATTTTCGACATCATGTTTCATAGAGACATTTACAGCTTAAGACCTACACAATCGATATTTAAAAATAAAAAGGAAAAGTGCCAATTTATTTCTTCAAAGCAACGGGGTTCGATTCCCGTACTGGATACAGTTGTTTTTTCAAAGAAAGTATGAATGCAGTTTTTCTTTTTATCAAAATCGGTGACATGGTTCCTAAGAACAAATCTTCGTATCTCTTATAGTTTCAGACTTTCCCATACTGACCGTTTTGAATGCGCCACCCTGTATATCATGTATAAGGCAAATATATGGGTGTAATTCAAGCATTAGTTTCACATAAAATCTTCTATGTAGCGAATTCCTGTAGAGTTTTGAACAAAAGAGCATCTCCAAAGTTTTGGGCAAGACATTAATTGATTCAAGATGGTAGATCAGTTTCCTATCCTGCTAGAGATCGCGCCACATACGGTGGCAGTTGGAGGCGTCGCCACAGTCGCGTAATTCAGTGTTACCAGTAAACACGCCAAAACTAGCACTCACTGTGCCATACGGCTCGAAACATTATAGGTTTCATTTGTAACGATCTTTGGTTGCAGAGCTATAAACTCAAATAAAACAAATTAATATATCAAAGTCAAAATATGTTTATTATACTATTTCAAACATGATTAATAATTAACGGGACTTATCCTTCTTATTATATATTACATATATTATGTGTTCCTTCACTCTGTCCGCAATAGACCGTTTAGTCTGTTCGACATAGGATTTCCCACAGCTGCAATCAATCTTATACACACCCTTATATCTTATATCATGAGTATAAATCGCGAATCTCTTAAAACTATTATTTCAAACATGGCACTGAGCATTGTCTTTACATATTTTTTACCGAGGTTAGATCAGCGGAGACCCTAGCTTGGAGAAGAACTAACAAGAAACTCCGGAAATCAATTTATTATAATCACCCTTAACAAACATAAAAATTACAAAGAGTGGGCAAAAAACACAACGCTGGTAATACTAAATTTACTTTTCATACAAAATAACACGCAATGGCGGAAACGTCAAATTTAGTTCCAAGTTTGGCTACTGCCACCGTATGTGGCGGGTACTCTACTGAATTAGGGGCGTCAATATTTTTTTTTTATTTGTATGTACACATGTTCATAAATTCAATTTCCAGGCATAGACATCTACGTAACGGAGGACCGGCTAATCTTACTAGACTGCCAGGCGCTGTGGTCCCCATCCCTAATAGACGAGGCCTCATCCGCCAACCCTGTAACCTCTCGCAGTGCCAACATGGTCACTGTTGACTGTTTGCAGCTGGCTTCCTTCTTGATGTCTGTGTGCCATGTGGTTATTACTGTGCAGGACTGGTTTGCGGATTACAATTTTCTTAGGTATGTATTTCTGGGATGGTTTCATCAAGGTATGTGTGTATTGAGAACTTACAGTAACTATGTACAGATAAATATTCAGATTCTTTTGTGTAACATCGTCTAAATTGAAACATAATTGAGGAAATTATTGCAATCGTTTTTTAGATTTTTTATTTAATAATTTATTTAAGATTTTGTCAAGAATTGTTATTGAAGTACTAAGTATGTTACCGTACCAAACATGTCACCAAAATACTAATAAATACCACGTAAAAAATACTGTGTAAAAATATCATATAATTGTATATATTTCAGATATATCCAAGCAGCCGAAATGCTGAAGCCCTCTCTATCATCCAACACATCGAGCCAAGAGAGCTCAGACCAAGCGAACTCAAGCGAAAGTAACCCGCACTTACTACTCCTGCATAACAAGTGTCGCTTAGAAGACTATACGGTTGAGAGCGTACGAACTATGCAGGATGTGTACAGGTTAGTCAGATACAAAAATTTCTCGATTATTAAACCTAATATGATAGTCAGGGCTGCGAGTATCCATCTCCGAAATTGTAGAGGTAATTTAAGGCCTCGACGAATCCACGTGTTGATTAGGTAATCAGTATTTAATGTGATAAGTAACCCGTGTCGTAAAGTACATACACTGCCTATTTGTGCTTTTATTAGCAAAAGAGATATTAGTCTATTTACATTGTTCTTAAGATCTTTGCGAAGAATCTTATGATCAGATGATCCAAAACATATACAATAAATAGAAAGGTAGAAGGAAAATACAACATATTACACAAACATTAAAAAAATGAAAACCATTGATGCAGTGAAAAGGTTCTGCCTCAGTACACGATACAGCTATACTAGACGCAAAGACTCGTGGCAGACGAGGCCATAAACGTGTGAATGCGACAGCGCACATCATTATCTCGCTCGCATAAACATAAACAGTGTAAGTGCGAGCGAGATAATGATGTGCGCTGTCGCATTCACACGTTTATGGCCTCGTCTGCCACGAGTCTTTGCGTCTAGTATAGGCTGCATCACTGGTCCTCCGGCAGTACCCAATTTATATCTTATTCGATATATAAATAGCCTAAAACACGTATTTTCAGAAAAGTGTTCCAAAGATCGAATCTCCAGATTTACTCAGGGATGTACCTGTACAATGACTCGAACAGAAACGGCTTGAACGTCGACAGGCTGTGTCCGAACTACACCTTGGAGAACGCAGGGCCGCCCATCAATCTCTTTCTACTACCAGAGCTGGATGATGACTATGGTATGTAGATTTTATGTACGTCCCATTGAATGAGGATTATTGCTAATAATCCTAAAGAACATTTTATGTTTATAATTTGTGTTATGATTATTAATGTACGTTAGGAGTACCTATAACCGCCGAGAGTGTATGAATGTCAATGAAGCGAAAGTGGTCTGTCAGGATCGGGACAAATGGGGATCCGTGATCTCTGCCTACCCCTCTACAGGGAATCAGGCGTGATGTGTATGTATGTATGTTAGGATTAAATTACGTTGTACCAAAATATTGAAAGATGTTCAATGTGAATTAATTCAGTGTGATAAATATTATTGAATTACTATTTAATTTATGTTAATTTAATGTTATAAATCATATGTAAATGCATTTGCGATAGTCTCTGTCTAGATAAGTAGAGAGCAAGTATGTGTATGTATGTAATCATGTGCATTAAGTAACAAAACATACACTTCACGCTCATTATCTCTTGTAGGCTAGTCAGAATGCGTCGATTGTTAATGTGTATATTTAAAATTATGTTCCAGAAAACCAAGAAATGTACAGAGGGCACCCGCCATTTGAAACTCTAGTCACAAGGCTTCGCGGTATGGTGTGGGGAGTGAACAGACATCCGATCAACAACGTGCCTAATCTAACAGAAAAGGGATGGTACCACTATAGCTTCAAAGCGTGGGAAACTATCAAAAAGTCTACCTTTTTTATGGAATACGAAAGATTTTTACCCTAAGAATAGATTAATAAATACCTATATTCATATAATGGAATATTCAGTTTTAATTATTTATCTCATTTCAAGGATTTCGTAAAATTATTGATTATTAAATAACACAAGAGTCGGTTAAGTAACATATTTATTAAACTAGAAGATTAACTCTAAGATTTATTACTATAAGTCTTTTATACAATGTTATTGATAGAAACGTGATCAGTATATACGAGAAAATGTTAGTAACATCCCAAACAGTAACTTAAATTTGTCTAAAGTAGTACAAAGGCAAGTTATAGAAATACACTGGCCACTAAAGGGCCGCGCCTCTGTTCCGGAGGTTTAAAGGCATGTTGGTACACACTCGCTAGCCTCCAATGCTCGGGGTAGCCACTCGATTCAGCGTTCTTCCAAATACTAAACGGTGGAGCCAATGTAGGTATCGCGTATGACTTCTTAGAATAAGGATGCCTCATTTTGGGCACCTTTAAATTTTTTGAGTCAACCGTACTCGAGTTGGTAACAGAATTGGGATTACCTGCTTTGAACGCAAACTTGTATTCCTCTTTAGTTTTAGGCAGCTCCTTGCTTTGATTATTGTTGCTGCAAGTAGAACAATGCCTGTGTTTTTTAAGGAATTCGTTGTTATTAGAAGTGCTACTTTTAGACGATCCTCGATGTCCTTGCGTTTGAGAATCATTTAAGGAGCTGTGATCTATCTTGCCCTGGGACAAAGCAGTTTTCTCGTAACAATCCAAACTGTTTCGGCTCGAGTTGGTCTCCGGTTTATTGTTTGGAACATTGTTATTCCAAGCGTCTTTAATAGGTTTCAGTTTATCAGGCCTGTATTTCTGTTCGCTGCTCGATTTCCTACTTCCTTCGTCCGTCCCGCAGCCGTGAACACCATCGCATTCCGTCTTTTTAGAAGATTTTTTCCTTTCTTTCGCCGAGTTATGGTTCCTGTTCTTAGTGTGCTGAGGACAATATTGGACGTCACACGAATCTTTTCGTTTCTCTTTTGACATGTCTTGCTCAAAATATGGTACTGGATGAGGTTTGGTATCCTCTATTACTGGGTTCTGATTGAATATGGGATTGGCGTGACTTCGCTTTTCCTCCTCCACCTCAACGTTAGGAGTGTGTATCATGGTAAACACTGCCGGCGCTTTGGAGCCGTTGGAACCATCAATATGTTTTGGTGGTTTCGGTTCGCATTTTGGATCCTGCGGTGCGATATCCCAACATATAGCTAGGTCCATTAGAGTCAAAGGTTTTTGGTATTTCGACCCCAAATCTGGAGCGGACGTCGCCGGTCTCAAGCGATTTGCGCTAGGCTCGGGTTTATTGACGTCACTAGTTTTGGGTCGATAAACTCTCTTCTTAGTACATGACGTTGGTCCGTTTGTGTTGTAACCCTTCAAAGTGAAAGCGTAAGGTTTCACCACAATATCTGAGTCGCGGTGTTCTCCGACCTTCGTCAAGTTCCTGTAGCCCAGAGTATCTGGTAACGGCTGGTGTTCAAGATTCCCTACGTGCATCTTCTTTGCAAACTGAAAATTTTGGGTCACGTTCACTGCTGGAAGTTTTAGTGCTTGGCCCTTCTTGTATTTCATTTTCTCGTAATTAGATTCATTTTTAGTAGCGTTCTCGGCAACCTTCCTCCAGAATTTATCTGCTGCGTCTTCTTGCTGACCATGAATGTCTTGTATTGCTTCTTTGACTAGTAAATCGTGAGATTCGTGACGTTTGTCGGGCTCTGTGACTGAACCGGGAATGTATGGACCTACACCTTGATCAGTCACTGGTTCCAATTTCTTATTCAAATCTAGCGGATCCTCATCTACGTTTTCATCACCGTGGTATTTTACATTATAATCTTTAGTTTGGTTATTTTCTTGAGCAGTTGCTACTTGGTGATTTTGACCTATATTATACTTACCTTGAATTTCGCCTAAATCCTTGTGGTACAGACATGTAAATGAATTAAAATATTAATGTCTTAGCTGAACAGATAATCGCTTTTTCCTCGAGTCAATGCCATGTAACGGACAAACACGTGGCTGAAAACAAAAAAATCACATAAACGTTTACAAAACTTACAAATGTAATATTTTATAACCTTGAACTGATTTTCTAAATACTTCTATAGATAATGTCCATATTTTCCTATAAAAATCGTAATAAAGTACAGATTTTTTATGGAAACAAATCGTAAACATTCCCTAAGAATAGTTGTTCTGGGGTCAAGTATGTACTACTCAACATCAATGTTTACTTATGAATGACAACCCTTTTACGAGGATCCCATTGTATCAAATATTCATAAAACGATGTTACGAGAAATCGGTGCTTGTCACGCAAAGGCAAGTATCTACTTATTTATTAATTTTTTATATGGATATATTTTAAACCTCTAACAGTACAGTATGGACCTAACTCTAGGTCCTGCATTGTATTATTTAACTGGTAAGTATGTAATTAGCTCTCTACTAGGATTTATCAACATACACGCACTCATATTCTCTATACACTAACTTACTTCTGTAGAAGAAAATCCAAATAATTTATAATATCCAAAAGACACATTGTCTTTTTGGTCACCATTATAGTGTTACTTTGGTTGCATTAACTAAAGGTATACTAATATTTATATTATATTATTTAGCTTGTAAAAACCGCAAACTGATTCTAACTTTATGTCACGTTTGTAAGTTTTACTTTCTTATTACCAATTAAGTACATTATGTTATGATTCGGGCGGGAAAAGATAACACTTACGTTCGCTCCAAACTTCCTCAATAACAATTAAATTATATTATTATACAGAAATATTATATAAACCTTAACCTTGTTAAGATAAATAAATATCAACGACATAAATTTGAACACCAATACAAATATAAGCGCGCCAAAATATAACCTCAAACGACAACCAAAGAGGCGTAGGTCCAATGCCAAACTTACTTTGAACCTTGCCTTCTCTTCGTCTGTCGCTGCTTGGCTTTCGCGGTTGTCCCCATCCTTGTCAGTCTTGTTCTTGGAGTCGCGCATGCGCTGTTCGTTCCTGGTCCTTTGGAGACGAGGCCTAAGCCAGTCGGCGAAGCGGTTGTCTGGAGGCTCCTTTGATAATTGTGCAGCTGCAATTCGGATGAAATTTATGTACCACACACATACTTATTTAATGGATGAAATACATACAGTCAACGCTAAAAGTGCAATCCCAGTAAGTTTTTGCGAAGGACGCGAACGTAAAGTGGCCATGACAATGCATAGTGGCGCCAGTTTTAAAATGTAAATTATTGTCTTTTGTTCTTATAAACTTAAACCTTGTTAATTTACTGGTACTGCACTTTTAGCGTTGACTGTGATACATATTTACTATCACATCATTCATACTAGTTCGGAGGGGTAAAACTAAAATATGATTCCTCTTTCATTTTAAGCATAACCATTATTAGATTAATGTGAATTGATATTTGTGTTTGCAGGACTTTAGTTGTATTTTACAAGCTGGCAGGAAGAAAAGCATCCAAATAGATATTCATTTATGTAAAACGTTTTAAATATATTAATATCTCCGGTTGTTGATAATAAAATGAGTAATAGTCTGAACCTCAGTGAGGCGTGCTGCTGATAGAAAACACCTTTACACAACCTATCTTTCAGAATTAAAGCCTGTATATAACGTCTTAAACGTTATCAGTGTAATCCCTATTTGTCTACTAAGTATTTATTTTAGAACGTAAATCTGTATCCGAATATTCGTGCTAATCTTCATGACATTGCTACTACGTCCAAAAACCAGATAACTGAGAAACTTCAATAAATTCAAACTTTTGTGACTCTACATTAAATGACAATAGCACGCAAAGCCATAATATTATTCCTAACCTTTCTTTTGCGAAGTTATGAACAACGATTAAGAAACATGAAATCATTTGTGGTTTGTTAAAAAAATGTTAAACTTCGGAACCGAGATCGTCTGAATAAAACAGTTGTTGAACGACTGCGGTTTTTTCCCGTGTTGAGGTATGGTAAAAAGTGATTGATTCCTAGTTTGTCTGCAAAATTGATTAGATTTCCTAAAGAAATGATCGCAGATTTGAATATAGTAAATGTGCTGAAAGAGAAAGATTGCATTTCAAAACATAAAAAAAACACAGAAGCGTTCAGAACAAACGGGTTTCGTGTGCTTACGATAAGCACTAAACCCAACTTCATATAAATATTAAATACATTCACTCACCAACTTCCCTCGTAATCCGCCTTGGCATATCCCAAGTACCCACATAGTGGCCTTTGAAGGTGGAAGTGCCTTTTGGTGCTCCAGGCAGGAACCGCCCGTTAATATCGCAAATAGGCCGCGGGTCTGGTCTCAATTCTGCTGGTCTGGGTCGGGTGGGAGCCCACCGAGGTATCTCTTGGTTGCCTAGGTGACGAGGGGTCGATTCCCTGAAAAACTACAGAAACACTGATTACGTGTCATGAACTTCATTGCTATGAATAACTTTTACTATTTGAAGTATAAGATTTTGAAAGTAATTTAAAAGCTTACAATATTTAACGAATTCTCGACGTTTACCTAGAGTTACCTTTCATACGGTTACAGAGCTATTTAGCTATAGACTAATTTCACAACTGATATCCCTTATAGATAAGAAGAGCACCAGACAACGTGACTTGTAGTTTTTTCGAGTACATCGTTTTAATCATAAATAGGTACTTATATATCACACCAATTAGAAAGATGATTGGATATTATCATATAATATTTACATAGTACTAGTAAAATAAGTACATAGTATTACTAGTATTGTCAATCGGATAAAATGGCAACGTCTAAGTACGTTTGGACACAACACGGTGCAAATAGCTTTAAGTTGTCTTCCAAGTGCATTCGGTCCAAGTGAACTAATATCGTGAAAAACTATACATATATAGAGATTATTCGGGTCACCCCTCATAAAAATGTAAGCTTTGATATTTATATGTTTGGAAATTAATTTTGATCTTATTAAGTTGGTTATATATTTACAATTATACAAAGCTGAAATAAAAAAGTTTATTTAGAGAAAATAAACGCCAAAGTTATAAAACAATCTATTCGGTTAATGAATAAACTGTATTAAAATATCGTATTATGTTATAAAAAGTAACAAAGTTCCAATATCTGAATCTCGACATTTTTATACAATTTTTTTTTACTTATTTACGTATTTTATATCGTTATGTAAATGATTTTGTCCCGTGCTAGTCTAGCTGTCGTTCATCCTGGCATGTCGTAGGAGGTGACTGAGGGACTATGGGTCAATGAAATCTCATAGACGAAGGGCTAGCAACCTGTCACCAATAGTCCACCTGACACCATAACACATTCATGCTAATAAGTGACCGAGAACTACAAGGTTCTTTCCACCCCGAAAGGGATCAAAGGACGTAAATGTATGAATGCATGTATAACGTAAATTAACGTAGCATTTTTCTACTTGCCAATACCACATACAGACAACCAATACTATATTCATATCATATCCGAATTCAGAGCTAGCTGTCGTAAAAATCATTAGAGGACCATTTAAATAAAATCATTATCAGTTATCTGATAACTAGTATTATCTTATCGATTATGAGTGACTTGTCAAATATAATCAGAGTCAAAAGCAATCGTCCCAGCAGTTGTTTATCAATAGATACCTAACAATGTGGACAATCATTGCATTTTTAATGATTATATGTTTTTATGGTTTGACAATGACTATTATATGTCTCGTATAACCTAGTTTGATGAGTAGTTATCGTTAACTGAAATGACTCATAAGCCACGAACTTATATATTTTATGAATATTTTACATGACAAATTTAATGCCTCGTGCATATTCATTATCTACTCATAACAAGATGGAGAATAAATACAAATTTCATAGTTATACCCATTACTATCTTTGTGAGATTAAGTGATGAAAACATCGGAAGAAAACCCACCATTATTCCTAGAAATAACACGGTTTACCTTCTGTTCCTACAGGCGGTGATAATTCTATACATGTATTCTAAGTGACAATAGAAACACAAACTGCAATGTTTCGAAGATGCACTCTTAAACCTTTAACTCTGACTAACCCGCATAGATAATTTGTCGTCTATGGCTACGTCTTATGTAATTGCTATTGTAGTGGTTTTACTATTTGTTGTATTTGTTAACAGTAAGAGTAGGAAGTCATTGATTGTAGTAGTGAAAGGATTGATCAACAATTGAGGCACGCGTCATAGCACAGGTGCCTATAGATTCGAGTTCTTATTATAATAATGCAAATGATTTCCCCCTCACTCAATGCAAAGGGTTGTGTGTTCATTTATTTAAATTACAAATGACCGCAATAATTTAGAATTATACTGTCACTGTGATGGATTAATGTTCATATTTAAAATTACTACTCTTTTTTATAAGTATTACATTACGCTTGTTATTACTGGAGAATTTGATGTGAATGTAACTTCTTGATCGATATATTTTCTCTCAGTTGAAGTTTTAAAAGGTTTAGATAATTCTGACTAGGTTACCTATGCAGATATTAAATGAATTTAAATAAAAATAATAATTTAATATCTTGATTATAATTAACATTATGATAAAAAAAGTATTGATAATACGCTGATTCCATCTCAAACTTTAGATAAACATAAATTAGTATTCAAAAAGAATTTCTTTCCTACAAGACAGTAAGTACGCAAATTGCAGAAAAATTGCAACATCAATGTCCTACAAAAACTATATCCACCGTAACTATATACGCAAAAATACAGCAATCTAATATTCCGCTAAATCTGCCAATTAATTATACGCTTTTTATCATTGTATGAAAGATACACAAAACAATTTAGGGTAGTCGGACCAGGGCTATTAACTAAAGACTACTTCAATAGTTAGGTGTCAAACATGGATTAGGATTGCAAACAAAGCCGTGAAAAATTGTCGTTTAGTTACAAACAACGCACCCCTTACTAACATATTACTATCTCCCCTTGCTATATCTCGCAAAGCATTTTAGACCTTAATCCAACAAGTTTAAGAACTTCCCAATTGTGGATTAGGAGCAAAAATAAGATTGGATTAACGGAATTACAATGTCCCAAAATAGTCGGCGTAAAAAACGCGACGCAAGTGGGTGAATAATGGGGAATGCAGGTGCACGGATTATGTTTAGTGTTGTATGAAAAATGAACTAAATATGTACGACCATCAACGTGCTTACTTGAATCGATATGAACTTCACAAATAAATATACATTACACTTTCAAGACGTCGTCACACTTTGCGAGGTAGTCTTAAAAAATTTCATGTCCATCTACAAAACTACGGAGTTTAAGGCTCTATGGCGACCTCGAAAGCACATGATAAAAGGGGCCTAACGTGACAGTAAACCGTGTTGTAATTTACAAACATTGACTATTACCTATCTGTACCGTGTAATAGGTGGGTTTCAGTCACGATATTTTTCTCCTACAGTAAAAGTGGTTCTTATTTTTTAATGCAAAAATGTACATGAAAATTTAGAAAACTACATTATATTTGGAAGATTGTTGGATTATTCTGCGGCAGGCATTCATTTCTAATCTACTTATTTAAGTCAAATGCCACAAGAAACAAGCAAGTTGTAATTATTTATTCAATAGATTTATATGAAAATATACATATACCAGAGATAACAGAAGAAGAGATAATATTTGCCGTTTTTAATTAATACTATTCTTTAACTCACCTGTCCTGGATCGAAGTTATATGACATCTCATATTAGTACTAAATTAGTCACAAGAAATATTATAAAAACACTACAACTTTAAAATACTCGTGTAAATTTATATCAAAATTTCTTTAAATAATGTAAAGTTAAAGTCACATTGTACTTACAACTACCAGCTTACTAAGCCTACGAATAGTTAGGAAAATGTGGAAATTTATTGACTTAATAAGGGGTCGCTATAGCTACCTCAACCTGAATTTCCCTCGGGGTAGCTTCACAAAGGCCTGTTATCTGTGTAGGGCGGGAATATTTCTAGCCAACGCTAAAGTCATGTATATGGAAGTATTGATTATTATGTAAACATAAATGACTATGGCAAAGATAAGGCTGGTGCTCTAACCGTGTGAGTGAGACCTCCGATTTCTTACTAAAGGTCCTAGGTTCGAATCCCGGCTCAAGCATGTAATGAATGCATTACGTACATAGTTAAATTCGCTAACGATGAGGGAAACCTCGTAAGGAAACCTGCCTAGCCCTCGAAATAGGTAATAGCACGTGCCAGCATACGACAATACAGTTCACTACATATCAGGTTGGGTACTGTTTATCTAGTGAAACGCAGGCATTGAGTAACTCATACTTAACTTACCTCAAATTTCGGAGATGGCACTCAAGCCTCTAACTATCTTACCACAATAAAAAAAGGAGTGGTCATACACAAGTCGTGAAGCGAATGTTTACATTATAACTAAATATGTTTTCGTTATAATTAGTCCATCGAAATTAAATTTTACTTATCTTACTACTATATTACATTCCTACATTACATTGCTTCCTTATATCAAGTAGATTAAAGCTGTGTTCACACATAAAGAAAAGTTTGAATAACAAGCTACTATGAATAGGTAGCTATTTACTACCCAAGGTCACATACTAAATTAGTTCTATTTGGAGCAAGTCATTTTCTCTAATACACGCAACCCTGTTACGAAATAATGTCTCAGAAAATTAACATTCATGCAACCTTGACTTTTGCTTGCCAGTTGCCTTAATGGTTTGTGCACACGGCTTTTTTTCTTTGAAATTTATCTTCTATGGAATTCTATACGACAAAGGAAATTTTAACCTCAATATTCAAGCAAAAAAGTGACCTAGGAGACATTATATCTTTGAGATTCTGTCTATCCCGAAAGGGATTAAAGGATGTGTATATTTATGTATGTAATTAACCCCGGCATTTTATACTTAAACGTTTCTTATGTTTGAATACTTGGTACTTCATTAAATTACTGCACAAATTATATTTCCTGTAAAATCTGGGTTTATTTTATAATTGCTGTAATAATTATACGTGACAACTTTAGGGAGTAATGTTAACCAAAGCAGATGCAATTATAATAACTTACTTCCTAAGATATTATTTATTTATCTAGACAATTGTATGTTTTGTATTATTTGTGACTTTAAAGCTTAAACCTTCATATATTTAACTCTATTGGCAATAAGCTATCAGATGATGGTTATATAATGATTTCCATTTCAAGTTTAACTTCGTTTCACTAGTCTACATACAAACCAAGATGTCGTAGACAGGTACCGTATCGTTTTACATAAAATTAGGTTTTAAACAATCGGAAAGTTTAATGTTCGAGACTAAGCAATAAATGAAATAGTCTAGATAACCCTTTATAGAACTGAAAAGGCAAAACTGGTATTACCAAGTACCCCAATAGGTAGATACATATAACGAAACCATGCGTCAAGTAAGGTGACGGTGTGGTCAAATAATCCAATGTTGTTAAACTGTTCCGTTAATTATATTTTCCGGTATTCGTAAGGTCTTTATTAGCTCCTTTTTTGGACCTAGCCTTAGCCATCACTAATTCTTCTAAACTTTCACCACCCAGACGGAAAGTGTCAACAAACGATTTCACGGAAAATTAACATGAGTTCGTTTGTGTATTTATTATTTTTACACAAATATTGATTTATTTCCATGTTTTATATTGGTTAATAGGGTGGTATAAAAGATGTTGTTACTTAAATATGAATAACAACTTAAAATAAATCACTGGAATTCTTTCATAAAATTGTATAGATATGCTAGTTCATAATTCTAGTATTACAATAAGTATTAGATTTTGTAATCTTACCTGGCCACTATGAAAAGAGTAAGCCATTGTTTACAAAAAGGGATCGACTCTTGAAAAACTGCTTGAAAAATCGTAATATCTTGATGTAAGTAATAAATTTGTGTCGTAAGAATTACAAAATTGTTTACATTGATTGTTTACAACCTTACGTCACAAGCATAAATACATAGACAATTTTCTAGAACAAACAATACTGACTTCAATGCCTAATGAGCTGTATTCTGAGACAAATTTCATTCATAGTCGTTAAATTTAAAGGATTTAAAAAAAGGAATATTAACGATGTGAGCGTTTATAGGCCAATTTTGCCTTACGACCAGATTTCACTCGATTGGCTATCGTGTAAAAGTGTGCGTTGGTGCTCAGTGACCTTCGTAAATATGAAGGTTGTCATTCAAGCCTGCAACTACCCTGAAAGGGTTAATAGTTGTACAGTATAGTTAAAGGTAATAAAATCCTCCTTGTAATGAAAGTTATTTATATACGCATTAGAACCCCTTTGGCCCTTTCAGTGTCCAAAATCTGACAACATATCAATCAAGAATAATTAAAACGTTTTAGAAATTTTTGAACACCGACTGGAAGTTATGTGTTCCTAGTATTTGAAGTATATTTCTGTTAAAACGTCAATGGTAGAATCATAATCAAAATCTTCGTCAATGGTAGTAAGGGGCTCCGTATGTCATCTCTGTAACGAATACTGTATTGCGTAAAAAATACGTACTGGTAATGACAACACAAATCAAAAAGTATGTAATTGTAAGGTAACTAATCGTGACTAAAAAAAGGATATTGCAGGCGTGTGCAAGGTCATAAGATAATATTTGATCAAACGGAATGGTACTCAAGCATCCTTTTTATTATGTGTTCACATGGTTAGGTTAGTTATTTAAACTACTGTCCGACAAAACTTTTCGCAGTGCTGGTAGTCCTACACGAAAGGCTGCCCGGACTCTAAATATCTATTATTAAATAAAACAATATTCTCGATGTACCCGGTTTATTATTACAACCAAGATACGTTGAAAGTTAGCTACAGTAAATGTTCTAACTCTTTCCACGTGCATACCTAAGTATATTTATTAGATCAGCTAATGCACATTTTATAAAATGTTCAACAGGGGTGTAAAATATAATGTTGACTCATACTGGACGCAGAACAATTTCAACTCGACTTCACCCGCTTCATACACGGTCAAGTCTGTGAATTGGTTAATCTCGTTGTCTTTACACTTAAATATACCCAAGGAAGAAGATTTCATAGGAACTGTGAACACATCCTCTACACTGATAGCCCGTTTCCCACGAATGAATATTGCACCTGATAGCTCTTGATATATGTTGAAGATTTGAACGATGTGGCCCTCTGCAGTTAGAAACCATTTATCAGGAGTTAGCAAGGATAGAGTGAAGCCTTTAAAGTGGAGATGTGGGATATTGTGGCTGTCAGTGTCCATATACGGATAAGTCTTTTGTGTCTCTTTCAACATTTCTAATTCTACGTTTTCGTGCTCGCTTAGTCTCCTGGCGATCAAATCAATTTGTTTGTGGCCCCTTTTTACATTTTTCTTTATAAATATTAATTTTTGAACAAACGAATAAGAGTTGAAGTCTTCTAATTTTCCAAACTTCTTAACTTGAGAAACAATGTTAGAAAGGTTCTCAAAATGGTTACTGATGTGATCATCTCCGTAAATTTTCGGGAACTCCTTTATAAAAGATTCTATTAGTTTATCAGCAGTGCTCAAATATGAGAAATAGCGCTCATATGAGCAAATAGTAACAGCGCAGAAAAGCAATATAAAGTGTTGATAGGCTTCTTTGGATAAAACTGTTCTTAAAATAACGAAACTCAAATGGTGTAAGAAAGTTCGGTGCTCACATGCCTTCCAGTGAGTTAGTATTTTCACTGATCTAATGGCTCTGGTGATCTCTCGCGGAGGCTTGCATTCCCACAAAAACTGTGAAATATTTTCAATTTCCTCAGCACTCCATTTTTTAGTAAATTTCGGAAACTTGCCGAATTTCCATCCTATCAAAAGTCGCTTCATGATTCCCAAGTCCACTACACGAAGAGAATCCACATCCGGGACAAAGTCCAACGCGTGTTTCTTTAATTTTGACAATATCGGCTGTTGTTTTACATCAATGTC